>CP139505.1:260270629-260620472 GCA_021014915.2 Artemisia tridentata subsp. tridentata
GACCCGCTATTGTTCCTCCTTCGGTTACTGCACAGTGGGAAGAACATGTATATCATCACACCTAGCCATATGATTTAATACCACCTGCAGCTAAGCTGGGCAGGGTTTATTGTTATCGTCTTATTTAACTGAAGGTAGTGTTTTTAATGATAAGTCTCTGGTGCAACTGTACAGGAAAAAATACATGGGACATATTTGAGCTCACCACACACACAATCTTCTAATGAAAAGTCTCTACTATAAATGACATATGGGCCACAAGACTTTAAGACATACATTTGCAAAAGAATTGTATGATTGATTGTTTTTCAAGTTTATTTGTGGTTTGGCTCTAATCTAATTATAACTGAAAAATGGTATTTCAGACAACACAGTTTTAAATAAATAAATTAGCAACTTTTATTGTTTAAAAATAAGGACTAAAAATAGGGGATGCATTACTTTTTTGGAGCATGAAACCAAATGCAACCACAAATTCTTCATGAAATGAGATGCGATCACAGATCCTTGAAGGATTATCTGTTAAGCAAAAGAAGGATTGTCGTTCTACTTTTTTATATATCAGATATACTTTTGTAAGCTTTCTCGAGACAATTTATGTGTCACTAACTCTTTACTTTCTCATCTTATTGTATTTATAGGCGGTTGTCAAAGGAAACAAGTGGTCATCTACAAAATTGATTCGTGTCAACGAGTATGACATTTAATATTGGCTCAATAGGTACTTTTATAAACTTTAAACAAGCTCTGTAGTATTCGTCCGTAATATTACTTTGGAATCATAGCATAAGTTTGTGAAAACATGTTCGTGCAAGGAACCATTGTACATATTATTATCTAACATGTCCAATGCATAAAGTAAAATTACCTAAGAGAAATGGAGACACGGGTCAAAAAAATGCTCAAAGTGAACTTGTCAGACTTCTGATGACTCATGGGAGAAGTTGAAACATGGAGGCTTCATTGGAGCAGCTGCTATAAGTGGTGGAATCTTAATGGCAATCACTGGTGGTACGATCCTTATTTGCTTACATAACTGCACATATTTTTATTTGTCCAAGCATAATGTTTCCATGTGCCATGCTTCGTTATAAACTACAAGTAATGTATATAAATACTCATTGAAAGTCCTTAGAGCAGTAATTTGATTGGTTGTGGGTATGACAAGATACTGTTTTTAGTTAGGACATCTTAATCTTATTCACTTTATTCAATAAAATTTCACAGGTCGTAGCTGAGATAACAACTAACGAGTTACCATGTACAAACCGATTGGAAACATTTGTTCTCGAGTGTGTCATTCTAACTTTCTTTGAGATGTAAGTACATTATTATACCTATGACATGTTGCTGAACAATGAATAATCATAAAACATGTATCTGCAGCTTTCTAGGCCTAAAGGATGAACTCAAGATCAACAAGAGGAGTAAATAAGAAGGCTGCTAAAAGACCAACTGCAAATAGACTATCAGAACTATCATAAACTAGAAGAGGTATGGTGCATTCAATTTCTAAAAAAGTGTACTTCTTATGTGTACAATCGAAGCACAAAAATTATGTCTCTCGTGAAGCCATGCAAAGGCAAGCTAGGACGGCGAAGAGTCAAAAGTCGGGCGAAGAGTCAAATGTCTTTAAATTATGGTAGTTGAGAATTTGATTATGTACGATATTACAATTGTATATTTGGTTCAGTTATATACATTCGAGTTTTATTCAATTTGAAATTGCTTTTTGTTTTTAATTATGTTATATATATATATATATATATATATATATATATATATATATATATATATATATATATATATATATATATATATATATATATATATATACGGAGACATTATTGCGAGAACCATCTTATCTGCGAGAACTGACAGAACCAAAAAAAAACATACATGCACGCCTTTTAAAATAAAATAAAAATACATGCAAATCATCAAAAATCGTAAGTATCCACCTATGTTTTTCAATATCATCATGAACTCATCCTCTTTTTTCATAAAAACCTTACACACGGCCGCAATATTGTCATTGCACGCCTTATAAGAACATACATGCACACCTTCAAAGAAAAATTTTGTATTTCCAATTTCTTATCAAATTCTTTAGAACAACCATGTTTTTTTTTTAAAACATATATGTTTTTTTAGAACATATGTGCAAAAATACAATTATTGAAGGCGTGCATGTATGTTTTTGGTGGTTCTGTCAGTTCTCGCAGATAAGATGGTTCTCGCAAGAAAGTCTCACTATATATATATATATATATATATATATATATATATATATATATATATATATATATATATATATATATATATATATATAGGGGATAGCTTGGCTACAATTTTTGTAGCCAATTAGCTACAATCCTTCATAAAAAATACACAAGAAATAAATCAAGGACCCACAGAAAAGAATTAGGACCCACAAAAAAAATCAGAGGCCCACATTTATAGCATAAAATTGTAGCCAATTGGCTACAATTAATTGTAGCTAATATATTCCCATATATATATATATATATATATATATATATATATATATATATATATATATATATATATATATATATATATATATATAAAGATGTATATAAGGTCATTAATGCCACATAATGCCACCTAAGTAGTGTATTCAGAAAATTCGGATTTATTTTTTTCCAAAAAACCATGAAGTTGGATTCGAACCTGCGTCTGCTACTCCTGAAGGAAGCACCTCAACCAATGAAACCAATCCATGAGTTGTGATCAAAATGCCAAAACAAAATTTATATCTTATAATAATACCTAATTTACAACAAAGGTAAAATAAAACCCAGTCCATTCATTATATGGAGTATTTTTTTTCCCAAAACCCTAATATCACTCATTCATCTAATTCTCATATACACGATATTTGTTTTTTCCCAGTCCATTCATTATATGAAGTATTTTATTCCCCAAAACCCTAATATCACTCATTCATCTAATTCTCTAATACACGATATTTGTTTTTTTTCTTTTCTGATTTGATGTACAGGTTATTCGTCTTCTTTGCTGGTAATATGTATGTTGTTTAGGGTTTTATTGATTTTTAATGTGTTTTTGTGCAGGTATCTCATAGTAGAAACAATGGATTATATGACCTGACCTTTTTTTTTTTTTTTTTTTATTATTATTATTATTATTTTTTGACAGATCACATATATGAAAAAGCTATGCCTCTTTTCCCTCTAAATCCTAATGATGCAGCTTTGTTACCGTGTATGCATATGTTGGTTTGTTTGTAGCTTTTTTCAGGTTAGACATCGTCTTTGCAGGTTAGTCATCTTCTTTGAACACATGTTGATTTGTGTGCATGCATTTTAATATATAAAAAAGATACCAAAGTCACCAACATATATAAGTTTCATTCATATTATGTGTATTTTTTAATACATGTTTATTTGTTTACATGTTGATCTTGATTTGTTTGTTTACAGTAGGAAGTAGTTTTAGCTTAGAAAAACTGGGATTCATAAAATGAATGTGTTTCTCTCTTTATGTTTTAAGCATATTGTATTTTGAACTTTTACCGCAGTGTTTATATCTCTCATGAATATGCACTACTTGGGAATTTCTCTATAAAGTCAGATGTATTTAGCTTTGGTATCACACCACATTCTTTACGCCATGGCATCTTCAAATCCTATGTCAAATGTTCCGGGCTCTAGAATTAGTGACTGTAATGGTCTTCCACTAGAGGTACAAATGAGTATGAAAAGGTTGGTCAAGTAATGGAACTTTATATGAGGTAATTGCCTATCCATCTCTCGACTTAAATATCTTCTTGGAAACTTCATCCACATTAAACTAACACTTGGTCAAAACTCTTATCTTTGGTGTCACTTATATATTATTCTTTTTATTACTTAATTTGTTTTGCCTTTCACAAATATTCAAACAGAGTGAAAGAAGAATCTGAAAGGCTGAATGAACTTGAACTCGATCACAACACACAAACAAAAGGCTTTTGAAGCTTCGTTTGAGTCGAAGATCACTGACCGGAGGAAGTCCCTTTTTTATTGTAATTTTGAGGTAATGCATAAAATTTGCTTTAAACATTTACCATGCATATAACATCACAAACTGTAATCAATTTATGTTAGAATTTACATAAAAAATCTAATATTAATGCCTCGGAATATTAATTCTGCAGTCATATTTAAAAAAGTTGATCTCAAGTAGAAGTTTTAAACAAGGTAACTTCGAAACTTCACATGTATTATAAAGGTAGCAAGATGGTTTTGCAGGGCGTGTAGGTAATAATTAATAAAAGGGGTTGGGTTGGGTTGACCTACAATTACTTTTTTGCTGACTTTTGGGTTCTATGAATTAGATATACGTTATGATCTAATTTTGACCAATATGATCGGTTCCCTTTTAGTTAAGCTTTTTATTTGACTCGTCTTAGATTACACCTAACCAAACCAACCCATTCATAAGCAAATGGGTCGAAATCACCATCTTAGTATTAAACACTAATAGTACTTTTACTGAATTAGCTATTATAATCGCTTCCTCCAGGTTACAGACAAGACCTTTGAAACCAAAGTCCAATGGGTCGTGGCTCTAACTGAAGCACAACCGTCTTTGTCTTCTTCTGCAAGGCCTGTATCTCCTCCTCAGCAACCATAAGCACAACCTTCATCTTCATATTTTGGAAGGCCTTTATCTCCTCATCAATCACAAGCACAATCATCGTCTTCTTCTGCAAGGTCTGTAACTCCTCCTCAGGTAATTTCATCTCCAAAATTAGGAATCACCACTCCTCCGCCGATTGCCTCCTATGCTCCTCCTCTTAGATTTGTTCATTCACAAACACAAGTTAGCCGCAGACCAAAACCGACTCTTCAACAACAACACCTTTCAGCTATCAAGATCCAAGCTGCCTATAGAGGTCATATGGTGAGCATATTTATAGTTTCCGTTATATCACTGATACAATTATCAGGAAACATGGAATTTAAGCAGTTTTTATACCTAAAATAAGCAGACTCCAACACGTGAACCGGCTTATCTGCTCCAAAATTAAGTACTGAAGTGAGCAATCCTAACTGGTAACCAACCTCTATATACGCAATTTTAGTGTATCAGGGTGTTTGGATTAATTGTTATGAAAATCTTTACTTTCTTTCGAAACGAGTTGATAGAGGCATTGTTGATCGCCTTCATTCAATGTCATCAACTGCATTTGAAAAGATCACATATGCAACTGCAGTAGAAGTTTTAAACAAGGTAACTTCGAAACTTCACATGTATTATAAAGGTAGCAAGATGGTTTAGCAGGGCGTGTAGGTAATAGTTAATAAAGGGGTTGGGTTGGGTTGACCTACAATTACTTTTTTGCTGACTTTTGGGTTCTATGAATTAGATATACGTTATGATCTAATTTTGACCAATATGATCGGTTCCCTTTTAGTTAAGCTTTTTATTTGACTCGTCTTAGATTACACTTAACCAAACCAACCCATTCATAAGCAAATGGGTCGAAATCACCATCTTAGTATTAAACACTGATAGTACTTTTACTGAATTAGCTGTTATAATCGCTTCCTCCAGGTTACAGACAAGACCTTTGAAACCAAAGTCCAATGGGGTGTGGCTCTAACTGAAAAACACGAAAGGTCTGATCCAAATGAACACTTTCTTAATGTAAAAACGGGATTGGCTAAAGGGTTACTGCCAAAATATGAGAATTCTTCTTGAACCATACACTTCATTCTTCACTACTACAAGAACAGTTATTCGTCTTTAGCATGGCTTGGAAACATCAAAAGTATTTATTTATCAATCGAATAATTGTGTAAAAAAAGGTCTAATTGGTTATTTCTTTCTCACCTTATATATCTAGCATTTTACTAATTTATATATGTATACTATTCAGTGACGGGTAAAGTAACAACAAAAATCGACGTATTCACCTTCGGTGTGATCTTATCGGAACTAATCACAGGTAGAAAAGCCTTTGAACACACAATGATGCGGCAATATAATTTGTCCAGTCAAAATAATTATAAAAAACAATAAGTTATTTGATTGGACAAATTATTTTGCCACATTATTGCGTAAATTATTATGGAATAACATTTTTCTCATAAGTATATAGGACAAAAGATATATTTGTTACCATTTTGTGACACGCCCTTTAACGTAAGAGCAAGGGGTGTGGTAGCATGCCAAAACCCAAGCCGTTTTGCCAAATCAGCGCCACATTAGCATTTCACATTTCACATTCACACACAAAAAACACCCTCCCTTGTTTCACATTCCGTTTGCGTGTCGTTTCACACATTTTGGGCCCCACCATTTTTTTTCAAACAAACTAAATTTTCATTCATAAAAATAAAAATACAAATTATAATACGAGAAATAAACAAAGTACAACAATAAAAAAAAAAAAAACATTACAAAAATATGTAAATACATCAAATTATTAATAAACTAGTTTTCTTCTTTTGGTTGGTGTCGTTGCCAAATATGAACCATTAGATCTCGTTGAATCTGTATATGTACGGTTTTATCACGCAATTCTTTCACTTTTTTCTGTTGCACTGCGCATCTCTCAAAGCATTCTCGTTGTATATGTGGCTACGGACTAACATAAAAATTGTTGTAATCACTTATGTTGTACTTTTGATCCTTCAAAATCATGTTATGTATTATGATGCACGTGTACATGACTTTTCGTATTTTGTTCAAAATCCAAGCACGTGTCGATTGTTGTATAATTCCCCAACGTCCTTGTAGGACACCAAATGCTCATTCAATATCTTTTCGTGCACCTTCTTGTTGCCTTTTAAAGTATCCATGTTTATCGTCTAGTGCCACCGAAAATGATTTGACAAAAGTGGCTCATTGTGGGTAAATCTCGTCCGCTAGATAATACCCTTTTTCATACACATTACCATTTACTTCAAATGGAGCAACAGGGGCTCTGTCTTCAAGAAGGTCATCGAATAACGGAGAATTATTTAAAACAGTAATATCATCATTCGCACCCGCTACCCCCAAAAAAGCATGTCAAATCCACAAATCGTAAGAAGCAACGGCTTCAAGCGTTATAGTTGGGTGTTTTTTTATCACCCCCGTGAAACTGTTCATGCCATCCTTTCGGACAGTTTTTCCACTCCCAATCCATACAATCAATGCTTCTAAGCATACTCAAAAACACATGAACCATCTCATGAAATGCGTATATATTTTGAATGTCATTGTAGTCGGGTTTTCTTAAATACTTAGACATGAATAAGTCAATAATGCACATAGTAAAATGATCTAGATAGTCGCGTGCACAATGTGATCCCATTTGTAAATATTCATCCAATGTATCGGGTGTTGTACCGTACGCCAATTGGCGTATGGTGGAAGTGCATTTCATAATTGCACTAAAACCCGATAGACCCGTACAATCGGGTCTGTCTACAAAGAAATCAAAATACGCATGAAGTTCATCATGAGTGTCAATATAAGTTTCAATACCGTTTACTATTTTTAAAAATAGTTTCCTGGTCATACGATAGCGGCGCCTAAACAACTACTCTGGATATTTTGGAGTATCACTAAAATAATCATCCTACAAACGTTCTTCAACAACTTCACGTTCATGGTATATCGCGGTGCGTCTTGAAGTTTCACCTTGCGTTTCCAACGATTGCTGATACTGATATGCTTGCATCATAAAGAATATATCAATTTCATCGTCGACGTCGGAAAAGCTAACATATTCTTCATCGGAATTTATATTTGGTTTAGAGAATTTGTGTTGTGGTAGAGAGAAAAGTAAGTAATTGTGTGTGTAGTTTTAGTTTAGATAATGTGTATATTGTTGGTTTCTTTTGATCAGTTCCCAGTAGGGTAAAGATAATCAATGGTACCAGATATCACTTAAAATCGTGTTATCACTTTCCAATTGAAATTATTCGACCCTATGCCTGGGTTACACGAATATCTCTATGGGATAAGACCAAGTGGTGTTCTTGTTTTAGGCACAAATCAAGAACCTGTTTGCTTTCAAGTGTTTATGTTTCGTGTTTTTCTTCCATGCATATGAGTATCCCATTTATAGGATTGAATCACTCTTAGTCGATGGAATTATAAGAATTAATCGGCCAATTAATCTCCTCATAATGTTCCTCCATCATAGCCATAATGGTTACAAGACCAAGTTATTATGGTCTTAATTACGAGTTTGAAACTGCCCATAAATTTGAAACAAGGGATAAATTAATCTCCTCTTAATTACAAGACCAAGTTATTATGGTTCCAACATATATTTATAGAGTGGTTAGTTTAGTTATTTAAAAGTAGCCGTTACACACTCAAATACACAAACGGTAACAAATTTGAAACAATCTCCATTTGGTGCTGCGTGAGTTGATTCACATTTACAATGGCGCCGGTGGTCAGTGGTATGGTGGCGCCAATTTGGCGGCGCCATTTGATGCTACACATAGGAATTACGCGAGAGTTGAGTGGCCATAACCCCTTGCTGTAAGGTTGTTTGACTTACAATCTTTCCACATACTGTAATTATCATAGCAAATGGTTCAAAAGAATCTTGGGATTTCATCTTTTCAGGAAGTTGAGAATAACACAATTACGTTAAATTGGATTTACGAGTTTGTAGATCCACTCAAGGTGTATTTGCCGAAATATTTTTTGATTCTAGCATTTCTTATCTATATCCAATCTATACTACATATAATGTTAAAATGGTCAAAGGGGAAAAGTGGAAAAGTCAAGGTTTGTGAAATATTGAAAAAGTTAAATTCGGTAAGTACTTCTTTAACAAGGCTGGAATACGGAAAGTATTGTATCAACGGAAGGTATTGAATCATCATTAAAATGCAGACGCTGACTTCTTTATACAAGGCTGGAAAACGGAAAGTATTGAATCATAATGTGAGGGATTTGCAGTGAAAACGGAAAGTATTGTACAAGGCTCGAAATGCAGGGCTGACTTTTTCTTTGCACACGGCTAGAAAACATAATGTGAAATTGAAACTTATGAAACTATATAAGATTCAGACACCGAGCCTCAAATCCTATATAAAGCAACATAAAAGACACCCAAACCATTTATCTCTCTCACCCTACAAACGGACGCACTCTTTTTTCTCATATTGGCCACACACATAATCACCGCCGCTAGCAAGCTTTGCCGCCGCCACAAACACTGCCACCACCATCAACTGATTCTGCCACCAACACTACCTGATCTTCCTAAAACCGGTGGTGTTTGAGTTTAGGTGGTTTCGTTGATTTTTTTGTGCTTTAGGTGGTGTTTTAATGGTGTTATCGGCTTGCTTTCTGTGGTATTTGAACCAGTTTGAATTAGATCTGAGTAGAATTGACTGGTGATTTGGTTGTTTGGAAATTTGGATGGTTTTGTATGTTTGGGTGGTTTCAGTTGTCCATCGCAAGCATAGCTTCCACGAAAATGAACCATAACAACCATATCTAGGTGGCATTCAGTGGTTTTGGTTGTTCCTTTTTGTGGTTTCTCTCTATTGAATATTATGTGTTGCAGGTCTGTGAATATTAGAGTGGGTGGTGAGGTCTAATATATTAAATCTTACTCTTGTGTTTGTGTTTTCTTTGGTGATACTTGAAATTCGAGATTTAATTATTTTGTGATGAGATTTGTTTGGTTAGTTATTGATCTAATGAATTTTTGGACCTTGTGTTATTGTAAAGAGATGTGTGCTTATGTTTTTGTAATAAGGTTATGGTTGTGCATTCTTAGATTTTTAGGCAATGGTAAATTGGTGATAGTCATTATTTTGGCCTGGCAAAATAAGTATTAAGTTTGTTACATAAAGTTGAAAATCATCTGAGTCTATTTTGTTGTTGGAAATCGGTGATGTTCTTGCTGCAAAATTTGAAGTTACGGGTTATTTTTACACACACTTAAACGTTGATACTTTTGAAAAGTCATCAGAAAAAAAGACTGAAAAATGTTATAAAAAATTACTCCCTCAGTCATAAATGTCACTTTTGACTTTTTCGAGTCTTTTTTATTCAACTTTGACATTAAATATTTTTATTTGTGTTATATAATACTTGATGAAAATTATACCAATGAAAATATATTTGAAACCCAATCCATTCATATACTTCGCATCAAATATTATGTAACACAAATAAAAATATTTAAGGTCAAAGTTGAATAAAAAAGACTCGAAAAAGTCAAAGGTGACATTTATTTTGGGACGGAGGTAGTAACAACTTATTTAAAAATAAAAAAATGAAATAATAAGAGAGTGGTACACGAATAGTTGGCATTGTCTAGAGGGATATCCCGTAGAACAACAAAGGTATTGGTTAAATCAGTCAAAGAGTTCCGTCAACCAGGAATCTACACCTCAAATGTCGTGTATCAAGAAGTTTTACGCGATGAGTAACGTATGTTGTTAGTTTTTGTCTCATAACTGATGTAATGTTTTACTTTCAGTTTCATTAAATGTTTTTATATGTTGTTTGCTAGATGTCAAGAATTTTTTTCTAGACTTTAGTTATCGTATAGTACAACCGTTTGCAATTACATTCTGATCGATTCACGTTCTATTTTGAACGCTACACAAAACATTCACCACAATATCACAAATCGTTAATTATCTGCCGCTACGAATTCCGTTACTATGCACGGGTACTCGCCTAGTATTAAAAAATGAGCTTAAGTAAAGAGCAAATGGACTTCAATTTTAGATGCCAATGTTCAAAATCACGAAACTTATGCCACTTTCAAAGACATTTTCTGCAAGCGACCTCTTGACTTTAATTCTAGTAATGAGAACACTACGCATCGTTCATACGCTTTCCATAAAAAAATTAACCATTTCTTTTGCATCTACTTTTTCGGGTCATTTAAAAAAGAGAAACACTTAAATTCAATTTAAACATTAAGAAAAGAGACTATATTTTTTTTTATTACAATTTAGGTATAGTATATATTTAAAGTAGTTACTGAAAGATATGTATTGATTAAACAACGTACGACGTCAATTACATTATATATCTAGATAATGTGTCGGCATGAAATAGTTAAAGAGCTTTAGTTGAATGGACATTGATATAGTACATCCTTGTTGAATGGTTTTCTTGGAAAAATGTTGAAATTTGCTAACTTCTACAAAAGTAGCCAGTGGTCAAGGATACTTTTTTCCATTTCACATGTCTTTGTGAATCGTATGGAAGTCTGAGGTTATAAATTTTTATCTATCAACATATGCATATTATTATGGCCGGCCATCCAATAATATTAACTTATGACATGCATTCGTGTTGTTGCAGTACTACATATGTACAAGAATTATAAAACAAGTAAATTTAGATAGTAAGGTGTTACGTAATAAAACGTACATTAATGTCTAATGATATATTTCCTTGTGACTGTTGGAATATGGAAGTTGGACTAGCCTAATACGACTAAAGGTGTGTGAGCCTATTGGGGGCACACACGCTAAAACATTAGAATACGTTTATCGTAAATGCTCAAAATGACCCGTTTTGACCTGTTTGGACACGAAATGAACTAGACACTAAACCTACTTGTCCTAAACCTTATGGCAGGCCCATAGAAGGATCTGGAAAGGGTATAAACTATCTAGGTTCGTTTGTGAAGTGATAAGGAATGAGAAAGGAGAGTTGTGATGTGTTTAGGAGTGTTTGGGATAAGGTTTCAAATCGATTTGTACCTTATCTTGAGCTAGGGTTGAGAGGTTATATAAACCCCTCATTCCCTGCTCATAACTCACGACTTGATTCAACCACAACACTCAGAAACTCTCTTCTATATCCCATCTAATTATATCAAGTACTTGTTTGAGTTCTTGATTAATTCGCATCACTTTTAAACCTATAACTTGCATTCAAGTTAATTCAAGGTGTTTCAATAGGTTATAATCGATCCTATAACTCTTTAGAAGTGTTAAGGTTCGTAATTCATAAGTCCGAACTGTCACGTCAAGCTGCAGAAACTTTTGGTGAACCTTCTGTGCGTTCTCGGACAACAAGAAGATCACAGATCTGATATAGTGTTGTCCGATATCTGACAACAAAGGAATTCGGATCTTGGGCAGCCTGGATATATCGGACAGAACTGGAATTAGGGCTGTTTTGGTTTTGATCCATTTTTGAGCATTAACACTTGATGTTTGGGTTACGTGGTACACGGCTAGCACTCCGGGCGTATTTGTTTGACGTGTTTGTGTGAGCAACCGTAAAGGTGGTATTTTAACCACTATTAGTTTCTTTTGCGGGTGTCGACGAGGGTTAGTTTTCTTGTTCCATTTTATTCTTTGTTTGTTTATTATACGTGTTAACTATAATTGTAAACTAGATCCATATTCCGTTGCGTACTCGTAGTTAAATGGTTAACTTGATTAATTAAATCCCAACAGTGACGCATTCGCAAAACCAATATAATAACACGATGAAAAACATACTTAAACTACAACCTTTTCATTTCACACTGTAAACATTTTCATACTATGTAACTAAATGAATAAATTCATAATTTATGAATTCTCCAAAAACTCCTCGCTATGACTACCATATCTAAATAGACAATAATAGACGATGCAGTAGAAAGTGAAAATTTCAGAAATCGGCACTTTTGGAAAGTGTGTCACCAAAAACGACACTTTGAGAGAGGATTACCAAAGACGACACAACTTACAACAAAAAACAGAGAAAAATAGCCAGATCGCACAGGGTGACTGCGCGCACCTCCTGTTTATTCGATACGTGCTGTTTTTTCTTTCAAACGTAGTTAGAAGCTAAAAAAGTGGCACAACGCGCACAAAAAATCCTTGCTTGCTCCATCCTAGCTCGCACTTTTCTTTCCTTTCTTTCTTTCTTTTCTTTTTAATAGTTGTTCATGAACCAACCGGAACCCTACACATGGCACAGTGCGCGCAAAAAATCCTTGCTCACACTCTTTTTTATACAATTGTTCGTGAACCAACCGGAACCATACACGTGGCAATGTGCGCCCAGAGGCTTTGTACGCACACAAGCTATTGTGCGCAATGTGAATTTTGGTAATGAGATATATTTGTGTTGATTTGGTTTTTAGTTTGTATATATGTATAGAGTTTGGTAATACTATATTTAGAAAAAACCATCAAATTTTAATGCTTTTATATACTAATTACTCAAAAGACTTTCTCACAACACATTTGTAAACTGCAAAATCTGATGCGTGGTCCAAAAGAATTAAAGTTAGATTGTGTAATTATTGGTATACGAAGTTCTGAAGGTTGACAAGTGTTGACTATCTTATCTGTACAATACCCTAATTTATTATTCTGGACGGAAAAAATGATAATATAAATGTAGTAGGGTTGAGTCTCGTGAGGGGTCACGTGACAAAGAAAGGGTTAAAATTGGCAATAATGAAGCCTTGTACTTTCCTTGTGTTTTACTCATAATGAAGCCTTGGCAATAATGGATGGTCCTTCTAGGGTACCACCTTTACCAGACAGTTTTTCATGAATATGACATTCTTGTCCCTGCAATTATCTCACACACACAAATCACACGTCAACTATGTGTTTTTATTGAAATGATTAAACAAGTAAAATGGTCGTCCCTATAACCTAACTTTTATTAAAGCAAAACACAAAGCATGCCTTAAAACAATAAAACATGTTCCCCTTAAAATAAATATAAACATAATCCCATTTTCTATGAAATAAAATAAGTTACGTTTATACTATTACTTAATATTCTAAAAAAGAAATGATAGCTATTAAGTTGCTAATAGACATTTTTACAAAGAATATTGTTTAATTTAAACAATAAACTTGCAATCAACGTTGTTATAGAGAATTGAAGCTCGTGGAGACAATTATAAATGGTCGAAAAAAGTACATTAAGCTTTTGCAGCGACAATGTGAACCATCACAAATTATATCAGTGACAGACCACCAACCAGGTGTGGGTACGAACGAACAATATTCATGTCCATGCGTGAATATTGTCTCCTAGCCTTGTTAATAATTTCAATAATATCGTCCTCTCATGTTGACTTGACAAAAAAACTCAATATTTTGATCACTTGAGATTTGTTTTCAGTAAATCTTATCTACAAGATAAGAAAAAATATCATGTATGATTGAACGTATCCATTGAAAATGAGAAGACATTTGGTAAAAAAAAAAAAAAAAAAAAAAAAAAAAAAAAAAGGAAAAAGAAGACAAAAGTGAAGAACATACAATAATAGATATAATAATTGAAACAAGATTTCCTTTGTCCTTTGTGTCCAAACTTCTACATTCTACCAACATAAAAATAAAATTTTCAGAATTTTCATACTTAAAAATCTTGTACCAAAAATATATTCTCCTCTCTTTTTTCTTTTCCTATCATTAGATTCTAGATAACAAAATCCAACATAATTCACATCGAACACCAAATCATAGATTTTGAAAGGGGTATGTACATATTTAATGTGTCTTCTCTCTCTTATTCATGAGGATGCTGCTGGCTGGTGGTGGAGTTAATGATCTTGATGTTGCCGAGAGAGTTAACTGTGGTGTACTTGTTTTGTTAGTGCTTGGGTCTATATTGTTCGTTAAGGTGGTAGAGGGTGGTACTGTGGAGGTCGTGGCGACACGCTCACACGCGGGACACATTGTGAGAGTTGTCGCGGGACGTTGCATGTAAAATGGATTTGAAGTAGTCTTTAAAGCTCTTAGCTCTTGAAGCTCTTTGTATAGCCTTCTGTTTTCGTCAGTTAGGGTTTCGCAACACCTCTTTAAGTACTCATAGTCAACCTCAGTTTGCTTCAGTTTTGTCCTATATATACATAGAATCTGTTATATAAAATAAACAGTTTAAATTATTAACTTAATCTGTTACTTGACACATTTTCCTTGATAAATAAGTAATTACATGTATATAAGCATATGCTTTAGATTAGCAATCTCAATAAACTTTTTATATATTGTATCAATTATAGGGAGAAAAACAGTTTTAATTAAGATAGGAATCCTAAACCTATAAAAATTATAACAACATGAATATTTGTTTATATACAAATATGTACCTTGCTCTTCTGTTCTGAAACCAGACTTCAACTTGTCGCGGCCTAAGGTTAAGCCGTTCTGCAAGTGCAATCTTCTGTTTCTGCAATAACAAGAAGAGAAAAGATTATAAGTTTTAGACAAACATATTATTTCTAATCACAATGTTTGATTTTTATCCATTATACGGAGTATGTAACAAAAAAGTTGAAGTAATGACATCTCCCAAAAGACAAATTTGGTATTTTTGGGGACAGAAATAAATACACAAATTTTAACATAAAGTTAACAAAAACAACACAATATATGTTATGGACCGGATGTCGCTAAAAAGATTTTGCAATGAGTGGGTCAGTAAGAGAATTCCAAGTCTTTCACTACGTACCTTTTCAATAAATCAAGCATTTGGAATTGCTCAAGAGAAAAAAAGTAGCATGAAAGTAAAAACATTTTGTCACATTCAGTGGGAAATATGACTTGTTGTTACAAAATATAGTCACTTTTATAGATATGAATAATAAGTACTTGTCCTTTGCATGTAGCAGGCAGATACATACTGTGAATGATTTAGCTCATACTTAATTACTAAAAGTTGGGACTTATCATTTAACTCAAGAAAGAAGACCAATATAAATGTTGGTACAAAAAAACAAACCTACTGCTATGCACGCCTAAGTTCACACTTGCAATCAAACAAAGACAATTAGTCATGAACAGAAAAAGTGTACTTACAGGATTTAAGGTATTATGTTCCTTAAAACTCTCTTCTAAATAAGCAGATTGTACTTTAGATAATCTAAGTTTCTTTCTTGCCATCCCATTATCATCTTCATCACTAGCCCTAGAAGAAGCTCTTTCCACCTCAACAACATCATTTTTCCCATCACCATTAACATTATTTCCTATTCTTCTATAACTCATAAAATCTAACCGGAATGATGACGTGGCCTCCTCTGTCACCACCGTCAACCCTTTCCTCGCCACGGCATTTCCTGATGAACCACCCTCCGAACTCCCTATACAAAAATTATAAATAGAAAATAATATCATAAAACTTAAGTATTTTTTTTTATTAAAAAGGGTATTTTGAAAAAAATTGCACATAATTGTCTTTATATGTTTGTTAAGGACAAGAAGGATTAACATTACAAACTAAAAAATACCCATAAACAGTCTTTAACTTTACAGTTAAGGAAATAACTAAAGAGAAATATCACTAACTAACAATTTTAAGAGTTGTTAAATTTACTTGATAGACTTGAAATAATTTTCATTTACACATATTTGATTTTTTTGCTCCCAAAAGATCTATCTTTTGTGCAATAATAGGACGGGCCAAGTTTTTTCTTTTAAGATTTCCGATCTTTTGATCAACTAATTCATAAGTTTTGAGCCAACAAATATATACGCTATTTCAAATCAAGTAAAGCCTTTCTTTTTTAAGTTGGCGTGACCGCTTGTAAAGCATCATTTGAATAAACAGCCCGAGTTAGGTCATCGATTTGTGTAAATACACACACCTATGGTGTATTTGTGCGTGCATATATCTAGAGAGTAGAGAGAGAATACAAACCGTTGTCGGAAGACCATGGGAAAGAAGTATGACGAGGAACCGGTCCAGAAGGCAGTAAATCAAGCTGAACCGGAGGATTTAGTGAAGATATTCTTTGAGCACCAACACGTCTTTCTTTCAAACTACGCTCATGATCATCATCATCATCATCATCATCACAATCTTGAGCTTGTGGTGTATGAGTACTTCCATTTGAAGGGTTCATCCCTAAAGCCATGCAGAATCCAAGACTATTACTTGTTGTGGTTTTTGTGGTGAGTTGATTAGTAGGGTTTGATGGTGGTGTATCACCTAAGCTTAAACCCAACTCCATGTCTCATCTAGAAATTTACAAGTAAAATTTGATAAGATATAGAGAGAAAATAGATGAAATGAAAAGAACTCAAATAGATTTTGGATTGAAAGCACTAGAAAGAGTCTTCAAAGGAGACTTTAAACCACGCTTGGTTAGATTATTATTATTTTATAATGAGATGATATAAACTATAAAGAATTAAGAATTAATGTTTGTTCTTGTTAAAGTTTCAAATATTTAAAAGATATTCACAAGGAAGAAATGGGATAAGTCCACGGCAATAATTAATGGAAAGAAATTTGAGTAGGGGTAGGAGTGGACCTAACTTCGACAGTCTTGTTGGAACTAGTGAATTTTTTTAATTTGACCAGGGGGACACTATACATACACCTTTAAGTCAAACATACAAACTGTGAAGCACACAGTATAATCATTTGATGCGTACAATGATTGCATACTCCTTATAGGGGGTTCAAATAAACTGCTCTGTACAATCATTTGATGCGTACAATGATTGCATACTCCTTATAGGGGTTCAAATAAACTGCTCTTTTGACTAAATCAACAAATCTTGTAAAGAGATGTATTTATGGGTGCATGGTTATGAATCTAGGTAATCTATCCATTTTGTTGTGATGGCGAGTATTTTGTAATCAAAATATTTGAAGAATAACATTTTTAAATTATATGTTTTTTTGTGATAATAACTTTACGTATGGCGAGAATTTTAAAAATAACTTTATCGCACACCATTTTATAATAAAATGTCAAGTACTCATGCATCACGATGCAATGACGATATGAAAATTATAATGTAGTTATTAGTATTACAAGGATGTGATGATTGGCGGTAAAAGGTACTTGCTAATCAATATATATTGTGTAATATTCATCAAAATATTAAGACAACGTATCAATATTAGTGGCCCAAGCCTACTAAATACGTGTTCGAATCAAGCCCATTACCAAGGCGCATGAATAAACACTTGATAGGGGCCCGACTTAAATCCCAGGCCACGTAGGGCCTGGTAAAACTCATCAAGCTAGACTGAGCATGCAATACTAGTGCTCCACAATTGTCACTAACGGTTAAGATGTAGCATCCGACACTATACTGTGGGGGCGCACGACAAGCATCATTTTGTACGAGCCAAGGGGTGCAGGCCACCTGTCCTCTTTGTCTGCTCTCTAGTTGATTAACACCTGGCTCTCTCGCAGCCATTGATTATCTCTAAGGGTTTATCTCTAAACCGTACTCGCCTATTTATAAATATAAGGAAACACACACAACTTCACAAGTTTCAAACACTTGGGCAAATACTGCCTCACAACAGTAAAGTATGGTCTTTGTTTTAAGTGTTACCCGAGCTTCTTGATCGTTATCAATCTCATCGTGTTCTTACCGTTCTACACGTGAAATCAAACAAAAAAACTATTCTCATCCCATCATGGTGTGGACAACTGCCTATTTTCAGGTTAGTAACCGATAGACACCCTTTGACACTTTTAAACTAATTATATGTTGTTGAGTTAGTTTTATACTTGACGGGTCATTTTTGTGCTAAATGTTCATTTTCTTAGGAACCCTTGTCTACGAACGTACCTACGACCTACGATCCTATTTAAACGTCACGATATGCTCATGTCATTTTAAGTTATTAGAGTCACTCACATTTGTAAACTTAGGTCATTTCATAACTCACGACTTTTACGTTCACCTGGTTAACTCATTATCGCATTTATTTATTTACGTTTTAACATTATACCTTTTATTTAAATTATACTAACACTTATACATTTTTAATTACACAAACATTTGACAAAAAAAATATTAATAAAACCCCTTTTTAACCCCCTCCCCTCCCATGACCGGCCCTAGGGAAGAACAAACCCAAGCCAACAGTTTACCTCTTATTGTTTTCCCATACATTCATCATCACACTTCTTTAACCACTCTAACACACAAACACTCTTCACATACATAATTTCAAAACCCTTTCTCCCCTCTTCCCTCTCGTTGGATGGCAAACCCACCACCACCACCATCTTCATCTTATTTTCTTGCTAAACCACAAGATAACTTCATCTCTAATCATTCCAAGACCATCCTTGCAACCACAACCATCAAGAATCCATTCAAGGGCACTGTTGGGAATTAAATATTCAAGAAGATTAGTATCGGGTTCTGCTCAAAGAAATACTCTAAGTATCATTCTACTGCTAGTGCATTTGATTCTACTGCTAGCGTTAAACATTCTACTGCTGAATGATGCTGCTGTTGGTGAAGAAGATTCTACTGCTGAGTGGATAACTATTGAAGTATTCTACTGCTGGTTGGATAAGAATACAAATATATTATGTGTATAATAGTCAACAATACACGATAGATAATATCTTTAGACAAAGTGTTCAGTAACAAGTTATAAACACAGATACATGTTGTATCTTAATGACTGACACTCTCAAGCAAGTGTTCGATTAGACTTGACAATATTGTAAAGATCTCTCTTGGACTATAAAAGAGAAATCTTAGACTAGATATTATGTGTGCTTAATTCATGTTGAATATCTGTTAAGAAAAAAGAACAAACACAACAATATCACAAGTCATAGAAAACATAAGATTCAAGGTTTTGTAACCCTAGTGATAGTGAAGATCACTCGTATTATCTTGAATAATATTGAATCGTTTGGTGATAAACTTTCTTTGTTCATTGTTCTATAACAAACATAACTGTTCCATTTCCATAACCAAATAAACCTTCTAAGTGTGATTAAGTAGATTTCGCATACTTAATCATATTAACTCAATATATCATATACACAAAGCAACAAAGGTCTAACAACCTTATAGTGTATCGTGATTCCTCTCAATTGGTATCAGAGCAAGGCTGAGATAGTTGATTTAGAAGAAGAAGAAGCAGAAATGGACGTACAAGATACTCAGGCTACAAATATTGCTGCAAAGTTACCCATGATCAAACAGAATGAGTTTGAGTTGTGGAGGTTATGGATTGAGCAATATTTTATGGTTCAAGATTATGCTCTTTGGGATATCATTATGTATGGTGATTCTTTTACACTAGGTTATACAGATGTCATTCTTGAAGGCAAAACAGATAGGAAAAGAAATACTGGACCAGTTACCGGTGAAGAAAGGATACATAAGAGAAATGATCAAAAAGCAAGAAACTTGTTGCTCATGACCATTTCTGGTGAACAGATGCTATCTTTTAGCAAGTATCCTGATGCAAAAACTCTTTTTGAAGAGATTTGTGCATGGTTTGGTGGTAATGAAACTACCAAGAAAACACAGAAGACATTGCTGAAACAACAATTTGAAAATTTTAGTTCAAATAGCAATGAATCACTTGATAAGCTGTTCTCTAGATTACACAAGCTTGTCAGTCAGTTAGCTGTGTTGGGGGTTGAGATAGCAAAGGAAGATCTCAACATGAAGTTTTTGAGAAGTCTATCTGATGAATTCCATACTCATGTGGTTGTCTGGATGAATAAACCAGACATTGAAACCATGAAACTCAATGATTTGTACAACAACTTCAAAATTGTTGAACAAAGTCTGGAAACTACAGTACTAGTTCTGGGAATGTGGCACTCTTGTCATCTCCTAGTATTAGTAAGTCAGAAGAGGTAGATGAAGATGCAGGTGTTTCTACTGCTAACTATGGTGGTCCTACTACTAGTTTACAAAAGAATGCTGCTGGACTTGGAGATCCATCATTCTATGTATTCATGTCTAGTCAAACTAGTGGTTCTCCTCTAACTCATGAAGACCTTGATCAGGTGGATGATGATGACTTAGAAGAGATGGACATCAAATGGCAGGTTGCTTTACTTAGCATGAGGGCTAAGAAGTTTTGGCAAAGAACTGGAAAGCAGATTACCATCAATGGTAATGAAACTGTTGGGTTTGATAAGAAGAAAGTAGAGTGTTTCAACTGTCACAGGCTGGGACATTTTGCTAAAGAGTGTAGAAACCCAAGGAAGCAGGATAATAGAAACACATGGTATAAGCAAGAGAGGAAGAAGGAAGTCACAGTGGAAGAGCCAAGGGCTATGCTAGCCATAGATGGTGTTAACTATGATTGGAGCTTTATGGCTGATGAGGAAGAAGCACCAAAAGAAGCTGCAATGGTGGCCACTGAGACTGCTCTAATGGCCTTTTCTGATTCAGAGGTAAATTCTATAATCAAATGTACTGAATCTTGCTGTGCTCTTAAAGCTTATGAAGACCTTAAAAGGAAATTTGATGATCAGCTAGAAGAGCTATATAATACTATGACCAACTTAGCTAATCATAAAAGAGGTCTAGCTATTCTTGAAAAATAAATTGTACACTTTCAAGGAAATGAATCTAAGTTTACTGATGACATGAATGCCCTAAAAAGAAACTTAGAGTTCAGAGATGAAATAATTTGTTTGCAAAATGAATCTTTAGCTAAAGCCAAAAATAAAAGTGAAAATGTTAATATAACAGTAGATGCTTTAGCTCGTGCCTCAGAGGGAATTAATAAAATTTGGGAAGCTCAAGTAATCAATAAAGCTAGATCTGGTGTAGGATAAAAGTCTGTTCCTCCACCATACAGAGGTGTTCCTTCACCTCCAGGAATTGACCTAGCACACACAGGTTTTGCTAAGTTTCAAGAACCAATAATGGAATATGGTTCTAAGTCTACTGAGATTCCTAAGGTAGAGAAAATAGGTGAAAGTATAAGTAATACTTCACTTCCTGAGGACAAGGTGTCCTCTGATAGAAGATCAGATAGAGTAGTCATTGAAGACTGGGTATCTGATAGTGAGGAAGATGAACAGGTTATGTCTAAACCTGAAGTTGTTAAGAAAGCAGGAACAAGGGTTCCTAATGTGGTTAAAAAGGATACTGTTAGGCCTAGAACAAACATTAAACATGTTAGGCAACCAGTTAGGTATTATGAACAATACAGAACCAACAACAAGTCCAGAGGTAGCCATAGGAATTGGAATAACCTTAAGTCTCACCAATTAGGTGATGACTTTGCCTTTTATAACAAAGCTTGTTACACATGTAGTAGTTTTGATCATCTTGCAGCTTTCTGTAACAAATGGGTATCTGGGTATGCAAAAAATAGGGTGAATTACAAAAGGCAAACTCCTCAATTTCACTTTCACTCTAATTCTAAGAGAACAAATCCCAGAGCAGTTCCAAAAGCAGTTTCTACTGCTAGACCATTCATAACTGTTAACCCAAGACCAATAGCTAAAAATGCAAAATCAACTCTCAAAAATGCATAAAAACTGTTAAAAGGCTCATTCAAACAAGAGCAGTGGTCCAAAAATAAGTTTGGAAACCAAAGGGAACAACTACAAAGCTAGCAGTTTCTACGGCTAAGCATGTAGTTCATACTACTGCTAGGGAAAACAGGGCAAATGCTATTAAGGCCTCAGCATGTTGGGTTCTTAAATCCAATGTTGCATCAACTGTTCTCAAAAGATTACATTTCATTGATGCAAGAGGCAAATCCAAGTCAGTAATGGCTTGGGTCCCCAAAGGAAACTAATACTCCTTATTTTTATGCAGGAACATTCAACTAATAAACAAGAGGATCAAGGATACTCAGATAGTGGATGTTCAAGGCACATGACAGGCAACAAGTCCTATCTTTCAGATTTTCAAACATTAGATGGTGGCTATGTTACCTTTGGAGGAGGTATTGGTGGCAAAATTTCCGTTAAATGTACAATTAAAACTGGAAATTTAGATTTTGAAGATGTGTTCTATGTGCAAGAGCTTAAGTATAATCTTTTTAGTGTCTCACAAATGTGTGATAAAAAGAACAAAGTTTTTTTCTGTGATACTGAATGTCTTGTGCTTTCTCCTGATTTTAAGATGCCTGATGAAAGTCAAGTACTTCTTAAAATTCCTAGAAAGAGCAATATGTACAGTGTTGATATGAAGAACATTGTTCCTAAAAAGGCTTTAACTTGTCTTGTTGCAAAGACCACATTGGATGAATCAATGAAATGGCATAGGCGGCTTGGTTACATTAACTTCAAAACCATAAATCAGATGGTTAAGAATGGTTTGGTAAGAGGTTTACCTCAAAAACGATTTAAAAATGACCAAACATGCATTGCTTGTCTTAAAGGCAAACAACACAAAGCCACTTGTAAGCCCAAAATTTTTAACTCTATTGATCAATCATCGTTTATGCTTCATATGGATTTATTTGGACCTACTTCTGTTAGGAGCCTGATGCTTAAAAGATATTGTCTAGTTATTACTGATGACTATAGTAGATTTACATGGGTTTTCTTTTTAGCTACTAAGGATGAGTCTTCTAGCATCCTTAAGACATTCATTACAGAGATAGAAAACCTAGTAAGCAAAAGAGTAAAAGTCATTAGATGTGATAATGGGACAGAATTCAAAAATAGAGTTATGGATGATTTCTGCAAAGAAAAAGGTATTAGGAGAGAATTTAGTTTTGCTAGAACTCCACAACAGAATGGTGTTGCTGAGAGGAGAAATAGAACACACATAGAAGCTGCTAGAACTATGTTAGCCGACTCTAAGTTGCCTATCTCTTTTTGGGCAGAAGCAGTCAACACTGCTTGCTATGTTCAAAATAGGGTTTTCGTTGTCAAATCTCACAATAAGACATCATATGAGCTTTTTAGAGGTAGAACTCCTGCAATAGGATTTCTTAGACCTTTTGGATGTCATGTGACAATTCTGAATACCTTAGACCATCTTGGAAAGTTTGATGGTAAAGCAGATGAAGGATTCTTAGTTGGATATTCTCTCAATAGCAAAGCTTTTAGAGTATACAACTTGAGAACTAGAAGAGTAGATGAGAACCTGCATGTGGAATTTTTAGAGAACAAATCCAATGTAGAAGGTCAAGGTCCTTTGTTTCTGGTTCGTCGCACCTCCCGTTTTCGCCTTGGGCGGGGTGTGACAAATTGGTATCCGAGCCTAAGGTTATAGAGAATTCCGGTTTTTTTAAAACAAAAACCTAACTATAACTAAAATAGTATTTTCATAAAACACCGAACATGATACGAGTCCGACTGTGGAAAACTAGAAGGGGGGGTTGAATAGTTTTACGTTTTTTTAATTTATTACAAAAACCTTGTTTCCTTTTAAAAACTTAGATTATAGTTTATGTGAAAAATAATACTTGAATAAAATTATTAATTATATGTGTATCCTTTTAAATTAGTTATAAAAGTTTTGTTTTTATGAATGGAGTTTTAAATTGATCTTTATGTGAAATCAACTTCTAAATAATACTAACAATTATATATGCCTATGTGTATAAAAGTAATAACGATATAAATAAAGAAGTAAGTAAGAGATGGAAGAATCAAACCGAGACACGAGAGATTTATAGTGGTTCGGCTACAAGGACACCTTCCTTGCCCTACTCCACTCCCCAAGCACCTAGCTCGAGAGTTTTCTTCACTACTTCAACAAGCTCCCTTATGGCGGAGAAAACCTTACACAACTTTCGCTTACACCGGTTTAACGACACAAAGCTAAATGTCGAGTTCTAATCGTAGCTAGAACCAATCTCACGACTTCAATCACAACTTCTTCACGATATCTTCATGACTTCTTCACAACTTCTTCACTATGGCTTCACAACTTCTTCACGACTACTCACGACTACTACACACCACAACTACTTCACAACTTCTACTCTACTTCTTCTTCACAACACTACTATTTCTTCACAGCTACAATCTAGTTCACAACTATACACTACTTCTTCACTTCCTAATACTACTTCTTCACGCCTCTACTTCTTCACACCTTTGCTATACTTCTTACACACCTTGTATTTCTTCACTCCTTAGCGACTTCTACTTCTTCACTATCTCACGACTTCTTTACGACGGCTTCACCACTTCTTCACACCACAACTACTTCACCACTTTACAATACTTCTACACTACTTCTTTACAACAAAACTACTTATACACCTTCTTCACTACTTACACACTACACTACACCTAATATACACACCTTATACACAAATGAATGAATGATTTACAAAGTTTACTAAACTAACAACTTAGGTAACAAGATGATACTTAAGTTGTAATACTTCTAGTCTTGATTGATAGAAGTATTCTTCTCTTTGCACTTGGATGATTGAAGCTTGAATCACTTGGAAACAAAAGCTTAAGATTATGTGATCAAAGGATTTAGAAAGATATAAGAGGAGATTTAGAACAGAAGGTTTTGGGGTGCAAGAGGTGAGGAAAAAGTCCAGGATTAGTCCAGTATTTATAGGCAAAAATTGACAGCTGGAGGAGCGGGGCCGGTCCCCTTAATTATTAAGGGGGCCGCCTAGGTAATTAAGGGGGCCGCCCCTTATATCCGTTGCCCAGTTTTGTCTTTTTGTGAAGGTTTTTCTGGAATATTTTTGCCATTTTTGATTGAAAATTTGAATTCATAAATTTATTATGGATTAAACATTTTCCTTTAATTTCCAAAAATGATTTTGTAAAAGATATAAAATGTTTGTGTCATTTTATAAAAAATCAAGTGATTAAGAAAATGTTCCTTTGATCATATAATGCATTAAGCATTTGTTTATTCATACTTTAAGTAATTGAGTTGTAGAAGTGAATATTTACAACTAAATACTTGTTTATTTAATAAGTTTATGTTTAATGAGTTTACATTTTATGATTATCAAAACATAGAGATATCAAGAAGTATTAATAATGTTTTTAGGCATTATTTATATCAACACCAACACCGACTAATCTGAGCATTACATCATTAATTCTCTATTATACATATCCTGGTCAACTCTGTCTAATTTTAGAAGGATCATGTGGAGCTAAGATTATGACTTTCCACTTAGATCATCGAAAAGCATACTAGGACTCATGTTCATTGTACACTGTAGACGTTGAGACATCCACTATTAGCGTTTAAGTATGCTTGTGCTTATGTCATGTTTTGTTCTATCTTGTTATGTTTTACTATGTCTGGCGTGCTTTTAGTTCTATCTTGTTCAAGATGAAGATATCCAAAATAACTAAATTGCCCTCTGTATTTTGGGACTAATGGTGGGTAACGAGAGAATTGTTAGTTGACTTGGTCAACGGACGTTGGTGCAAAATGGAGATGTAAGGATGGATGGTAGGCTTATTTTGAAATTGAGACGAAACGTGTATTTTATGTACAACTTTAAAGACGAACGGTGTATTTTACTCAAGAAACAAGTCATGGAAATTCTTGCTAGTTGAGAGGTGGGTGCAGAAAGACAAGTCTGCATTTACCTGCTGCAACGATAGACGAATTTGTTATGAAATTTGTCGATTTGATATTTATCTTTGAAAGATTCCAATAACTAGTTCTTAGAATTTGAAGCTTCTTTTTCTTTGCTTTTACCATATCTACCAATAATAATTTTCAAACACCTCATCATTTTTTTGAAAATTGCTTACATTGACCAACGACAAGAGGAGTCTCGCATGCATCAAAATGTCAAACATGAATTCTTGTGAAAATCTTTTCACTTTTATGTTGTAAGGTAACTTTTCTAATGTTTACATTCTGAGGGGTGCTTGGTTGGGGGTTAAGGGGGTGGGTAATAGAAAAGGTAATGATTAATGGTGCTTGTTCACCCTAAGTAATATAATGATTACTCAGGGTAATGGATCATTATAGAGTAAATTGGGGGGGTAAATGATTGATTACCCACCATCACCCATTCCTTTGCATTTCCCTTTCCCTTTGCATTCCCCTAATTTAAACCAAGCGCGCCATGAGATTTGCGTTTTAACCTTATTTTGTCATCGAATTTAATTCAGTTGATATAACTTACCAGTCACCACCAACATAATTCAGAATCTCATGTACAATACTCGTACAAACTTACTAGGTTACACTTTTTGTTAATTGAACACAGTTAATAAATAAAAAACTTGCACCAAAAACTATTAACAAATTACTACGTATTATTCTAAATAAAAGTAGAACTATTTGTATCAAATATTAATTCACACAATTGTTTTAGATGAAACATGACATAGAGATGTTGTTTTATTCTAACGATATATATATTATGAATGAAGGTAACAAACACTTGTTACGGATCCAGAGGAACATCAATTATTTGGCTAAAATCTATAAATATTTAAATGAAAGGATACTATGGACTTCGACTGATATTCATCGTGAAAATTTGTGGTGACAGTATCGAGCTTGCGCTACACAATGTTTACACTACGAAAACATAAATAAAGGTTATGATCGAAAATTTACAAAAAAATCTATAAGGATAGATAACTCGGTATATTATCTTTTTATATAATAAAACAAAACCCCTAGTGGGGACTTTTTCATTTCAAAAAAATCAAATCATTCCTTCTTTAATAATATTTTTTTTAATTAGATTTAATTTGTTAGATGTAAAAAAATAAAAAAAGTTAATTATTTCCTAATTTGCTTAAAAAGATTAAAAAAATCGTTTTTGTACTCACATATATAAAAAAAAAGTGAAAATACACATGGGCCTCAACGACATTTTTAAATAAATATAGACCAAAAATGTAATTTAAAAAACAAAACCGGAGTCCACCCTATCCAATCCCACTGTTAATATTTTTTCATCACCATAATGTAATTAAGAAGAAAAAGCTCGCTTACATCATATGAACCATAAATCTCCAGTTCCACCCTGTTCAACCACCAAATCATCATCAACATATTGTGATCTAACCTTCCGATTTAATGTTACAACATCGATCTAATTCGTGATTTAGCAATAAGGTTTGTTAATCATCAGTTACCTATTTTTGTGTTCTATATATTACTGAATCGTTATTATAATTAATTAGTTTTATTATTGTATATGAGTTAGATAATTGGGCATTTGATTAGGGATTGATAATTGCTATTTTGGTTATTTGTGGTGTAATTAATTGCCTAAAAGAGAACTTCACATGTCAAATACAATGAAAATAATTAAGTTTAATGTTGGTCCAGAAACGATATTTTATACAATAACATTGATGTAGGTCTTTGGAAGCGAACTTATCTTATTTGTTAGGTTGACAATTTTAGGTAACATTTTGTTTAAACAGTCTACTAGCAATTTAGTTTTTGAGTAGCTATAGATATTATGAGTATTTGTCAATGTTGAAGTTGAAGAGTTCATAATTGAGTCGCAATCTCAAAGTTTGAATCTTTATTGGCATAAGGGTTAATATTTTAAACGTCTAATCTGGTGCTAACCTCATAAAAGTTATAAGTTACTGATTAAATTTAGTAAAAGTTTTAGACTTAAAAGTGTTAGACTTTTTACGTTTTTGCTTAATTATATATCGAGAATGTGGTATATAAACTGTATAAATCATATATTCATCAAGTTATATACAAATGTAATTCGTTTACAACCTAACCCCAACACTCAGGACTGATTATAGATATTTAAGGCGTATCCAAACACCTCCCCTATAGCTAGGTAGATTTGGTTTGTTAGTTTACATATATCTCAGAATTATACTGTAATCAATTTTACGCGGACACTCAAAACCGATCATCAGCTTAACTACACATTTAAACGCACTCTTTGAATCGTAGATGCACTATAGACCATTTATTGTAAGTAGTTTTTTTTTCAGTAGTGAGAGTGTCATATTTTTCTCTGATGCTTTAAAATGTCTATCTGTGACTGTGCTTATATTGTAAGCATTGATAATTAAATGTTATGAACAGTTGGTTACTGTAAAAAATCTCAACCTGAGTGGCCTACAAGGGAACCAAGAATTCATAGTCGAGGTTCTTATGTTGAGTCTTCTTCGCCATTCAAACCTTGTCACTTTGACTGGTTACTGCACAGATGGAGATCAGAGACACCTGGTTTATGAGTACATGCCACAGGGTAGCCTGGAAAATCATCTTTTCGGTAATTCCTTATTCATCACGTTTTATAATACTTCCATTGTCAAGGATTGAACAGTATGATAATCTATATGAAGCTTGAATCCTGTTTATTTCTGCCATTAAGTTCCTAGGTTCGTGCTTTCAATAAATTTTTAGTATGCTTGAGTTGTATGAATTAAAGTCTCGGGGACATTTCACCCAGGGGCAGGCCTGCATGGTCTGCCTTGTATGCACATTCATAACCAAAAAAAAAAAACAACAAAAAAAAACAACTTGTAGTTCATGCACATTACAATAAACTAAATAAAAGTTATATTTATGTACATCCCTGAAGAAAGTTTGATTCCATATTGCATATACTGATAGGAAAAAACTACACCTAGCACCCTTGTCAATTACCATAAAAGCAAATCTACAATGATTGGTTTACTTCTATTTTCGTGTTGGAACTTTAATAATAGTATAATACACATCTGATGAACTCAAATAAGTACATTTTATTATCATCATTTATCCTATTTATTTGACTTGTTTTATTATATTATATATGAGAATTGATACGTTAATGTTTACTTTTGTAATTCTCAGGTAAAAACAAGTATTATGTGAAACTTGGCGATTTTGGACTAATTATGGAGCAAAACAAGCAAGATGTTAAGAGTCTACTGAAATGTACAAGATCAAGATCATTCTGCTCCAGATACGCCGCAACATACTTCTTACATACGGCGTATCACTATCAAGATTTCACAAGTTACAATCCAAGACAGCAAAGGACATGCGCCGCATGGAGAAATGGAGTTACGCCGCATCTTAAGGCGGTGTACGAATATTCCTGAATATATTAATCTTGGACCCCACGCGAAGTTAAGTCAATGCGCCGCATCTACTTATCCTATGCGCCGCATCTAACCCTCAGACAGAAACTATAAATACCCCAAGGCCAGACGAATTTCGAGACACTAGACTTTAGAGACCGAAGACAGAAGAACCCTAGGAGACGAATTCAGACGTATTAGCAGCACAAGACACACCCTGAACGAAGATACAAGAGCTGTAAGAAGGTCCTGCATGTATTCAATTCATTAAGTAGTTTTGTTTTATTGTATTAGTACACTTTAATTCATCAGGATTGATGGGCTGATGTCATGTGACTACGGAATATCATGTCCACCCCTTAAAATTGCTTTCCCATTAATTAAAGTTTATATGTTGATGTCTTTGGTGACTTTTATTAGTGCATTGATAACCTCTGTGTCTAGCTGAGCATTGCTTGGGTCGCCATGCCCCTTCCTCGCCTATCTATTCTAGCGTATACGAAACGTGGGCATCACAAATGCTCAATATTCTAGGATAGTGGGATAGACATAAGTGATCATTAAGGGTTTACTCGCCGATAAGATTAGAGCCAACGAGAAAGGGTTAATTATATACACTTCATATAAAACTAGCAATAAAACAAGTGACAAGCTACTTAATTATCAGGACAGGTCTTCTTATTGTCTCAAGTATCTATCTGTGTACGTGTGTGCTAATCGCTGATTCGTGCTCATTAGTTTAGTTTACTATTTAATCATAACCAAACCGTGCCAGTCTCTCAGGCTGAACCCCCCTTGCGTTAGATTAGGTTGTATAGCTAACTTAAGATATTAAAATACTGATTAGAATAACTAGATAATACGTTCCACTCTTAGTGATCGACACTCTACTTACCATTATATTCATACTGACCGGGTACACTGCTCGTTAAGTGTGTGTGTTATTGATAAGTCGGCTAAATATAAATTTAAAACTTGAGTAGGCATTAATACTGCTAAACCGCAACGACACATCGCACGCGCATCAAGTTTTTGGCGCCGCTGCCGGGGAGTGAATTGTTATTATCTGTTAATTTGATTAGTATTTTAATTAGGTTTTTTTTTCTTTTTAATTTTTAGATTCTAACCACTAACCCTGTTATATATTAGATAGATTGCATTCATTGTATATTTGCATATTTTCTGTTTTTGTGTGTTTTTATTTTCTTTAATTTTTGTTTCTTTTTGTTTATGTTTATTTTAGTTTTTTGTTTTTCTATTTTTCTGCATTCTGCTATCGTTGTACTGAGCTTATACAAACGATACGGCGCATCTGTTTTCACAGATACGGCGTATTGCGTTTAATTTTTATAAAATACAACGCGTTTAATAAATTCGAGTACGACACATCTTTTCCCCAAGATACGGCGTATTCTGTTTTTAATAAGAAATTTTTCTAAACACTAAAGCCATACGACGCATCTGTTTTAACAGATACGGCGTATTGTCTATTTAAATTGAAAACAGTTTTCGAATTATTAAACAGATACGACGTATCGATTTCTATCGATACGGTGCATCTACTAAATCAAAAATCTTGTATTTTGAAACGTAACGAAAATACGACGCATTAACTTTTGTTAATACGACGCATTTAATTTTAATAAATATAAACGATTTTTGATAAATTAAACTGATACGGCGCATTCTAATTTATAAGCGGCGTATCTGTTTTCTGAATAAAAGTCTGATTAAATTTTAACGAAATAAGATACGGCGTATCCAACTTTTTGGATACGGTGCATCGTCTTCAGATATCAGCAACTTTTATTTTTCGTATTCCGTTTTCGTTGTTAATTTTCTGATATATTACTTTCTTGAACATACCCTACTGATGCTTTTGTGATGGTTTCAGGAAGTGCATGACCAGGAGTTCAACTAAGAACTTGATTAAACCTTTCGAAGATCCTGAACGAGCCTTACATTCGCTTAAAAGGCTTTTCAACACAAAAAGCTTTGAAATTTCAAGTTCATTCGAGCTTGATTACTTTTCTGAAGAGAAAGAGGAAGAAGAAATAGAAACAATGGCGGAAAACACTACTATGGAGGAATACATGAACAAAACCCGTGCTGATTACAGTTCAGGAGTTGCTAGACCAAAGTTTGATGAAAAGTCAAAGTTTGAGTTGAAGGGTCAGTTTCTCAAGGAGCTAAGAGAAAATGCTTTCAGTGGAACGGAACATGAAGATGCTAATGAACATGTTGAAAAAGTCCTCGAGATTGCAGATTTATTTACTACAGAAGGAGTCTCTGACGATCAATTTATGCTAAGAATCTTTCCAATCTCGCTAAAAGGAGCTGCTAATAAGTGGCTAAGGAATGAACCTGCTAGTTCAATCACAACATGGGAAGATTTGAAGAGCAAATTCCTGAAAAGATATTGTCCACCTGCTAAAACTGCTAAAAAGATGGAGGCTATCAACAGTTTCAAGCAAGAGCCTGATGAAACTCTTTATCAAGCTTGGGAACGATTTAAAGACTTATTAATGAAATGCCCTCAACATTATCTAAGTCCAATGCAGGAGATAATATTGTTCTATCAAGGATTGGACGTGCCTACTAGACAAATCTTGGATGCTAAGGGAGCTGTGCCTCAAATGAGTGCAGCCAATGCTAGAAAAGCTATCCAAGAAGCTGCTGATCATTCTCAAAAATGGCACGACAAAACCTCTACTAGATCTAAAAGCAGCACTAATTTTGACGGGTTTGCTGCAATTCAAGCTCAATTGGATAAAATTAGTAGAGAGATGAAGAAGCGTGATGAGAAAGTGTATGCTGCCCAAGTTGGATGTGAAAAATGCGAAGGACCTCACTACACTAAAGATTGCCCTAATAAGAATGAAAGTGAGACTTTTGAAGAAGCATACTACACACAATTTGGACAACCATTCCGACCTTCAGGAAGATTTAGGGAAGCTGCTCCGGGATACTATCAAAAGAACAACTTTAATCCCACTTATCAAGAAAGGAGGCAGACTTTGGACGACACTTTAAAGCAAATTATGGCCGATGCTGCTAAAAGACATGAAGAGAACACAGCTATGATCAAAGAAATCCGAGCCTCAACGGATACTATAACAAGAAATCAAGGAGCTTCGATCAAAGCATTGGAACAACAAATCGGACAAATGAGCAAAGTTCTTCAAGAAAGGGGATACGGAAGTTTACCTAGCTCAACTGAAACCAACCCAAGGGATCATGTCAAGGCCATAAGCACCACTGAGGAAGTCACACCTAACATACCTAGAAGATTGATGAATGGTAATGATGGTGCAATGCCCGAATTTTTCTTTAATTCTTCAATCAGTTTAAGGAGGCTACTCAAAGAGAAGGCAAAGATTGAAGAGGAGATCAAGGCTACAATGAAAGAAGAGAGCTCTGCAACCGACTTACATGCCTTGCCTCATAAAGAAAAGGACCCAGGAAGTTTTACTTTACCTTGTTCAATTAATGATATATCTTTCAATAATGTGTTAGCTGACTTAGGAGCTAGCGTTAGTGTTATGCCCCTTAAGACATTCACTACCCTAGGACTAGGAAAATTAGCACCAACTAAGTTGCTTATTGAATTAGCTGATAAAACGGTAAAACGACCTGAAGGAATTGCTGAAAATGTGCTAGTTAAGATTGAGAAGTTTGTTTTCCCCGTAGACTTTGTTATATTAGAAATGCCCGAGGATATTAAGATTCCTTTAATCCTTGGAAGACCTTTCTTGTCTACCGCCCATGTGATGTGTGCGTGTATATTTCTCTAATTTTTATATCCACGGTAGCGGCTCCAAAGACTTGGTGCGCGCGTGATGTCGTTGTGGTTTTAGCAGTATTCAAGTTTTAAATTTATATTTAGCCGACTTATCAATAACACACACTTTAACGAGCAGTGTACTCGGTCAGTATGAATATAATGGTGAGTAGAGTGTCGATCACTAAGAGTGGAACGTATTATCTAGTCATTCTAATCAGTATTTTAATATCTTAAGTTAGCTATACAACCTAATCTAATGTAAGGGGGTTCAGCCTGAGAGACTGGCACGGTTTGGTTATGATTAAATATAATAAACTAAACTAATGAGCACGAATCAGCGATTAGCACACACGTACACAGATAGATACTTGAGACAATAAGAAGACCTGTCCTGATAATTAAGTAGCTTGTCACTTGTTTTATTGCTAGTTTTATATGAAGTGTATATAATTAACCCTTTCTCGTTGGCTCTAATCTTATCGGCGAGTAAACCCTTAATGATTACTTATGTCTATCCTATTTATTAAAGAGACGCTGAAACAAATAGGTGAGGAAGGGGCATGGCGACCCAAGCAATGCTCAGCTAGACACAGAGGTTATCAATGCACTAATAAAAGTCACCAAAAACATCAACATATAACCTTTAATTAATGGGAAAGCAATTTTAAGGGGTGCCCATGATTTTCCGTAGTCACATGGAATCGGCCCATCAATCCTGATGAATTAAAGTGTACTAATACAATAAAACAAAACTACTTAATGAATTGAATACATGCAGGACCTTCTTACAGCTCTTGTATCTTCGTTTAGGGTGTGTCTTGTGATGCTAACACGTCTGAATTCGGCCTTAGGGTTTTGTGGTCTTCGGTCTTCTTGTAAAACTAGGCTCTCGAAATTCGTCTGGCCTTGGGGTATTTATAGTTTCTGTCTGAGGGTTAGATGCGGCGCATAGAATAAGTAGATGCGGCGCATTGACTTAACTTCGCGTGGGGTCCAAGATTTATATATTCAGGAATATTCGTACACCGCCTTAAGATGCGGCGTAACTCCATTTATCTATGCGGCGCATGTCCTTTGCCGTCTTGGATTATCACTTGTGAAATCTTGATAGTGATGCGCCGTATGTACGAAGTGTGTTGCGGCGCATCTGGAGCAGAATGATCTTGATCTTGTACATTTCAGTAGACTCTTAACATCTTGCTTGTTTTGCTCCATAATTAGTCCAAAATCGCCAAGTTTCACATAATACTTATTTTTACCTGAGAATTACAAAAGTAAACATTAACGTATCAATTCTCATATATAATATAATAAAACAAGTCAAATAAATAAGATAAATGATGGTAATAAAATGTACTTATTTGAGTTCATCAAGTGTTATTGATAAGTTGGCTAAATATAAATTTAAAAGAAAAATCTCATTAAAAGTAGGGAATAATAAACTAGTCTATAAGTGCCAAAATCCTGCTAAAAGCATAATTAGAGGCGTCTATGTGCTAGGATTAAGAGAACGTATGGACCTCGATCTAGAAGCTAGGCTTATGGGAGAAACATTGATTCAGAACAACTCAACTAATCCTAATCATGAAAACTTCGAGGAATTTATTGACCTTAATGTACCTACTGAACTTAGGCGCGATATTGTTAATGATTCTGATGATGAGTGGTATGATTGCGAAGTAATTAACAAACGTAGGAGAATAGTTGAGAATACAAATTTGAATAATGATGTGTTTATTGAACTACCACCCCACCTTGCATATTTATGCCTATATAATAATAAGGATTTCCCGTCAATCATTTTGTCATCTCTTCCCGAAAGGGACAGAACTTTGTTTATACAGATTTTAAAGAAGAATGGCGTGGAAATTAAGGACGAGCAAGGAGTGTTCAATATTACTGGACTGGCGATGAGGGAGCGCGATGCTTCCGACTCTTTCAGTGATCGATATTAAGGAGCTGAACGTGAGTCTAACTTGAAGACTCTGGAATAAAGACAAGTGCTGACCGGGAGACAACCCGGAGAATTTTTACTTTTCTGTTTTGTGTCGAGTCTGTCAGACCTGCAGAAGATACGGCGCATCTCAATCCTAAGATGCGACGCATCGCCTGCACTGGTCATATCTTATTTAATTTTTTTGCATTTTTATTTTTGACTTTAAAACTTTCTGTCAGTTTATTTTAATGCGGCGCATCCCTGGTTAAGGATGCGACACATCTTTTATTCTGATTCGTATTTATTCCAGGCTCGATACGGCGTATCTTCTTCCATAAGATACGGCGTATCGACTAACCTGATGATTTTCATTTTCATTTTTAAGTTTTATTTTTACTAACTACTAATGTATTATGCAAGTTTGAACCTTCTTAACTCAGGTGTGTTAAAGTCTGAATGGTATTATAGATTCCTGCATTTCTGTGGATACATCATCTATGAAGCTTAAACGTTCTCATCCACAAGAAAGTTGATTTTTGCTCTTATACAAATAATGGAGGATCATACCGAGCAAATCTCAGGGGAGTTTTTCTGTTCTAATTCTTTTATTTTCCAGTTTTTAACCTTTGACACAAACAACGAGGACGTTGTTTAACTTAAGTGGGGGGATTGGAGAATTAGAACACTTACTTGTCCTAAACTTTTGCAAAATATGCTTAAAATGCGCTTAATATATCAAAATTTAAAATTTTTAGCATGTTTTTGTTTAAAGTCTAAATTACATAGCTGCACACATAACATTATTTTCAAAAATTGTGAACTTATCAAAATTCACAAATCTATGAGTGTGCCGGTGACTTGTAAACTTTAGAACTTGGCTTGTATACTATTCGAGACCACCATAATAAGTATTATCTATATAATTGGAATGACTTGTCTAAATTGGTAAATTTCTAGGATTACACCTAAATAGCCTTTATATGTTATGTGATATTAACTAACTACATTGGTTAGTTAACCCCCGTATAAACCCTTTTGTTACTCTCATTTTTAGAGTAAGATACCCCTAGAAAAACACTCAGAGCCATTCCTTTCGTTTCTTACACCTTTGTTATAATGTTTCGTTACACCCTTACACCTTAGCCTACCCTGTAGATTAAAATCCGTGGTTGGTTAATTGCTTTAGGCAAAGTGTGTTTCCTTACATTACCTGTGTTCGCGTGCGTAATTCATTATCTTTGGTTAGGTCGGGAAATTGCACAATGCAATTGGTATGAAAGTAAATATTGTATACCTTTTAGTTTATTTTTTGTGTGTTTGCTACTTTCGCTATTACAGTTATTTCTGAAAGTATGAAGAGTATGGAAAAATTATCCGGAAACATAGTGATAGAAAAGTTGTGAAATTTCACACATATGTTGATGTTCAAAAAAAAAAAAAAATCGAAAAAAATAAAATAGAAAAGAAAAAGAAAAAGGAAAAGTTGGAAGTTCGTTTTAACCAACTTATGTAAAGTTTTGTATTAAGTGGGCGATATCACCACTATTTTTGTTGTATATTATATTTATGAATTGAATGGGAGTTGGCCGTTATGGGAACGCCAACTAAGGTTATTCTTTGATTGAGATCTTGTTGAGTATAATTCGTGTCTACCTAAAGCGTGTGTTTCAAATGTTAAAGCGTGAGTTATCCAATGATATGAGTCTTATTCATGGGATGGTTGGGAAAGTGATTAACCACACTTATGATTTTAATTTATCTGTTTTGTTTATTTTTCATTTTACACCAATTTGTATCCCAAATATTATCCATACCCTACATCATTCTTTATCCAAACCTTTGATTTATTGAGATTAGGGATTTGAGTAATCTAAAGTCTCGTAGTCGTGGATTCGGCTATGTATTTATGATTTTGTCGCCCTTTTTGATATAATATTATTGGTAAAGATTACTTGGTCCTATCTTTAGCCCATTCGAGTTAAGGATTTGAGCAATTGCAAGTATCGTGGTTTACGAGTACATGCCACAGGGTAGCCTGGAAAATCATCTTTTCGGTAATTCCTTATTCATCACGTTTTATAATACTTCCATTGTCAAGGATTGAACAGTATGATAATCTATATGAAGCTTGAATCCTGTTTATTTCTGCCATTAAGTTCCTAGGTTCGTGCTTTCATTAAATTTTTAGTATGCTTGAGTTGTATGAATTAAAGTCTCGGGGACATTTCACCCAGGGGCAGGCCTGCATGGTCTGCCTTGTATGCACATTCATAACCAAAAAAAAAAAAAAAAAAAAAAAAAAAAAAAAAAAAAAAAAAACACAACAACTTGTAGTTCATGCACATTACAATAAACTAAATAAAAGTTATATTTATGTACATCCCTGAAGAAAGTTTGATTCCATATTGCATATACTGATAGGAAAAAACTACACCTAGCACCCTTGTCAATTACCATAAAAGCAAATCTACAATGATTGGTTTACTTCTATTTTCGTGTTGGAACTTTAATAATAGTATAATACACATCTGATGAACTCAAATAAGTACATTTTATTATCATCATTTATCCTATTTATTTGACTTGTTTTATTATATTATATACTAGACTATAGACCCGCGGGTTTCGCGGGTGTCAATAAAAATATTTTTTATTTAACGTTATCAATAAATTATTGAAACTTACTATTCGTGGGTTAAAAGAATACAAAATTTAGAATCACAGTCGCAGAATTTTAAAGATAATGGTGAAATAAAGTTTCGTAACTATTGAAAGTTTGAAACTATTAAAACTTTCACATGTTTGGTTGTTGGCCCTCTTCCTTAGAAAAATAAAACATATAAATTAGTAATGATAGGTTGGATTGCAATATACATAATTTCAAGTGTTCACAAAAAACAGTAAACAAAATTAAAGAATCATTTACATTGCTATCAGGGTGGTGGCAGTCATACCTCCCAAAAAACTCATACCTCCCAAACCCACCAATAATATCATTCCACCTCATTCATACTTTTTTCATACCTCCCAACCATTTTTTAGTGGCAACCATGCCTTTTTCATACTTCCCAACTAATTTTATTTTTTTATTTTTTATTTTGCATAAATTATATTAAACAATGCAAGTTGAAGTCCATACCTCCGAATCATTTGTTGCCGCTGACCCATACCTCCGAGCCATACCGCTGGGGTGGCGGTGGTGTTCACCGGAGGTATGGTCCATACCGATGGGCATACCGCAACGACTGCCACTACCCTCAAGGGAACCATTTTGCACATTTTAATGAAGCCCCAACACCCTCTTCAATAATCACTCACATACACATGTCTATGCTTGAATATCAAATAAGGCTTGTCATCTAAATCTGATCACCCTCATAGAAATGCATTCAACTGTTTTGACCCATTGGCTTGAACCGACTAAGTGCATTTTTATAGCCAATATACTTAGGTATTCTGGATAGAGCAACCCAGTATGTTTTTTCTTTGACTTTATCACAATAAACAAATCAGGCAATGCCAACTTTCTTTTCTAACTATCAACTAAATGATGAATGTATAGAGATATATGTGTTACTTCCATGTGACCAGTGCTTAAGCCATTTTATCAAGCTCATCTAAAACTGCCCATAGTTTTGGATCTTCATAATCTTTAATGAGAAGTGTAGGATTTGCTGTCAAAAGCTGGCTCTCTGGATTTCTAGTCGCTAAGCCAACTACTGGCATTCCAGCTGCCACACCAGCCTTTATTCCAGAAACCGAGTCCTAAACCCATAAAGAATAACATTAGACAATACAAATTGGGACATTCAAATATCATACAATTTCTAGAGGTGGCGAAATGGGTGGGTTTGGTAATGGGTCAAACTGAGTATGGGTCATTGTGGTTCATTTTCGGGACGAAGTGAGTATGGGTCATTGTGGTTCATTTTCGGGACGAACAAAACAAGTCGGGTTGGGTTGATCCGGAACACCTTTTTCTAATAGAGATAATTAAGATTTTATTAAACATAGAGTGTGGGACTTTCAACCTGCTTGATATGCGCGGCCCATCTGGCCCGTTTTCTTTTTATATTACCCCTTTGCATGTTAGACATTAAACAACCCGCATCCACCTCTGGTTTAGATTAAACCACATTTCAAAAATGTATTCCAATACAAGAATCTTATGGAAACAGGTCAACTGTAATTTTAGATGTTTGCAGTGACGATGATACACAAAAACAGCTAATTTTGACGCAGAGTTAACCAAAGCATGAAATTAATACCTCACAGATGAAAGCATGCTCTTTTGACACATTTAGAACTTCAAGAGCCTTTAGGTAAGGATCAGGTGCTGGTTTGGGATGCTCACATTCATCACCGATAATAACCAAATGGAAGAAATCAGTAAGACCAAGACTTGAAATCATTAGCTCAGCGTTAGGCCTAGGGGCATTAGTAACCGCAGCACGTTTCAAACCATGATCTTCAACCCATTTTGTTAATTTGTAAAGACCCTTTATGGGTTTAACCTTCTCCTTCACCAATCTGATACAAATAGAGATCAGACACCAAATCAAAATACACAAACACACACACACGAAAAGTGTCTTACTTTCTAAAATATGCTTCTTTCTCTTCACAAAACTTTAAGCCCCTTGGGATATCATCAGGGAAAAGGCCAGCTGCAATGTCGTCATTGTGTTTTCCAGCAATAGTCTGAACAAAGAAATCTTCATCTATCGGAACACCATTATTGAAACCAATATGTTAAAACTAAACATTAGTTTAAGATTTTCATAAATTAACAAATTCTTTTTAACAGAAGGGAAATAATAAACCTCCAGAAGCATTTCTCGGAAAGCAATGTGGTGGATGGGATCTGAATCACAAAGAGTTCCATCAACGTCGAACAATACTGCTTCAAGTGGAGCGAGAGCAGTAAATGCAGATTTGCTGTTGCAAAGAACCAAAAATGAAGCCTGTGATTCTTCTCTTTTTACATTTTTTTGGAAAACTAAATACATGGATGCATATACAGATTTCAGACTCAAACTATTGGATTCATTTTATCCAACTATAGGCTGATGTGAGGTCCAAATGAGCACAACTATTATCTTCATAAGGCTTAAGCACTGACTTGAACAATGTAGTTAGAGTAGCAACAAAAAGATGGGCGGTATTACACAATGCCCTTTTTTAGTAATATAGCAGCACTTAACTACAAAGCTGACTATAATGATGAACACGGCAGTCTCAGCATTCTATCAAAAATAGAAAAATTAATACTAAAAAAGACACCAACACGGCCTTTAGCCCTCATAAGGTCCACCATCAGCTTTATATGTTCTTCAATGGTTATTATAGAATGTTTCTTGCATTTTATAAATGGTTTTTATAATATGGTTCTTATAAATGTTCTTAAGTGTAACCACCGCCAAATGGCCTAGTGGTAAGGTCATTGGTTTCCTCACAAGGAATCAAACCTCGCTAGGTGTTTACATTTGGGGGTGGCCAGAGAAGGGTCAGAAACGGTCCCCCGGATTAACCCGGTGAGGCCGCGTACATCTAAGTCAAAAGGCTCGCCCTCTCCGGGTAAAAAACCTCGTTCATTTACCCGTTTGTTTTCTTACATTACTCTTAATAAATTAATGAAGAAAAAGCATTTTAAGATCTTGTGGTATCTAAACGTATATAAGAATTTCTTGCATTACTTTCTTCAGGAAATTACTTTATCCCTAACACTCAAAACTGCTTATCTGATTTAAAATAAGAGAATAATCACATAGACACTTAAATAAGCATACCCCAAACATCCTCTAAGCTTTAGCCAAACCAGATCCATATTCACACAGATTCAAAAGTAACAAAAAAACATCCTCTAAAGCGTCTTAGGCAAAACCCTCAATTCCTAATTTCACTAACAGTTAATAATCAAAACAAAATCAGCCATATAATGCGTCTTAGGCAAAAACCCCAATTTGATTAGGGTTTATAAAAATTGAAATTAAAAAAATACAAACTATACATACCAAGATCTTGAATCCGGAATAAATTGTTGTAAATATAGAATCTTTCATTTTGTTCTCGATGATATGGATATTGAATCCGGAATAAATTGTTGTAAATATGGATCTTGATGATATAGAAAGTGTGATAACAAATTAGAGATGAGGCTAGCAAAAAAGACGGAAGTCAAATTGGCAGGAACTGACGCGTGTATATATGACGTCAATATATGACGTCAGAATAGGGGGTGGTGACATTCAAAAAACTTTTCTTTTATTATATATAAAGATGAGAATTGATACGTTAATGTTTACTTTTGTAATTCTCAGGTAAAAACAAGTATTATGTGAAACTTGGCGATTTTGGACTAATTATGGAGCAAAACAAGCAAGATGTTAAGAGTCTACTGAAATGTACAAGATCAAGATCATTCTGCTCCAGATACGCCGCAACATACTTCTTACATACGGCGTATCACTATCAAGATTTCACAAGTTACAATCCAAGACAGCAAAGGACATGCGCCGCATGGAGAAATGGAGTTACGCCGCATCTTAAGGCGGTGTACGAATATTCCTGAATATATTAATCTTGGACCCCACGCGAAGTTAAGTCAATGCGCCGCATCTACTTATCCTATGCGCCGCATCTAACCCTCAGACAGAAACTATAAATACCCCAAGGCCAGACGAATTTCGAGACACTAGACTTTAGAGACCGAAGACAGAAGAACCCTAGGAGACGAATTCAGACGTATTAGCAGCACAAGACACACCCTGAACGAAGATACAAGAGCTGTAAGAAGGTCCTGCATGTATTCAATTCATTAAGTAGTTTTGTTTTATTGTATTAGTACACTTTAATTCATCAGGATTGATGGGCTGATGTCATGTGACTACGGAATATCATGTCCACCCCTTAAAATTGCTTTCCCATTAATTAAAGTTTATATGTTGATGTCTTTGGTGACTTTTATTAGTGCATTGATAACCTCTGTGTCTAGCTGAGCATTGCTTGGGTCGCCATGCCCCTTCCTCGCCTATCTATTCTAGCGTATACGAAACGTGGGCATCACAAATGCTCAATATTCTAGGATAGTGGGATAGACATAAGTGATCATTAAGGGTTTACTCGCCGATAAGATTAGAGCCAACGAGAAAGGGTTAATTATATACACTTCATATAAAACTAGCAATAAAACAAGTGACAAGCTACTTAATTATCAGGACAGGTCTTCTTATTGTCTCAAGTATCTATCTGTGTACGTGTGTGCTAATCGCTGATTCGTGCTCATTAGTTTAGTTTACTATTTAATCATAACCAAACCATGCCAGTCTCTCAGGCTGAACCCCCCTTGCGTTAGATTAGGTTGTATAGCTAACTTAAGATATTAAAATACTGATTAGAATAACTAGATAATACGTTCCACTCTTAGTGATCGACACTCTACTTACCATTATATTCATACTGACCGGGTACACTGCTCATTAAGTGTGTGTGTTATTGATAAGTCGGCTAAATATAAATTTAAAACTTGAGTAGGCATTAATACTGCTAAATCGCAACGACACATCGCACGCGCATCAACATCCAAAGTTAATGTTTTGCTGATGTTTTATATTCATCTCAGACTTCGTAAGTCTTCTCTTTCTGTAATCATCTTAACCATTAGATCCCTATATCTTATTGCACAAAATGCAATAGGAACTTCTTTCGTTAAAAGGATAATCTTCAATGTCTGCTCTAATGTCCATGCATTCCGTGTGTGGTTGACAACACGCATGTATTATTGATCTCATTTGTTTGGAGCTTTATTTTGAGGCTAATCTTCTTCGTATATGGAAGATCTAGAAAACAAAACAATGAAAAAGTGTTTTTCTTGTCTTAGAGAACATGTATGTGATGCTATCTTTTTTCCTTTTTTTTTTTTTTTTTTTTTTTTTTTTTTTTTTTTTTTTTTGTTATCACTGATTACGGGAATAGGAAAAAAGTATATTAATCTTCTGGTGAAAGAGTAGGGTTTGATCAGTTACATGCTTGTCTATTAAACTTTCTGTTCTTTCGGTTAAGAACAGAGTACCAACGCTATGTTTGTCATTTATCAGCAAAGGTCTTGGCTATAGGTGGGAAAATGTGTGGGTTGATTAATTAGTCAAAAGGGGTTAATCCACTCACACTTTTTCTTTTTTCCTTTCTAATATTTTATAAATAAATAATATGATTAGAAGGTCCTATAACTCCACTATACTTTGGAAACTTTTAAACCATTTGACCTGTTATATAAACACTACTGTTGCTTTTTGGTTGTTTGACGTATCAATAAAATATAACCCCTGCTGATCTGTTCATCCTGCTATATAGCTTACACCGGTTTGCCTTCCGTTTACTAGCGTCTAACTGAAGATTATTAGAATACATATCTGTCTTCATGTTTGTCAAGTCTCAGTGTCAATAACTAATTGGATGTATGTCCTTTCTCCAGATCTAAAGCCTCATCAGCAGCCATTAGATTGGCACACCAGACTGAAAATAGCACTCGGTGCAGCTCGTGGTCTTGAGTATCTCCATTGCATAGCAAACCCACCCGTAATTTATCGTGATTTAAAATCTTCAAACATATTGCTGGATAATGACTTCAATCCAAAGCTTTCAGACTTTGGCCTTGCTAAATTGGGCCCTGTTGGTGACAACACCCATGTGTTGACTCGAGTTATGGGTACCTACGGTTACTGTGCACCCGATTATGCAATGAGTGGTAAACTTACTATCAAGTCTGATATATACAGCTTTGGTGTTGTGATGCTTGAGTTGATTACCGGACGTAAAGCAATTGACATGACTAAAAAATCTGGTGAACATAATTTAGTTCCATGGGTAAGTTCCTTTTGCTTTTAATGTTACTTTTAGGAGGGTAAAATTAACCGATATATGTTAAAATGGGTCATTTTGGGCTATATTTATTGCTAACGGGTGAAATTGGTAAATAAGTTACTACAATTTAGCTAAAAAGAAAGTGAGCCAAATAGGATGAACAGTTTAAAAGTCACCCAAATCATATTGAAGAGTTTATAACCTCCTACATTACTTTATTTAAGAAGTCTTTATTTTCTTATTTTAGAACATATTGAAGCAACCCACACGAACTGTTACTTTTGAAGAGTTTGTAACTGTCCTACAATTCTGTTCGTTTGGACCAAGAAGCAGGCCACGTGACCTTTTAATTTGTGACCTACAGTCAATTGTTTACTTAATCATGCCTTTGTTTTTAGCTTCTTATAAAGTGTCTCAGAAGGTGAGGAAGCTTGTGTGAAGTATAGGAATTGTGAACTAGACGACATTACTTTTGTTACAATGATACGTGCCTACAAAGCCATGGGAATGGTTGAAGCTGCGCAAAGTTTGGAGAATAAGATCATTATGTGCGTACATATTGTCCAGTTACTTCTAGATATAAGGTCACCTTGCGTCTTTATTAGGCAACCAGATTGTGGAAGGTGAAAGGTACGCAGAGCATGCAGTAAGAAAGTTTGCTTAAACAGAAACGTTCAGAAATAAGTTTCTGTTCTTTACAAACTTTTTTCATATTCTTGGACTAAACTGTAATTTTTTTTTTAAAACTCTAGACTTAATACAGTACCAGTTTATATTGTATTACAATTCTAATACGGCACAAATTTTTTTAAAAAAACTCCAGACTTCTTAATACAATACCAGTTTATATTGTATTACAATTCTAATAGGGCCTAAACTAAAACCGACTTAAAGCATTATATAAACTCAATTGATAGCCCAAGTTTTTTATTCCAAAGAATTTATAATCACAGCTATCTGCAGCTCATTCAATAAAACTCAACAAATCACCAGGTTTTCTTTTTCATCTTTGTAGAAACATATAAAAGATTTATATTTAATCCTCATCTTATTCATCAAGATTTCTTTTTCATCTTTGTAGAAACATATATATTTAAATTTATTCAGATTAAATTGATTTTAGCAAGTGCTTAATTTATCCAGTGTTTCAAGTTTCCCCGAGTCCTAAATGATTAATCATGGTCCATGTAAGTTAGAACATGACCCGAAAATGAACAAAGTAAACATATTTACTAGAGCACGCAAGAAGTTTGAATTAGCTGGAATATTGGAACATCTTTGCAGGATTAAAGCTCTGCATAGGCGGGCATGAACCAAAGATCTGGTGAGTGAGCTAGAGAGCGGGTTGCACAATAGGTAGTTCTTTGTCAATTTCCTCTATCAGATGGTGTGGACCAGCAATGCTCCACTTAAACCAAGAAGCAAGAGGGAACCAACTTTTTTTATTAACCGGATGTTTCTTTATTCTTGGATAGCGTGTGAGCCACTCATTATTCTGGAAGCCGATTCTACAGAACTACATGAGTAAGAGATTATGGCACTCTATTATATCACTATTATATCACTACGGATTCTACAAAGGATCATTGCAATACCTCAAGTTATATCAGAGGTAAGTTGCTCATCAGATAGAAGATGCTCACTATTTATGGTTACTTTACAATAGGAAAATTTAGTAGCGGTTTGTTAACGTGGGGTAGACGTACCTCGGAGGTCCGGGATTGAGTAGCTGAAAATAAGATTGACCTTGATGACTTGAGACTGTAACTAAAGCTTGAATCAAGTCATGAAATGTTTTATATGATCATGTGAAGACTCATTTACACAACTATAGCATGTTATGATTTTTTGGAAGGTATTGTGCATACTTTAAGTGTTTGGAAGGTATTGTGACCTGGACTACTATAAGGATGACGACGTTAGTATTTTTAAGTAAAAACAGAGATGTCTCTTCAAGCGTAAGGAAAATGTCTTCTCAAGCATCAAGAAGTAGAAGTTATAAAGTTTATACTTTTTAGTTTTTGTCTAAACTAGACTCACATAATATTTTGGGGATCATTATATTTTCGAGATTCAAGTGTAGTAATAAGTTTCATGACAACATCTGAAATGCTCAAGTTGTTTTGGTCATTGGAGCCGGAGGTGGTTGTTTTTGATGAATCGAGTCACCTGTATAAAGTTTGCGAGATAAATTTTTAGTGGTTAAATCATGATGGTGGTGGTTACGTACGATAAAAATATGGAATGGTTATTAATAATAATAAAAAAAAAAAAAAGGTTCATCTTTGTGTGAAATACATGCTCATATGTGTATCATGGCTGAATTACACACTCATTTACACAAGTTGGTTTTAATGGGTCGACCTGTGCACCCATTAACCCGTCAAAACATTTAGAAAAACGAGTTAAATAGATCGTTTATGAATTAGACATAAATAAGTTAGTGTTGCCAAAATTGGCCTGATTACTAAGCAAGTCGTGTTCGAGTTAAAAAATTCTGACCAACCAACCCAAACCTGACCTTAATTGCAACCCTATTGTGATATGAACCAATGACTATAAATTTATGTTCAAGAAGTTTATTATTATTATTATTTGTCAGATAAGTGCTATCATCTTGGTCGAGTTATGACGTTTAAGGTATATGAAACTACAATATGACCTCTAATATGAAGATTTGTTTAGAGGTAGTCCCATTTTTGTGAATTGACAATATTTTATTAGAGTGTCATTTTTTATTATTATTATTATTATTTTTTTTTTTGACAAGGAGTGTCACTTTAAAACTAATGATAGTGAGTTATCATAAGTTATCTAAAGTTCACCTTTTAGCATATTTGTTTTAAACAATTACTCACACACAAAAATGAAACAAAATTATAATTATGTACAATATAACTATATGTACTAATTTAAACTCAAAATATTTATTACTAAGACATAAGTAAAATTTTATGTCAAAACCCCGTGCGTGCACGGGTATTATACCTAGTATATATATATATATATATATATATATATATATATATATATATATATATATATATATATATATATATATATATATATATATATATATATATATATATATATATATATGTTTATTGCAACTTTTATATTACTGTGACATGTTTTTTCTTTATTAAATCATAGCCTAAGATTACTAAGTTTACCTATTTTAACCATGATTAGAAATTTAGGGGTAGCAATTCGGATCGGGTTCAGGTTAGCAGGTTGGCGGGTCAAAAGACCGGAACCCGATCCCGACCCATTTAAATAATCGGGTCAGTCATGTCAACCTTAACATGTTTACACATAACCCAAACCCGACCTATTTAACCCGTATATGTATATGGGTGGCGGGTTAAATAGGTTACACGGGTTAAATAATTTAAGCGGTCTTCGGGTTGACCCATTTAACCCGTTTATTTCAACAAGTTGGCACATTAAACTGGTTAAATAGGTTAAAACAGGTGCGTGGATTGACCCATTTAACTCGTATAATAAAGTATATATAATTTTTAAATTTTTGAAGAAAATTTTAAACTGGTTGACCCGTTTAACTTATACCAAACCTGAACCTCACGTGCTTAATAAACCGGTAAGATCGCTCGACCCGAACCCGACCCGACCTATTTAGACTCAAACTAAACCTGTTAATTTTCGTGTCGGGTTTCGTGTCAGGTCACAAATTGGCACCCCTAATTAGAATGCTCTTGTTGAGTTGTTGGTGACCAAGCATAATTACATGTAACTTATTATGAACGGGATATATATGCCCGACGTTGGGGCAGTTAGTGAAAAAGGACAACAACGCTGACATTAGTAGGGGAAAATCCATGCTGACATAGTATGTTGCTCTTACAGGGAAAAAACCTTGTCTACCATATCTGCACCATAATTTCTTATGTTAGAGCGTTTCTTATGGTAGCTTGGATCAGCTCAAGTCAGTTCGCTATCTGAGTGTCAAATCAGCAACTCACTCAAACATCAAAATACCTCCTTCTTCATGTCTTGAGTTAAAAGAGCCTCACCCGCCATAATTTGTTTCTTTTCTATTTTCCAAACTAATTTTTTTATTCATTAAAGAAAATACAAATAAAATTTTTATAAAAAAATATTTAAAAAAATTAAAATAACAAAAAAAATAAATAAAAAAAATGTTAAACTTGTTAAAATCTATTTGGTCCAGTACTCCAACAGCCCATTTCCAGCCCTACCCCGTCCTCTTACAAGTCTTAAAACAGATACCGTCATACCGCCCAGTGATTTTCAGTATAACAAAGCTGATAAGAGTAGCGGAAGATCATGGATAGCCAAATTGCAACAGAACCTTTAGCAACAATGACCCAATTTACAAGATGAACAATAACTAAAAAACATAGGTGCAGCCCTATAGCTACTTGAATATTGAAACACAAACTGCAGAAAAAGAACATTAGCTGACAACGACCCAAATCAATTATGCTCACACGTAACTCACATACCAACTATATGCTGGACACAAATTTATAAACTAAGAAAAGATTAAAAATGACCAAGTTGCAAAGATACTATAAACAGGGCCAAACTTAGAGCACACATGAACATCAATATTTGAATTGGAAGGTGTCAACAACATATGAGCATAAACATAGTACAATTTGAACTGAGAGAGATGATGTACAAAAAAGATTTACACCAGAAGCAAGTGACACGGAGGAACCTCACTGACTAGCAGGCGATGAAAAGCAACAAGAGTTAAAGATGACTAGTAAATGGGTGGGATGGCAACATACCAAACGGAAATGCCCAAAACAAGAGAGTAAGTGAGACGCCGTTGATGAAGACAGTCCAGCAGCAGCTAGTGAGATGCCGGTGGCGACGAAGACGATTGAATTATGCAGAGAGAATACTGGGCTACGGATTGTAGGTTTTTCAGAAATTAAATGGAATGTATTTGATAGCTTTTAACAATGCATGATACTAACGGAGAATCACCTCGAGTTGAACTTGGGAGACAATGGGATTCCTTTCCATTCTTAACTATTTTCAGAGAATGCATCTTTGATTCTGAGTTCTCATTCTCCGACTAAAAAAACCAAAGGGAAAAGGGCTCATTTCCTTTCAAACATTCCATTACAGAAGGACTATTTTCTGTACACCATTTAGAACCTTGAAGCTCAAAACAGAATCAAACGGAAAAATAAGTGATGAGCATAAATTAACAAGAACAGATAAAGGACTGTACTAAAGGGATTGTGGTGTGGAGGGTCTTAGATTCAAATGGGTACCCTGCTATAAAACAGCCGTGGCACAAATAGTCTGCATGATTCATAAGTCCCCCATTAACACAAACCAAACAAAAGTTAAGCCTTTAAGCCAGCATTAGTGATGCTCAGAGAAAGTCATACCAAATTGGATGTATGCTACATGGTACTGACCACTTTGGGAAACCGAAGTGCGGGGAAAGCTAGTTAACATTAAAACCCTGAACTTTAATGATCATAATTCAATCATATTAAATTCTATAGCTATCTAGAGATACACATAAGACATAATCTGACCTTTTTGTTTCTATTACCATATTTTATATATATTTGTGATCTACTGCAAACGTAGTAGGGTATTTAATGGTATAAAGTATTACTTGTTGCAAGAACAAAAACACAATCGGTATTAATATCTTGAGCGATTTCCATATATGATATTAAGTAACATACAATTTTGGAAGAAACATATACAATTTTCATCATCTAAAAACCTGTTCACTATTTTTTTTTTTTAAAAAAAAAAAAAAAAAAAAACTATTGTAATACGAATAGCATGACCAATCATAGAAAATGGAGCTCATACCCATTACAACCCATGACGTCATTCCAAGACACATCACCTCAATCGTCTCCTCCTATGTTCGGAAGAAGACTCGTCTTCTACATTCATATCCCTTGAGGCGCCTCTTCTCCTTGTAGAAGCCGAGCGAGATATCGTCAAATCGATCTCAACAGAACCACCCGTTGCTAAACTACCAATACGCAAAACAGCAGTAGCAAGATTTTGTAGGGGGTTCAATTGAATACCAACAGTACTATTACCAACAGAAGTACCCCGTCCGTCATTGCTAATAAAACTTTCAAGATTCCCAACAGCAAATCTTTCAGCATTATTTAACACAGACGAGGTTGACGAAATCGATGCAGTACTCTCAGACACTACCATAGACAATTGACGACCTTCACGACTTGTCTCCGCCTCTGAATTGTTCAGACGAATTCCAGACAACGGGCTTAACAAATTCATACCCGAAGGAAGATGCCTTCGAGGCGTATCAGCCAACTGAATATGCACATTTCCCCTACCAAAACTCTGTTGCCTAACACTTTCAACTCTACGCGCTCGTGGCCTTGGAGGAATCTTAACCCCGGAACCCATCTCCATAACATCCACATTCTTTCCATTCCCATTCCCATTATCATTACCATAAATCGGCGTAACATTAGAATCCACCACTTCCCCTTTACAAACCGGACATTCTTTAGAAACAGAATCCACATACGCCACTTGATAAAAACACGGCCAACAAAACAAATGTCCACAACACGTCAAAACCGGATCTTTTGCCACATCCAAACATATATTACAATCAAAGAAATTCCCATTATCACAAAAAACACCCTTTTCATCATCAATATCCATTTCCAACGCCTTCGCCAAATGGGTAATATCCCTTTTACAGTTTCTCATCCTACTACCATCATTTATCGCCTCGTTTACGGGTTCTATTAATCGCCTATTTCGCTGAGGCTGTGACATAACTCTAGAATTAACTACTTCAAGCATTCTAATCCTATTTTCAATCCCATTTTGTGATGATGATGATGTTTCCATTACATCTAAAGGAGGGTCATGATTTAAATCAAGACCCATATCATAATCCATGTTATTATCATCCATTAAAATTTATAAACTATAAAAGTGATCAAATTCAAATAAAGGGTATGATTTTAAAAATAATCTAACCTGATTGATGGAGATTTCTTGATGGATTGAAACTACATTGTGTTTTGATCATGGTTTTATCCCCAAATTTTTGTTGTTGTGTGTATTTGGTGGTTGTATGAAGTCTAAGATTTTCAATGTGTGGTAATTGATTGTAAACTATTCCTTAAATTAAATTATTATTTTAATAGCCACGTTTTTCTAATTCATTTTATATTTTTTTGAGATTTAAAATGAGTTTGTTTGAATATATATATATATATATATATATATATATATATACACGATTATCCGATCGTGTTTATTGGCGTTAATTTATTAGCCGCGTTTTATAGTAATTAAGTATTTAAATATTTAAAGATTGGATTGTCTTTTATAAGTAAGGGTATTTTAGTCTAATAACATTATTCGTATTTTAAATTTTTAAGTAAGGTGATGTTTGTTTTTTCTAAAATGTGTTAACAGACTCTTAATGAGTCAAACCTCTTAATCGGTAAAATGTTTTGGACGTTCAGACCGTTTGTTTTTTTCTTTCGTTCAGATGCGGTCAGACGAACATTTCCTTCTCCGATGCTCCCTTCCAAACCTATCCAAACCCTCAATACATATTGCAGCCCCCGACCTAAAAGGGGAAAAAAAAATAAAAATAAATAAATAAATAAATAAATAATAATAATAATAATATACATATGACGATAAATACGATCATTAATAAGTGAAATGATTAGAACTTGATTTATGTTGATATGTATGATAAAGTTTTTTATTCTTTTCTTTTTCTTGATTGAATGTTAGATAGTGATTGAGGTGTGGTTTAATTTGGAAAAAGTAATGCGGTTAACAATGTGGTTGTTTTAATCTTTTGTTAGCATTATGCTCAAGATTTTTAAGATTGGAAGATTGTTTTTTTTGTTGTAAGATCGAAATCGTAAAATCGAATCCGAATCCTAAGATTCTACGATAATGTCACTTTTTAATAGTATTTGTAATATTATTCAAATCTACAAATTATTATATATCATAAGCACAAAATTATATGAGTGTTTCATGGAAATGTTGCCCTAAATTATGAATATGAAATGTTTAAAAAGATTCACATATTTTTTTTTAAATTCTATTATAACATAATCCATAATTTTGTAGATTTTTAGTTTGTGGTTCGAGAAAAGTAAGATCGGATCGGATTAGATCTTAAGATCCTATGGTCAAGATCAGGATCCTATAAAATCTTAAGCTTGCTAAGATCCTACGTATGATCCGGATAATTTTTGCTTTGTAGTATCGTAAAATCGTAAGATTCTAAAATCAGGATCGGGATCTTAACAACTATGATTATGCCATTTACTATATTAGTATAACTGATATATCACCAATATATCATGATCGGACCTTTGATATCAGCATGGTCATAGTTAATTCTGCATAGTGTTTGTATAAGTATAACTTATGAATCATGATAAGACCCTTTGTTTCAGTACATTTATAGGTTCTACATTATGATATGAGCCATTGGATGCTTTAGGTCGATCATCAGTATTACAAATGGTATGATGATAACCGGAAATACATATGCATATTGCCATTTTCTTTCGAGTATCATATAATATGTAAGATATATGACTCGTTTACGAGATTCAGTTACAGCAGAATGTCCTTGAATATTTTAGATTGTGACATTTTATTTTCATGTTATTAGACTATGTTAAAAATTTAGGGATTATGTATGCGGAGGCCGCCCAGCTATTAAACTTTTTTCCTTTATGCCACCTATTTATTTAAATTAACTTGTGGGCCACCAAAATATGTGTTTGTTTTCGTTTATATCGATCTCGTTACATTTCTTGCCGAAAATTTGTACAACTTGAATGACAAAGCTAACTTTAACATATCAAAACAATAAAATTATAAATTCAAACTTAAAACAATAATTAATTTATCATAAATCGCTTTTGACTAAATGAAGTTGCACTTAGATAATGACAAAAACTTATATTTTACATTTCAGTAGTTATTTGTGTTGTTTTTATATGCTACGTTTAGTTTTATTCTCGTTGTTTCAAAGATTTTCGAGAAAAAAATTATTGCAAATTAGTATAAACGAAAGCAAACACATAGATGAGTGGCCTATAAGTTAGTTTTGATAAATAGGTGGCCTAAATGATAAAAATTTAATAGTTTGGTGGCCTCCCAATACATAATCCCTTAAATTTATGACTCAAATGTTTTCTTTAATGTTCGGATGTGTTTATGTTTTGTAAGAATGAAACTGCTTTACATTTACAACATTCAAACGTTAAAAAAAAAAAAAAAAAAAAAAAAAAAAAAAAAAAAAAAAATGATTCAGATTCAAACATTTACTCATCAGATTCAAATTCAGATATGCGGTTCAAATTCAGATTCAAATGCTCGTAACAAACAAACAACACCTAAGTAAATATGTTCTGTTTTTATATGTAGTATAGATTAATGATAAAGTGGTTTTTTATAAAGTCAATTACATAAATAATTCTTTTAAATTATTATTTTACGGAACTGAACTTTATTCCCATATTTTATATAAATGAACAAAATATGTCATGATCATACTTTTCATTAGACTAACATTACTCGCCCAAATATTAAAACGCCCCGATTAATATTTCTATTCGCGTACTCGCCCAATATATAAATCACAAATACAAAATGGTAATGGTCTTTTCAACTTTTTAAGCTTTATTGGAATTGTTGTATCTGATATACAATCAACACCATTCAAAATATGTCACGTCAACTTGAACTTGGCGATGGTAAGTCAAATTTATTTATTTATTACTCCTCCGTCCTAATTTTATTGTCACTTATTCCTTTTTCAAACATTCTAAAATTATTGTCACATACTCAAAATAGAAAGTGAATAAATAGTGGAGTTTGGTAAAGTTTAATATATTACCCTTGGTTGAAATTAATATTGCAAACTTTAAAGAAGTGTTAATTAATTAGTTAAGGGTAAACTTGTCATTTGGCAAAAAAATAAGAGAGAGAAAGTAGTGATAGTGACATTTTTCTAAAAGAATTTGTTTTTTGTCGGGTGACAATAATTTTGGGACGGAAGAAGTATGTATGTGCATGTGGAGTCGCAAATTTTTGTAAGTTACCAGAAGACAAAGAATGTGGAAATGGGTTCTATATTCCAAGTAAACATTCCTTGTGATACACATGTATGGTTAAAAATTAATCTACTAATCGATCTAACGGATAATATTTAAAAGTTCATTTTGAAAAAATGTATGACCGAGGTTCAGATTCGTAAAGTAGGACCATAAACGGTTCATTTAAAAAAAAATATCTTTTTTTTATGCTACAGATTTTACTTATCTAATTGTTTTCTTTTTATCAAAACAAATGAAATATTATGAATCAAATTGATTGGAAAAAACTTGCTATAATTGACACTAAGCCTTGCCAACTGATGTTGTATAACTCCTTAGTGCCCAATTACTTATAAGAAACTGATTGGGAGACCTAAGTTGTGTGCCTAAACATATGTGGCATGATCATGATGGTTTGTAAAAAAGTGAGTCACTTGGCTGAAGCCATCAGGATGATGTCACGCAGGCTTAGGCATGAATTTAGGCACATGTTTTACGCCTCCCAATCACTACTCTTACCTATGCTATAAAGAACTCGATTACTATCACGTTTAATGAATGGGAGGTGATTTCCACACCAAATAAATTGATGTGGACACCACAATATTACACCCCTAATGCATATATTACAACATACCATGTGCATAATTGTAGTGTTTCTATCAATTTATTTGGTGTGCAAATCACCTCCTTTAATGAATGTCCACTTGCATGTTCTCAACTGATTTGAAACTTCAACAATCTTTTTCCATGCATTAGACTATGTGTAATGGGGCGCTGAACTCCCCAAAAAACCCAAAATCACGCCCCTTCCACGCCCCTCAACCATTACCTACAGGCGCTGAAGGTCCAAAAATCAGTTGGGGCATTTTTTCAACCACGCCCGCGCCCCACTCTTCCTTCAAAAAATCTAGCGCTGATCAAGAAAAATACCATTACACCACTTTTTCTTCCAAGCCCCATGGTGGCCCACAATGCCACATGTCAAACCATGCCCCATCCTTCTTACACTACCATTACACATGGTCTTAGCAATTTGCAACAGAAATCTTCTTTCAATAAAAATTGATATAAAATTTGAGAATCTGCTTACTTCAATCAAGATGTTGTATAATCCACATGTGTCGCACGCCAATGGTGTTAGAGTTTTGGAAAAATATTAAATCGTGTATGACTAGAATCGAACACGGGACTAAGGGATTGCGCACTTTACGTATGAATGATCAAAGGAATAATTAATATGTATAATTGTTATATATTTTAATTATTTGGACACGAAATGATAACTAACGGACATTAAAGTAATTAACAGAATTGACTAATGACCGTTAGTAAATAAATGAGGGGATTAAGTGTCGAGTTTTGGAAATTGAGGATGTATTAGACTCAAACTTGGAGAACAAGTTTGGAGGCTATATATACACCCTCAAACCCTTCAAACGGACGACACAAAAAGAATAACCAAATGTCGTACGATACATTATTATATCTAACCAATGGTTGTTCGACAAGCCATGACATTTATAACACTAAAGTCAATCGACTTTATTGCTAGATATGCATAGTACGTATGATATCCTTGTAAGATATGCATTGTACAATCTTATGCATAATGATAATAATTAATATCAAATGATCTTTTGACATATGTATCGTGTACAGTGTGTGCAAGATTGATATTATTGTTTGCTTCCTTCTTGAATAATAGATTCAAGGTTTATTGAACAAAATAGTTTTGGTTTAATAATCGTGTTCATTCACTAGCATCAACCTTTGATCGAGTAATAGTACGTGTGTTCGAGAGCTCAGTAATATCTTACATTAGATATTAATTTTGGATTGTGGAACAAAAAGGTAAGGGGTTCCACGTTAATCCGTTTGATTGTTCAAATGAAGGAGAAAGAAGATTTGATCCTTGTTCTTGCTAGGATCATAACGGTACGTTCCTATTTAATATTCGGTAATACTTTATACATGTTAAATTAGATCCTTGCTTCCGCTATTATGCGCTTTGATATTTATTTATTTATTTGAATGTCGAGATATTTAAATTCCAACAGTGGCATCACGAGCCAATTTAACATGTAATTGTTATTATCGAAACACATAATAAAAATCAAATCTTGATTTGGATTTACATGTTTGTTAGTCGAATTTTTTTTAGGGTTTTATTACTAGAACTAAAAATAATTCGAATAATAATTTGGGGGGGGGGGGGGGGGGTTCGACCCTTCTTAGTTAAAAAGTTAGTTTTGTAACCCTAAATTATGACATGTTTATGTGTTTATTTGAATAAGGGTTACGTTCCTGGCTAATCCATAATTCTTCATGCAAGGAATTATGAATTAGGGTTTTGTTTTATGTGCTACATGTTTAGATAAATCTAAAATTAGGGAAGACCTAATCTATTAAATTAATGAATCAGTTATGTGCAACGTGATATATTATTATTAAAACTTACGCGGTCAATTGTTGGCGTCTGTGGTCCATTGGGTACAATGCGCTCAAAAACCAATGGGAGTTTTATTAATTATATACATAATAATTACACATATAGATTATTAATAGGATTTATCAAAAGGTTTGCATGTGGCTATATGATTTAATTGTTAAGATTATATACGTTATTTGTGTTTATTTAATTTTTGTGAAAATTACTTGTCTTATTTGTTTAAATTGTTCTTGAATTGTAAGCAAAAAGAGGGTGATTTTGGTATAAAAATTAAATGGACCTAATAACTATGAAACCTTGATGTGGTAAATTAGTTATTGCCAAGTCTTATGTGCCGACAGTGGTTCGCTTCGCACGGTAATTTGCTCCCAGGCGAGACTAGCAATTTAATAATTTACAACATAATTTTATAAGACTTAGAATCATAAACTTTTAATTGATTGATGCAACTGTACAAATGGTCGATGCGGCGGACCTAATTAGACAAACTATAAAGTGGGTATAAGGTTGGTACGCATTAAATTGTGACCTTAAAGAGACTCCATTCTGTCTCTCCGCTCGCCTGTGCGTCTAATTAGACTTACCAAGTACACCATCATATGTACGAAGCATCTTAAGGCAAAGTTGTAAGTTACTCAACACCTATTAAAACTTTGTTGATTTAACTCTTAGCTAATTGGTAATTTAAATTGTTTTGAAAACCTATGATACAAAGATGAGTGCATGCATCTTTGTACATATTTTGATTATTACATCAAAATAAATACCCTATAAAATTTAAGTCCGTGCTATCTAATTATAAGAGACACTTGAAGTTAATATCTGGCGTAAGTGAGACCTTGACACATATATTAATGACAAGGTAAATTACATGCTTTTATTGCCAGCAGATCAACTGAGTGTAATAAAATTATGTGAATTTACAAGTTTCTAAATTAGACGACTTAATTAAGTTATAAGTGAGACCTTGAGACTTAAAGCATGAGATGGGAAGAAACATGCTTACATTGCAAATTGTTTGGCAAATGTAATTCCCATAAATTTAGGAGTCGGAAAATTGTTTCGCTATTATTGTACAACAAGTTACCATCTTTTGTACTTTCACTGCTAGCAGATCAACTGATGTGGTGAAACTATGAAAAGTTGGATCCTAGTTTTCAAGAAAATTAAATTGATATATTGTATTTCCTGTGTAATTTTCTTTTCTTGAAAAATTATATTATCGAAAATACTAAAATTGAATTTTGTAAATTCTTTTAATGTATTAATGCAACGCTAAAACCGTAAACGTGAGGCATTCTTTTAGTAGTAAAATTGATCTACACCCGTAAGGGTTTTGGTTAGAGTCAACCTTACTAAAAGAATAATCCTAGTCTACTTTCTTTGAGAAGAGTGAGACTTAAATCCTATTCTTTTTCATTAATGAGAAAGGTATACTGGGAAAATTAGAATTGTCTAAATTCTAAGAAGTAACTCATAGAAAATATTTAATAGTTAAGAAAATTGCACATTTTATGAGTTATTAAATTAGAAGCTAGATTAGTTACCGCAAAATTGGTAAAAGGCAAACTAGCACATTTGTCTAGTTGTTGTGCTTTGACCATTTTTGATGCTACATACCATTGTGGGGATGGTAGTCAAATTAAGGAAGAAATTGCATGCCCAATTATTTCCAAGTTAATTGAATTGATGGATAGTCCATCATTTACAAAGTAGAATACATTCTTTTAGTACCTAAGTAATTATTACGTATGAGATTACTCAAAGGTGTAGGAAAGTAAATAGCACACTATTTACTTTTACTGGTTATGAGACACTTATAATGTTGTCAAATCCAGTGGGAGCATAGTGTTGTAATTACTGAATAACATGTATTAATGTAATGATCTGTAATTAAGTGGGAGCTACGAGCTTGTTATCTTGGTAGTAACCCACATTATCTCCAGAATGTCTTGAGATAATTACATTCTAATTGTAGACACTTGTGGGTTTAAGGATAGTCATGTGCGTTTCCTTACTAGACAAGGTGGTTCTATATCTACGAATATCTATGACACAATCATATTAATCACATAAACAAACGATTGAAGAGTTGTTTATCTGATACATGATGTTGTTCCATGCACAGGTGGGAGAAATCTTAATTGTGTGCAAGCAAAAACACAAAGGAATGTGATTTAAAAGGATTCTCTTGACTGCAAGGTAAGAGAATTAATGTTCTAATGTGATTTACTCACATCTAATTAATAGAACACTTGGAATTATTATCTAGCGTAAGTGAGACCTTGACATAGATATTAATGACAAGGTAAATTAAATACTTTCATTACTAGCAGATCAACTGATGTAATGAAACTATGTTAATTTGCAAGTTCTAAATTAGATTCTTATTAGAACAAGTGTCAATATGATAATGCGATTAATTCAAACTAAATATTTATGTATTATTGAAATGACATAAATAAATGAAGAAATCTAATACTACTTCAAATTTCAATGTTTATATATTCTTGGGATGTCATAAATATATGAAGTAAATAAATTAACTTGAAATACTATTGAAACCAAATTGTGGTGTTCATGATTACTTTAGTTATGCATATTTATATTTTATTGTAAAGATATAAATATGAAGTCTTTTAATTGTTACAAGACTTATAATAAAGTAAAATGTTTACATGTTATGTTTTAATTAAGACATATACAAGAAGTCATTGAGTTGATCAATGATTTATAACGTAGATTGGGATTATAACAGTTTATGTCTTCTTGTTAAGACATGGACATGAAATGATTTGGTTAAAAAAGTACTTATGTTATATAGCATGCATTGGTTTGGAAAATCTATTTCGCCATTAACTTGATTTAGTTGGAAAATAGGTAAGCCAAAACAAAATATATTTATCTTAAATATTGTAAAATTGTCTTACAATATTAATCCTAAATGAAATACATAATGGTTATGGTACGTTCAATTAGGAAAATCAAACTCTTATTACATTGTTTGATTAAAGATAACTATATCTTCTTTTCTTCCAAATTGTTATCAAGGTTAGGAAATTGAGTATGCATTGTATATACTCAATGAGACTCCAACCTAGAAGATTAATAAGACACCATTTATTATGAAATGTGATGAATCACATTAAGTCTTAAAATTAAAGTTCTGAATTTGTTAAAACTATTTTGAGTAGGTTATTAACAAACTTCATGTAAGGAACTGTCAATGTATATTTGTAATGTCCCAAAAAGAGAACAATATTGTGTTGCTCTACTTGCTAAGTATTTATAGATAGTCTATAAATTACAAAAGGCAAGTGGGAGTTTTATCTTGAAAAGATAAAATTACAAGATACATGATCTTCTAAAACACACTAGCAAATGTCATGCTGAAGATTAACATGTAAATGTTAAATCTCAAAATGAAGGAATTCTCATTCATAGATCCGCAAGGATATCTCAAATGTTGGTATAATATGTTGAGGATTATGAGTTACAGGATTATGGTAAACCTGCTGATAAATTGCAATATGAATTTGGCAAGTTACTCATACTATGAATGATTAGATGCAGTCCATAAAGATAATTAGTTTTGGAAACTTAATTAATCTTGAACTTTATAGTTACACTATAGAATAATGATGAGTTTCTCAAAAGGAATAAAAATCCTATAGATTTAAATTCCTGTGTAGAAATCATAATGGACAATTCTGTATACATATTTAATGTATGGAAAGATTATCAAACACACTTAAACAATTAACTGTGATTGAAATTCTTTCTAGGCACATTAAATGTATAAAGATTATGATGGCCGTTCTTAGTTTCATTTATATGAAATTAACAATGGAATATCAAAAATCTTTCTTGGGTAATTACTTGTGCGAGGACAAAAAGTAATTGAAAGGAGTATTTGAGTTCAAATAATCTTTGAAAGTATACAAAGTGCAAATCATTTATGAATGGATTAATGCATGCATCTGGGATATACTTATGTTTAGTTATTAAATCCATATTTTGATTTATAATTAAAATAAGATAATCTCTTAATATTCCTGAAAGCTAGTGGGAGTGTTATATTTCTTTATTTCATGTATGTTGTATAACATATAGGAAGTAGCATTCCATTAACATTAAATGTTAAGTCTTAGTCTGGAATGAAACTTCATTGTGGAAATTTAGAAAATAAACATACAACTTTGGAATATATGTTTATTGTTATAAACATAAGCGGTAAAATAATTGATTCTAATAAACATGATTATACTATTAGAAAGTCTAGATAGATACATATCTTTGAAAAGATATGACATGAATAAATCTAAGTTTGACGCAAGGATTTTTCATGTACATCATGTTGTTTGTTGTATCGTGCTTGATGAAAGATGATTTGACAACATTAATATCTAATTGAAAGGTTATTAGATAACTAAGTGTAATGGATATGGTTAGATTTAGAATTAACATCCTCATCCTGGAATAGCTCCTGAATTCTAAATATGAACCATATGGCAATTGTTGCGTAATTGATATAGCCGACAAATCTTGAAAGATTTGAAGGTATCAAACATTACACATTGGATATTAAAGTTTACAGGATTTTAAAGAGCATATTGTTGTTTGCATACAATGATGCTGATAAAATTGAGATGACACTCAATACTAGTCATGGTAGGATTTCATCCTAGTTAATGGCCATGTGTACTAGTTATGCTTAACTGTAAGCATAGTTGCATTTTACATTAAAGAATTAGAATACTTTAAACTATAAAAGGTTTGATAGTTTGCTTGTCATAAATTCGTGGTTGAGGATGTCACGTATTTTATGAAATATTATGTGGCATTATCAAGATAATTGATAACACACATACAAGAACTTCATTAATGAATTCTTGAAATAAGTATTCTCAAAATTCCCATAGATCAAAATTAGTTGATTTACGCCTTCTCAACAAGTATGTTTGACATGACTTGAGGCATAATTCATTAATTATCATGCATTGATTTATTTTAGTGTTTGAATAATGGGATATTTTGAACAGTTATTATTTTAATGAAATAAAATAATGGTTATGTTTGTTCATTATTTTCTTAATAATATATCCTATATTTGCATGTTTATATCCTTGAATATATTTATATATTCTAAACTGTCCGTTGCCGGTTAATGATATGAGAATATCATTAAATTAAGGTAAATCTGAGTATTGGTATAATATACTTGAAAGTATATTGATGCGTTGTCATACCGATTTCACATGATATTCAAATTGTTTGAGTATAGGACTTAATCCCGCCACATGAGTTTACTTTATGGATTTTGTCATCAAGTAAATCATGAGTATATAGTTATCCTCAGACTTAAGATGACAGATAACTGTCATGCATGTAGTGCATTTCTTTGATTCAATTTAACGCTATACGTAACTGGTAGCTATACGGATTATTTTGGGAAGCGTTGCGAAGTGCATGTGTTATGCTCGTAGTCAAGAAAGAATTTGTTCTTTCAAATTGTTTGGAGTTTAATACTGTTGGACCCCTCGTAGGGTTGGCAAGATGTTTGTGCGGCCGCACCCAAGATCTCCCCTGAATAGGTTCAGATGATTTGGTAATCTTGCTCAATCATAAACAACGAGAAACATAATTATTAATAAAGAATGACTTAGATCCATATCTTTATTAATGTAGTATTAGAACAAAAGGATAAGTATGATGATTAATCATCAAATGGTTTTTCCAGTAGACCACCACCCGAGTTGTACTAGGGGTATTGGCGTGTTGCTAGACGCTAACCAATGTCATTACCCTTTTAATAGATTTCCAAGTGGGAGCTGTTAGAGTTTTGGAAAAATATTAAATCGTGTATGACTAGAATCGAACACGGGACTGAGGGATTGCACACTTTACGTATGAATGATCAAAGGAATAATTAATATGTATAATTGTTATATATTTTAATTATTTTGACACGAAATGATAACTAACGGACATTAAAGTAATTAACAGAATTGACTAATGACCGTTAGTAAATAAAGGAGGGGGTTAAGTGTCGAGTTTTGGAACTTGAGGATGTATTAGACTCAAACTTGAAAAACAAGTTTGGAGGCTATATATACACCCTCAAACCCTTCAAACGGACGACACAAAAAGAATAACCAAATGTCGTACGATACATTATTATATCTAACCAATGGTTGTTCGACAAGCCATGACATTTATAACACTAAAGTCAATCGACTTTATTGCTAGATATGCATAGTACGTATGATATCCTTGTAAGATATGCATTGTACAATCTTATGCATAATGATAATAATTAATATCAAATGATCTTTTGACATATGTATCGTGTATAGTGTGTGCAAGATTGATATTATTGTTTGCTTCCTTCTTGAATAATAGATTCAAGGTTTATTGAACAAAATAGTTTTGGTTTAATAATCGTGTTCATTCACTAGCATCAACCTTTGATCGAGTAATAGTACGTGTGTTTGAGAGCTCAGTAATATCTTACTTTAGATATTAATCTTGGATTGTGGAACAAAAAGGTAAGGGGTTCCACGTTAATCCGTTTGATTGTTCAAATGAAGGAGAAAGAAGATTTGATCCTTGTTCTTGCTAGGATCATAACGGTACGTTCCTATTTAATATTCGGTAATACTTTATACATGTTAAATTAGATCCTTGCTTCCGCTATTATGTGCTTTGATGTTTATTTATTTATTTATTTATTTGAATGTCAAGATATTTAAATTTCAACAAATGGAGCATCGTTGCAGATTGATTATGCCTTATAAGTGCCAACCTAGACATCCCCAAACTAGTTACTCCGCATCACTACTGAACTCAATGTACAACTAATTTAAACACACTTTTCGAACATTAAATAACTTAAAAAACTTAATTTTCAGCAATGCAAATATTCATGCAATGTTTACAATTCATTGATGCATAATTAGTAATTTAATATACATTTTTAAAACACTCATTTAATGATAAATACAAGTATTAAAATACATAATACAAGTCATGCAAGCTGCTAGTTAATGATATTTTAAAAACCCTCTTCAATGAAAAATACAATTAAAAAAAAAAATTGTAAAACTAAGCAAGTTACTAAACACAAAAAATAAACAAATAAAATAATATAAACTAAACAAAGTTTCTCCAAATTTTTGTCATTGTTTATAATCCTTAAATGAACAAACTAATCAGTAAAGCTATTGGCAAAAACGTATAAAAGAAAGAAATTATTAGCCGAAAAAATTAAATTATCGGGTACCCGAGCCGCATCGTACGGAGACGGATAATGGATCTATGAGTATACATTACACGAACAAGGAGAGTAATGACATTCTTGTATTCACGTAACTGACATTTAAGTATTTAACTTCTTGGACTAGATTTCCTTATGTTCTCTGGATTGATCATGTGCAACTCTATTACGTTATGTCCAAGTACTCCAACAACACATTATAAAATATCCATGTTATCATTTCTAGCTAATGCCATTGATGAAAAAAAAAATATATATCATAGACACATACACCAATAGCAAAAGGCAAGGCAAGAGCAAAATATGTACATTCGCAAACAGAGTGAACCTAAATCTTGTCAAATAGAACATGAAATATGTTTTCCGGCCAACGAGAGCAAATAATGGACACAACCTCCATTAGAGTGGGAGGTATCGATGGCTGCCAAGTGGCGCCATGACCACCAGCCCAAAACAACCGACGGCGCACGGTTACCAGGGTGGCGTCATGGCTGCTCGCGCCATAGTGGCCAGCCCACGCCGTGGATTTTTATTTATTTTTTATTTTTTTTAATCCGAACGTTAGGAAGAAGAAAGGAACGTTTGGCAACGGGTACATGACCGTTTGGAACCCATTAAACAAAAAAAAAAAATAAATAAAAAAAAAAAATAAAAAACCCCTTAAAAATCCTATAAATACCTCTTATTATTTTATACTTCACACACACTTTCAATATATTATATAACAAACTATTCTCTACTTCTCTAATTTTTTTTCATACTTCAAAATGAATCCCAAATCACCATGGATTAACAATATGCTAAACAACCCGCCGAACCAAATGACGGGCTCGTCTTCAAATTTGGCCAACAATCCGGGCTCGTCTTCGAATCCATACAATCAATCGTCTTACTTTCCTACCTTCCCAACAAACCCATACATGAATCGCGAAGAACAAATGCTATTTAGTCAATAGAAAATGCAACAACAACAACAATATACTCAATTTACTCAACCACAACAAACAAACCAAGCCACCCATTCCCAACCAAATTCGGATCATGCATCCTTCTATCTACGAGACGAAGACGAAGATAAAGATGAAGATGAAGATGAAGAAGAGGCGGTCCCGACCTCGACGTCGAAAAAAACGAGGACAAAGACGAAGGCGAAGAAGCCAAAGACGAAGACGAAGAAAACCAACGAAGACGAAGAGGCGGTCCCGACCCGATCTCGAGCTTTTTGGGGCCAAGATGAGGAGTATCTTTTGGCGGAGTGTTTCATTCAAATATCCGAGGATCCAAAAATGGGTGCAGATCAACAAAGGGATACGTTTTGGTACAAAGTGCTCGACGCATACAACAAGGAAGCCAAGAGGCTCAACTACACTATTCGTACCAAAAACATGTTGACGGGAAAGTGAACTCCAATGAATAAAGATGTCAAGAAGTGGAATACGGTAGTGGATGAAACGGCTGTTATGAGTGGGGAGAATGATAGAGATTTTATGACCCGTTGTCACGTATTGTTTAGAAAAACAACGCTTTATGACTTTAGACATATGAGCGCTTGGGACTTTTTGAAGACAAGCACAAGTGGAAAAATCCCGACTCGACTATGGCAAGACGTAATCGTCTTTGGGTTACGGACGAGGAACCCGAGCATTTTGGAGCAAACGCGTTGCCACGGCCAGACGGCATGTACTGGATTTCTAAGAGTCAACGTTCATCAAACTCGACTGCTAGTTCCGGTTCAAACCCGGCAATGTTTCAAGAAATGCTGCAACAACAATACGAGTTAGACCGCAAGGCAAAGATGGATGTTCTCGAACGAGAGTCCCTTGCGAGAGTTACTTTATATGAATCTCAAAAGATTGCCGAGGAGATGCGAGTGCTACAAATGGATACAAGCAAGATGGATCCGATCGACGCGGAGGTCGTGAAAGCCCAAAAAGCACGAATCCGGGCAAAGTATACCACCAACGAGCAATAGGTTTTTATTTCTATGTTTATGTACTAGGTTTTTATTTTTATGCGTTTTTTTTAATGTAATGTTTTTTTTTTTTTTTTTTTTTTTTTTTTTTTTTTTTTTTTTTTTTTTTTTAATGAAGTTTATTTTAGTTAATATTGTGTATATTTTATTTTATGTAAATAAAAAAAATGGACGACGGCACCATATTTTCTGGTGCCAACGGTAACGGCCAGAATATGATGTCATGAAATTTCTGGTGCCATAGAATTTTTTGCAAACGTGGCATGCATTTTTTTGCCATGGCTTAAAGCCATGACACCAGGGTACCTAGTGCTGATAGTCAACATAAGATTTAGACTTTGAAAATTAGTTATTGTTGTAATAAATTCCTCCATGCACGCCTAGCGAATAATTCCACTTTCATTGAAATGTGAGCCTTTCATAGCTTTGAACAAATTTGAAGTTAAGAATTAGAAAGATGGGGATTGAAACCAAGATCATTAATTGCGAGAAGGTAAAAAAACACTTGAAAATATAAAAAACGCGTTTAGTTGATGTTTGTATTTTTTATTTTAAAGAAGGGGAATGAGGGTTGTGAGTTACAAAGGAAAACAACTAAAGTTTGTTTTGTAATTTTCCTTGTTAAGTTAAGAAATACGGGATTTTGTGTTTTGCAAAACATTTTATTGGAAACGCTTATTTGAACCCGATCTCTGTTTTTCTTGTTTTCTACAAAACATTTTGTAAAAAACAAGAGTGTTTTCCCCCAACTAAACGCACCCTTAAACAACTTGAATGTAAAATCCCCACGGGTTGAGTTCACCCAATACATATCTCCATTTATGCCATCATCTTTATAAAATTGCTAACAACCCCATTAGGGATTATTAAGGGTCATGCTTAATGACAAATTCTACCATTTTGATTGCAAATAATACTACTATTAGGAAATCATAACAACTTTCCTTTCTTTCGCATGTAAGAGCAATAAAAACAGTGACCAATAAATTGGTTTGAAAAGATATAGGAAAACGATAGCGAGTATGACTTAAAAATGTAATAATTTTGAATCAAGAAGTAGATAATATATATATTTTTTTTAATTAGAAAAGCACCTAAGTTGGAGCCAAAAAAGGAGCTGTATAAAACACACGAGGAACAAAGGGGGGAGGTAGTGGACTCGGGGAAAGAATCGGCAAACCCTGGTGCCGATTGGCACGCTGCCGCCACCTAGCGGCACCGGATTTGGGGTGGGAGAATTTGGGGAACTTTGCCGATTGAAATGGTTGAGCTTATGAACGTTACCCCCTTTTTTATTAAAAAATATATATATATATATATATATATATATATAGTTGCAGCCACTTGCAGGTATATACAAAGAAGATGAAGACGAGCCAGGCAAACATTTTGGGCCTCATATTTGTTTGGAGTATGGACTTTGGGCCTATATATTTTATGCCGGTTTTCTTTTTCTTTTTCTTTTTTATTTTATTTTATTTTGATTTAGGTAAATAAATGTTGTTTTTTATTTATATGATGTGGGTTTATGTATTAAAAATATATGTAAAAAAAATATGATGTGGAAAATGTGGGAGTTCACCAAATTTGGTGACCACTCTCTCCATTTTGGTGTGGGTTTGGGGTGATTTGAGGACTTGTGAGTTGGAAGGTTTTTATTGGTTGTTGGTGACGTGGCGAGTTTGGTGAATATCACCACATGGTGACCACTCCCTCCCCCCTAAGGCAGTGATTCTCTTGGGTTAAGCACCCAGTTATTCCAGTTAGAAGACTTAAGCAAGCATCTTTTTGAAATCCATAGTAGTACAAACATTGTTTCTCCATCTCCATATCTCCCATAAGGCACATTATTAAAAGGATGGACCCGTGGGCAATGAGCATGGGTACCTCTAACCCATTACCCGTCATTGTGGTTTTTTTCTCATCTGCCACCCGCGCGTCACCTGCTAATGGGTACAATTTTCTACCCATGCCCATGCCCGCGGGTATCTGTTGCTCATGGGCAAACCCATGAGTTAGCAAAATGCAACAACACCACAAAACCAGGTTATGAAAACTAACAATGAAACTACGTAATAAGACACCGTATCAGTTTGCCAAAGAAATAGTTAGTTTTCTGTGTTGCAAAATAATTCTCATGCCTAAAACTTGTGCCTAAATACATGCCTAACAAGATGATTGAGACATGTGGCAAAATAGAGAGTGGAGATGAGGAAAGATAAAATGAATGAAACAAATGTTAAGTAATGAATAGATTAGTCATGTTTTTAGGTATAAATTTTAGGCTCCTATATCACTATTGTTAGTTTTGATGGACAAATATTAAATGTGTATGTCTAGAATCGAACTCGGGACCATGGGATTGCACACATTACGTATGAGGAATTAATGTATAATAATTAATATATAAACCGTTATATATTTAATTATTAAAACACAAAATAATGACTAACGGACGTTAAGTAATTAACGGGAATTGACTAACGACCGTTAAGGAATAAATGAATGACTATAGATGAAATTAGAGGATAAAGAAGGTTCCGGAATCCTTAGGGATCCCTATGGCTGGTCGACAATGGGCTTAGGAAACCCATTCATTGGCCAACTTGTTCTCCAAGATTTCTAACTCTATAAATACAAAGGCTAGAGTTATTGTTTCAACACTCTTGCACTCTTGCAATAACCCTAGATCTTGTTTATCTTCTTCTTTTGTTTTAGTCGACCCATATAAACCCTTATAGGGTCGATCCAAGTTTTTCATAAACAAAATTTGTTTGGTTTATTTGTGTTTTAAAGATCTAGCAATCTCATTATGTGGAAAACTAGATGGGGAGGTTGAATAGTTTTACGTCTTTTTAATTTATATTATGAAAACTTTGTTTACTTTTAAAAACTTAGATTCAAATTTATGTGAACTCAACTCTTGAACAATATGAACAAATATAAGTAAATATAAGCAAGCAATGCAAGTAAGGTAATAAATATGAAATGAAAGATAGAGATGGAAAGATCTAACCGAGAGACAAGAGATTTATAGTGGTTCGGCTACAAGGACACCTTCCTTGCCCTACTCCACTCCCCGAGCACCTAACTCGAGAGTTCACAACACTATGTCAACAAGCTCCCTTATGGCGGAGAAAACCTTACACAACTTTAGCTTACACCGGCTTAACGACACAAAGCTAAATGTCGGGTTCTAATCGTAGCTAGAACCAATCTCACAACTTATACACAACTTAATCACACCTTCTTCTTCACGACTTCTTCACGACTTCTTCACGACTTCTTCACAACTTCTTCACGACTTTTTCACGACTTCTTCACGACTTCTTCACTACTTCTTCACGACTTCTTCACTATGACTTCACAACTTAGCACAACCTATGTACACTTCTACTTCTTCACACCTTCACTACTTACACACCTTAACAACACAACTTCTCTACTTACACACTAACCTATCCCAAACAGTTATTCACACAACTATCTAACAAATGTACACAACTTATATACAAATGAATGATGACACAAACAACTTAGGTAACTAAGTTGCAATACTTCTTCTCTAGTTGTTGAAGGAGTATTCTTCTCTTGCACTTGAATGGAGGAAGCTTGGATCACTTGGAAACCAAAGCTTAAGAAGATATGATCAAAGGTTTTTAGAAAGAATTTACAAGGATTAGAAAGAGTTTAGAACAGAAAGTTTTAGTGTGCAAAAGGTGAGTAAAAATCCAGGGGAAGGCTGGTATTTATAGGCAGAAAAACTGGACAGCTGGAAGCTAGAGGAGCGTGGCCGGCCCCCTTAAATAGGGGGGCCGCCCAAGCCAACCGTTGCCCAGTTTTGTCTTTTTGTGGGGAAGGTTTTTCTGGAACATTTTTACTGATTTTGGTTAAAAATTTGAATTCATAAATTTATAATGAATTAAACCTTTTTATTTATTACCAAAAATGTTTTTCTAAAAGATATAAAATGTTTTTGACATTTTATAAAAAATCTAGTTATTAAGAAAATGTTCCTTTGATCATATAATGCATTAAGCATTAGTTCATTCATACCTTAAGTGATTTTAGTTGTAGAAGTGAATATTTACAACTAAGTACTTGTTTATTTTATAAGTTTATGTTTTAATGAGTTTACATTTTGTGATCATCAAAACATAGAGATATGAATAAATATTGATAATGTTTTTAGGCATTATTTATGTAAACAATCTCCCCCTTTTTGATGATTGCAAAACCTAAACTCATTAAATCCAAAAGTTTATTTTTGGACAAGTATTTGGTGAGTTTATATTCACTTCTCCCCCTTTTTGTAGAATCAAAAAGGTTAAGCCGACAAATTTAGACGTGAAATTTATCGGGATGAAAACTCCCCCTTGATGTTTACTCCCCCTCATTCGAGGGCACCAAGGAGACGAGCTATGGAAATCTTGGCTGCAAAAACAAGTTAGGAGACACAAGATACACATATATGCATAGCAAAAATATTTAGAACAACCAACTAATTTATTCATGCATTCAAGATGATCATATATAACATATGAATCATCATTACATTACATAAAATACTTAAAACATAACGATTACAACATAACTAGAAACATTAATGGTCCTCATATTGCCAAAGAGAGCGATTGGACTTGCTTGCGACACAAAAAGGGTGAGGGATTTTATTTTGAGGCGGAAAGCATGTGGATGGGTTTTAGTTATGTGATGGTGAGGGAAATGGAGCGGATCCAGTGATGTTATATCGTTGTAGGGGAGGAATGGGATGAGGACGAGTGAGTAGATATTCGATCCAAGAAATATCTTCACTTAAGTGGAGAATTTGTTTTTGAAGGAAGATGCAACAAGGGCAATAGTGGGTGTGGTTTGTAACTTGATCCAAGTTAAGAGAGTGAGGTAGGCAATTTGAGTAAGGTGAGGATGGAGGTTATCCCTTGTTGCGTTGTGTGAGGTGCATAGCAAGGAGATCACTAAGATCATGGATTTGGTTAATCTCTTCATGAAGCTTTTGCCTTTCATGAATGGGGATTTGGTTATTTGGTAGAAATGGATGGTATTGGGGTGTATGATTTGAGGAGAAGTTTGATGTTTGACCAAGGTGATGAGGTTTTTCAAGGATTCCATTAAAGTTGGTTTGATGTTTAGGGGAGTAGTTTGGAATGAATGTGGATGTTTGGCCAAAATGATAGGGTTTGTGAAATGGTTCAATGGAATGAGGTTGTGATCTTGGAGAGTAGTTGTGGATGAATGATGATGGAGGTGTTGGTTGTCTAGTCGCACCATTTGTGATGGGCTTGTGGTGAGGGTGAGGTTTTCTTTTCCACCCGGGTTTTAAGGTCGTCCTTGCTAGCTTTGAGGTTTTTGGTTTTGGGTTGATAGGAGAAGACATGATGGGATGATTGAATGTGGTGAGATATGGGGTTATTTATAGTGGAGGATTTGTGTGGTTTATGAATGGATAGGCTTGTTGGGTGATTAGGACAAAATGTGTTTGTGAATTTAGGGGAAGTATAGGATCAAATGGGCTAAAAAGCAGAAAAAGATTCTGTGAACCCGTCCAGCAGATGGCCGGTCCCCTTGATTATGGGCGGTCCCCTTAATAATTAAGGGGGCTGCCTTATGAATTAAGGGGGCCGCCCATCTGGTACCTTTCTGGGTTTCAGAAATGGGTTTTTCTGCAGAAATAGGTGAGGATGGCTATGTTTTGAGCTTTTGGTTTTAGGCAAGTCCCACTCTTTGAGGCAATAGAGAAACATATTAAGCATGCATGGCATATAAGTTAAACAAATAAGCAAGCAATAAGTTATATCTAGCAATTTAGAGAATTAAGGCAATTAATCATCTAAGGCAAGGGTAATGGAGCAAAGGCACTAGAAACTAATGGGGAATAGGTGATGGAACAATTGTGAGGATGTGATTAATAAGCTTGTTCTAGTGTGTGCCTATATGCAACAAATGTGGAGATGTGATTGTTTCGACTTCTAAATGCAAAAATTTTCTAAGAAAGAATCCAAGGTCTCCTTGATTTGATTTTGCTCAATATATGAATATCAAAGATATTAATATATATATATATATATATATATATATATATATATATATATATATTAGATTATATACTTTGACAATTCATGTGAGATCTTATGCATGAAGAAAAAAAATGTTTTTAGCATTATTCAACAATGTAAGGAAAATGGTTTTCATGTGTTTTCCTAGATGTGAGAATGATTTGTAGAAAATAGATTGGGTTTTGTTTATAAATATGTTTATGCAAGAAAAATATTTCCCAATCTTTTATTTTGTGCAAAACAGATTCCTAGACTCAGATGAGAGGAAGAAAAGAAAAAAAAATTATTTTACAGATAGATGGCCGGTCCCCTTAATGACAAGCCGGTCCCCTTAATAATTAAGGGGACCGCCTTTATAACATTAAGGGGTCCGCCCATCTGGAAAAAAAATTGTACCAAAAATGCAGAAAATTCAATCAATTTGTTCCATCATCCCTAGGCCTAAACGTAAGTGGTTAAAGAGTTCACGCTTAAGGGGCTTAGTGAATATGTCTGCTAAGTTATCTTCCGATGCAACCTTTTCTATAGATATGTTTCCTTTTTGAACGTTATCGCGGAGGAAGTGGTGGCGTATTTCTATATGTTTAGTCCTAGAGTGTTGAACGGGATTCTTACTCAAATCTATAGCACCTTTGTTATCACACAAATTGGGACATTATCTAACCTAATGCCATAATCTACGAGAGCTTGTTTCATCCATAGTGCTTGTTGACATGCCTTTCCAGCGCTTACATATTCGGCTTCTGTGGTAGAAATAGCAAGAGCGGTTTGCTTCTTCGAGAACCAAGATGTTAGACAACATCCCATGAACGTGCAAATTCCGCTAGTGCTTTTTCTATCCACGTAGTCTCCCGCATGATCCGAATCCGCATAGACAATGGTTTCTATGCCAGATCCCTTAGGATACCATAATCCTAAGTGTATAGTGCCTTTAATGTATCGGAAGATACGCTTAACCGCTTCTAGGTGAGAGGTTTTGGGATCCTCTTGAAAGCGAGCACAAAGGCAGACACTAAACATGATATCCGGTCTACTTGCCGTTAAGTATAGTAAACTACCTATCATTCCTCTATACTTAGTGTTTTCTACGGACTCACCCTCTTCATCTCTTGTGAGTTTTACTTCCGTAGACATCGGTGTTTTCATGGGCTTAGCGTCTTCTAATCCAAATTTCTTAAGCATTTCCTTAATGTACTTAGATTGATTAAAAAATATTCCATCTTCTAATTGTTTTATTTGTAATCCTAGGAAGAAATTAAGTTCACCCATCATACTCATCTCAAACTCATCATGCATGATTTTGGCGAATTCATCACACATATCCTGACAAGTCGATCCGAATATAATGTCGTCGACATATATTTGGACAATGATGAGATTTGGGCTTTTCTTTTTCGTGAAAAGAGTGTTATCTACCATTCCCATGGAATAATCATGTTTAATAAGAAATGCTTTTAATCGATCATACCAAGCCTTGAGAGCTTGTTTGAGTCCATATAAAGCTTTCTTGAGTTTATAAACATAATCAGGTTTAGCGAAGTCAATGAATCCTGGAGGTTGTGCCACGTATACCTCCTCATTGATAAAACCGTTAAGGAATGCACTCTTCACGTCCATTTGAAATAACTTAAAGTCTAGGGCGCATGTATAGGCAAGAAGTATCCTTATAGATTCTAATCTAGCTACGGGGGCATAAGTTTCGTCATAATCAATTCCTTCCTGTTGATTATAACCTTGGGCAACTAACCTAGCTTTGTTCCTAGTAACTATTCCATTTTCATCTAACTTATTTATATAAACCCATTTAGTTCCTATGATGGTCATGTTCATGGGATTTGGGACTAGTTCCCAAACGTCATTAGTCTTAAATTGATTTAGTTCTTCTTGCATAGCCATAACCCAACTTTCATCTTTTAATGCCTCATTTATATTTTTAGGTTCTATAGTTGATAGGAAACAAAAGAAGTTATTTTTATCTTGAGCTTGTGATCTAAGGGTTCTTTGATTTAGGTTTCCTATTATATTATCTAACGGGTGTGATTTAGATTCCTTAACATTTACAATTTCGTTATCTCCTAATGTTATATCAACATTATCATCGCCTAAGGGTTTAATTTTACTAACCTCAATAGCTTCTTCTTCAACTAGGTCATCATCTTCTAGGGACAATGTCTTAGGTGGTGGTGGAGTTTCATAAAAAGTTACATTTAAGGACTCTTCTACTTTCATAGTGTGTTTATTAAGTATTATGTATGCTTTACTATTTTGCGAATACCCTAGAAAGATTCCTTCGTACGACTTAGGATCAAACTTAGTAAGGTAATCTTTTGTATTGAGAACAAAACATTTGCTCCCGAATACCCTAAAGTAATTTAGATTAGGTTTTCTACCTCTTAGTAACTCATATGGGGTTTTTCCTAAAATTCGCCTAATTGAGACTCTATTTATTATATATGTTGATGTATCTACGGCATGGCACCAAAATTTTTGTGGGATAGATTGTTCATTTAGCATTGTTCTACTCATTTCTTGTAATGTTCGATTCTTCCTTTCTACTACCCCATTTGATTGTGGAGTGCGAGGAGCGGAGAAATTGTGAGATATCCCATTTAAATCACAATATTTTCCGAATTGCACTTCGTTATCAAATTCCCGACCATGGTCCGTCCTAATTGATACTATAGAACATCCTAATTTATTTTGAATCATTTTACTAAATATTTCAAACTTATTAAAGGCTTCGGTTTTATCACTTAAAAATCTAGTCCACGTGTATCGTGAATAGTCATCTACAATTACTAAGGCATAACGATTACCTCCGTAACTCCGCACAGCGGATGGACCAAAAAGGTCCATGTGTAATAATTATAGGCATCTAGTAGTGGAGACTATATTCTTAGCTTTGTGACTAGCATGTGCTTGTTTTCCTATTTTACATGCATCGCAAAAGTGTTGGTCATATCTTAGGTTAGGCAAGTTTCTAACTAATTCTTTAGAGGCTAGGGATTGTATTTGTTGCATATTTGCGTGACCTAATCTTCTATGCCATAATGTAGAGTTTTCATCTAATGTTGCTAGACATATTTTATCTTCCGGTTTATTTCCTAGTTTCATAACATATACGCCACCTTTCCTAATTCCTCTACCTATGACCTTTCCGTCCTTAACTATTTCGCTATCTTTACTTGTAAAAGTAACCCTACATTTATTATCACATATTTTTCCTATACTAAGCAAGTTATATGTTAAATTATCTACATGCTCAACATTTTCAATAGTTAGGGAGTCTTGAGAGATCGTACCTTTGCCAATAATTTTTCCACGAAAATCACTACCGAAAATAACATTACCTCCGTTGTATGCCTTGTATGAGGAGAATAGCTTCCGGTTTCCCGTCATGTGCTTCGAGCATCCACTATCCTTAATCCATTCGTCAGGCTCCAAATTTATCCCTAGACATATTTCATCGGTGGCTTGAGCTACAAAGCACTTTTCGTCTTTTGCTTTGTCCGCTTCATCTTTGTCGCTATCGCTCCATGTTCCACTAACAAATGCGCTTTCGTAATCATAACCCGGTGGCTTTGGACATTCGTCAATGAGATGGTTTTGGCTTCCACATCTAAAGCACTTTCTTTTCCCGTAGTTATCATTTCTATTTCTTTGAAGCGATCTTCTTTCATCTCGCGGTTGTCTCGTGAATCTTCCTCGTCTCTTGAAGAATTTCTTGAATTCTCTTACGGACATTGCATATTCTTCGTCTTCACTATCGTCACTTGAATCATCGTCATCACTAAGATCCTTTTTGGCTTTTAGCGCGAGAGACTTGATTTGATCTTTCTTGCTCTTGACCGTTTCCGAGTCCCTCTTTATAATTTCTTCATGAACCTTCAAGTTGCCGATAAGTTCATCAAGCGGTAACGTCATCAAGTTCTTTGATTCTTCAATTGCCGTGTCCTTCGCGCGCCATTTCGGATGTAATGCCCTAAGAAATTTCCTTACACAATTTTTGCTTGAAAAAATCTCATCAAGTGCTTTTAAACTTGTGATGATTGTGTTAAATTTAGCAAATGCATTATCAATAGATTCCTCTACAGGAATTGTAAATTGTTCATATTGTTGAACAAGAAGATCTATTTTGTTATCTTTGACTTGACTATTACCTTGGTGAGTGATTAGTAAAGAATCCCAAATTTCTTTTGCGGTTTGACACATAAAAATTCTTTCATATTCTTTGCGTGGTAACGCATTATAAATTACCATTTTAGCCTCATTATTTTTTGCTAGCTTCTTTTTTAAATCATCATTTTGTTTTTCAAAAGGTACAATTTCATCTATTTTAGTCAAAGGATTATTTTGAATAGGAGGAAAATCACCATAGGTAATAACATGCCAAAGATCAAGATCCTTTGATTTCACATAAGTTTCGAATCTATTTTTCCAATAAAGAAAACCATCACTTTCAAATAGTGGTGGTCTTTGCATAGATTGCCCTTCTAAATATTTTAAAGATTCCATAGATCGTTTCAAGTTTTAAAATACAGTTTATTTTAAAAATCTTGTTTGACGTGGCTCTTGATACCAATTGTGGAAAACTAGAAGGGGGGGGGGGGTTGAATAGTTTTACGTCTTTTTAATTTATATTATGAAAACATTGTTTACTTTTAAAAACTTAGATTCGAATTTATGTGAACTCAACTCTTGAACAATATGAAAAAATATAAGTAAATATAAGTAAGCAATGCAAGTAAGGTAATAAATATGAAATGAAAGATAGAGATGGAAAGATCTAACCGAAAGACAAGAGATTTATAGTGGTTCGGCTACAAGGACACCTTCCTTGCCCTACTCCACTCCCCGAGCACCTAACTCGAGAGTTCACAACACTATGTCAACAAGCTCCCTTATGGCGGAGAAAACCTTACACAACTTTAGCTTACACCGGCTTAACGACACAAAGCTAGGTGTCGGGTTCTAATCGTAGCTAGAACCAATCTCACAACTTATACACGACTTAATCACACCTTCTTCTTCACGACTTCTTCACGACTTCTTCACGACTTCTTCACAACTTCTTCACGACTTTTTCACGACTTCTTCACGACTTCTTCACTACTTCTTCACGACTTCTTCACTATGACTTCACAACTTAGCACAACCTATGTACACTTCTACTTCTTCACACCTTCACTACTTACACACCTTAACAACACACCTTCTCTACTTACACACTAACCTATCCCAAACAGTTATTCACACAACTATCTAACAAATGTACACAACTTATATACAAATGAATGATGACACAAACAACTTAGGTAACTAAGTTGCAATACTTCTTCTCTAGTAGTTGAAGGAGTATTCTTCTCTTGCACTTGAATGGAGGAAGCTTGGATCACTTGGAAACCAAAGCTTAACAAGATATGATCAAAGGTTTTTAGAAAGAATTTACAAGGATTAGAAAGAGTTTAAAACAGAAAGTTTTAGTGTGCAAAAGGTAAGTAAAAATCCAGGGGAAGGCTGGTATTTATAGGCAGAAAAACTGGACAGCTGGAAGCTATTGGAGCGTGGCCGGCCCCCTTAAATAGAGGGGCGGTCCCCTTAATTTTAAGGGGGCCGCCTTGCAAAATTAAGGGGGCCGCCCAAGCCTACCGTTGTCCAGTTTTGTCTTTTTGTGGGGAAGGTTTTTCTGGAACATTTTTACTGATTTTGGTTAAAAATTTGAATTCATAAATTTATAATGAATTAAACCTTTTTATTTATTACCAAAAATGTTTTTCTAAAAGATATAAAATGTTTTTGACATTTTATAAAAAATCTAGTTATTAAGAAAATGTTTCTTTGATCATATAATGCATTAAGTATTAGTTCATTCATACCTTAAGTGATTTTAGTTGTAGAAGTGAATATTTACAACTAAGTACTTGTTTATTTTATAAGTTTATGTTTTAATGAGTTACATTTTGTGATCATCAAAACATAGAGATATGAATAAATATTGATAATGTTTTTAGGCATTATTTATGTCAACACATTAGTTCGGTTATAGTACGTGTGTACAAGATTGTGGTATCAACTCATTATAGTTGATATTCTTGGATTGAGATACAAAAAGGTAAGGGGTATCTCATTAATCCACTTTTGATTATTAAAGAAGAAGATTGAAGTTTGATTCTTGTTCTTGCTAGAATCAAAAGGTACGTTTCTTTATTTTTCGGTTAATCTTTTATGTATTAAAATTGATCCCACGCTTCCGCATATGTGTAAGATGTGTATTAGATTAATATATGAGTTAGTCATGATTATTAAATTCTGACAGTGGCATCACGAGCCGTTTTAACATGTAATTAAATTATCGAAACACATAAAAATCGAATCTTGGATTAGGATTTATTTTACTAGATTTTTAGGGCTTAGAAATCGAAACCCTAATTTTTTTTGGGGGGGGGGGGGGGGGTGGACGATGCCCTATAATTAAAAATTAGTTTTGTAGCCCTAAAATAGTAACATGTTTATGTGGTTAAAGGTTACGTTCCTTGTGACTTGCATTAATCCATGATGAAACATGCATGTTTATCATGGATTACATTTGATTAATTGTTAAGTTTATTTTTCACATGTAATTTGATAGATCTTAAATTGAGGAAGACCTCAATTAATTATATTAATGAATCTACTTATGTGCTATTTAGTATATGTTTGCTAAGACTAACGTAATCGATTCGTCGATGCATGTGGCTCACCTACCATTTTAGGGGATAGTCTTAGTTAAATATATGCATATTAAAACATAGATAGATTATTAATAGGTTTTATCAACAAGTTTGCATGTGGCTACATGATTTAATTGTTAAGATTATGTGTACTTATTTGGTTATTTATTTTTATTAATATTACTTGATTTTTTGTTTAAATTGTATGACAAGAGTGTAAGCAAAAAAGGGGTAATTTTTGAATAGAAAATAAATTGACTAAATAACTATGAAACTTGTTGTGATAAATTATACATATTGCAAAGTCTTATGTGCCGACAGTGGTTCGCTTCGCAAGGTAATTTGCTCCCAGGCGAGACTAGCAATATTATAGTTTATAACATATTTTTAAGACTTAAAATCATAAACTTTAAATTGAGTGATGAGTTTTGTACCAGTAGTGTGAACGGCTCACCTAGTTTTGACAAACTATAAGAGGGGTATAAGGAGGATTGACATTAAATTGTTAAACCGAAAGAGACACGTTTTTAATTGGCATTTAGTGCTGACGTTTGTCTCTCCGCTCCTTTGTGCGTCTAATTGGAGCTACCAAGTAAGCTATTAATGTACAAAATCATCTTAAGGGTGAATTGACCTCAATTCCATGTGCCACTTTGTGGTAATTATCCGAATAACTTGGGTCTTTTGACTCATGCAGCAGTAGGATATAGTGGGCGATAATTGTAGGTAATTCTTTGATTGGTGAACCCAATACCTCAATTAAAACTTTGTTGATTTAAATCTTAACCTAAGTTGGTAAATAAAAACATTTTGAAAACTTATGATACAAAGTTGTGTGCATGTTTCTTCGTACATATTTTGATTGACACATCAAAATTAATACCCTAAAATTTAAGTCCATGCCATCTAATTATAAGAAACACTTGGAGTTATTATTTAGCGTAAGTGAGACCTTACCTAGATTTTAATGACAAGGTAAATTTTCATTATGCGTGAGACTAGTAATGGAGAATTTGCACTTTCTAAATTAGACAACTTAATTAAGTTGTTAGTGAGACCTAGAAACTTAAGGCATGAGATGGGATGAAACATGCTTACTTTGCAAATTGTATTTGGCAAATGTAAATCCCATAATGATCTAGGAGTCGAAAATTGTTTGCCGATTATTGTTCGATAGATTACCATATTTTATACTTTCACTACTAGCAGATCAACTGATGCAGTGAAACTATGAAAATTTGGATCCTAGTTTTCAAGAAGATTAAATGGTTGTATGTATATTTCCTGGGTATTTTCTTTTCTTGAAAAGTTGTATTATTATAATACTAATATTTGAACTTTTTCTGTAGAAATGGCTCAACCCGATAATGTTGTACTAAGTTCTGCTTTTAAAAACCACTTTGAAAGGGAAAAATTGACTGGCCTGAATTTCAATGACTGGTATAGGTCACTCAGGATTGTCTTGAGAGTGTCCAAAAAGCGGGAATACTTGAATAAGCCTTGCCCTCAAAAACCAGCTGCTACTGAACCCGAGGAGGTCAGAGAAGCCTGGAAATTGGAGTATGAAAAGCACAATGAAGTTGCGTGCTTGATGCTAGGAAGTATGGTTCCCAAATTGCAAAAGCAGTTTGAGAACTATTTTCCTCATGATATACTGGAAGAACCCCAAAAGACTTATGAGAAGCCACCAGCTGTTGAATTGTTTGATTTGATCGATGCATTACACAGCTGCAAACAAGGGGAAGGTAAATGATGCGTGGTTTTGTAACCTTACAACAGGTTTTACCTCTCGAGGGATCTCAAGAGGCTTACAACCCCACCAGGCAGTGTACCTGACCGATGTAGTATAGTGTAGTGGTAAGTACGGGGGATTGATCGTTCTCCACAGGGAATAGTGTTCGTTAGGTATGAAAAACTACTCTAATAGGTCTAAAGGTTGAGGAAGATTCTTTTTATGTTTTTATATTTTTAGGAAAGCAAGTAAAATCTCGGTTTTGAAGGAGTGGGCGGAATTAGTTGCTAGTCAACTAACCCAAATAACTACAAATGCAAATAAAATAAAATAACTGAAAATAAAAAGTTGGTGAGAAACTTATGTGTAGAGAAATGTGTTTACTTAGATTTCCTTACTCCCTAACTATCTTTTACCGGTTGATTAGTGTGTATTAGTCGCGTGGATGACGGGTGTATTCCTTAATATCAATCGTGGGGTGGCGTACGTACTTCCCCAACTCTACAAGCTCCTACTTCACTCCTATGTCGAGCCGGCTAGGAAGCTCCTAACATGGGATCACTAGAATTCGCTTGTGCATTAAATACAACCATAAAAACCTTTAGTACGTATTTGGTTCATGTTTCTTAAGACGTTCAAGCAAGTTACCGAATAGGAAGTTAGCCAGTTTTCTTAAGCCTAACATAGATAAACAATCATCCAATACAACTAATAACACACTAATAACCAATAATCAATAGCTAGGTTTCATTAGATCTAAGCAGACACAAGATAAATTTAGCCTAACATGTTAAACAAAAGACAAGAATAAGATAGAATCAAACAACACATAGACATATTGAATGATTAATTGATAACTTATCTTTCAATGTAACATGGAAGATCTCAAGGCAAAAAGCCTTGAAAAAGAAGCTAAAATCGTCTTAGGGTTTTCTCCCAAAATTCCACACACTAAGTTCCACACTAATGACAAAAAATTAGAAAACTATATATAGATTTTTGGATCTGACGGCGTCACCTTATGGAGTGTGACGCCGTTACCTCGCCGCTTCTAGGGTTCCCGGATGACCTTCTTGACGCCGTCCCTCTTTAGCTCTTCCAAAATCCATTCTGGCTTATCAAGGCTTGACGCCGTCGAACCTTGAACGTGACGCCGTCCCCTTTTGATTTAAGCCGTGACGCCCTTGATCAAGTTAAAGCGTGACGCCGTCAGAATTCACATGCTATTTTCACTGGCTTATCATGAGTAAATTTCACGTCCACCTTTTCTTGCCAAGGCATGACGCCGTCCAGAGTAAATTGTGACGCCGTCAAAGGTAACTTTCAGCCGATTTTGAGACTTTGTCGTTTTCTTCACTTTTATGCTCCAAAAACGTCCAAAATGCCTCCTTTTCCAGATTTCTCCTCAAAAGTACCTAAAATGACAAAAGGAACGATTTAGGGCGATATTTGATCAAATAAATACGATTTAGGGCTTAAATGACCCCTTAAAAGCGGTACACTTTTCGCTTCATCAAATACCCTTACACTTGAGATTTGCTTGTCCTCAAGCAAATGCGCTTTTATTCTAATCAAAATACAAGTTAGGGGTCATTTAATGCTAACATAAAAGTAATTACAACAAATAATCGTTCCACTTCAATCATAATAAGCACGGAGATTACATACTAGCACCTCACAAGTAGTGTTTAGATACTCACATCTCTCAAGTGTCATCAAAATAAATCTCATAAATGAAAACGGATAATATCTCTCACTACCTGTCATAGCAAATAGATTACCATAGGCTTGGGAAAGGATCGAAAACCTCCTCCACTAGGCGTAAGCACCAAAGAAAACTATCAAAGAGGGCTTTTAAATGGGTTATAACGTTAGGTGTAGGGAAAAGGAAAACACAGTTTTGTTGGATACGGGATATTTTACTGGTGGCGAGTTAAAGATCTTGATTAATTACATGTACTATACAACGTTGCTAAGCCAAGACTAGACTCGATCTTAAGCTAGAAACGAAATAACAAAAATAAAAACATAAAATAAACATAAAATGAAACGGGATGGTAGTCCGTATGTTTTTTCTATTTTTCATTTTCTCATTTTTTTTGTATTTTTCTTGATTTTTTTTTTTTTTTTTTTTTTTTTTTTTTTTTTTTTTTTTTTTTTTTTTTGCATACACTTTTGCCCTACCATCCAAAATAATACATCATAGGGGCATTGCATCCCCCTTACACTTGAACTTTTACATAACTTTACAAGTACTAATCTAATGACTCGAATTAAGATAATTGAAAAACTTGGAGTACTTTTAAAACATTTAGCACATATGGGGGTAATAAATGATGTTCTTCCCCATTACTCCATTACACTAGTACTTTACCCATGAGTCCCAATCGTCCCAAAACAATATGTACAAGGATATGACTCGACTTAGCAACCATGTAATCAACTATATAATTAACTTGGGTTTAAACAAATGTTGTAACAATAATGCACTAAAAATGAGTGCATACAAGGTAGGCTAAGGCGATTTGGGTGTACATTTTAGTGGGGTTAACAAATTCTTCCTTTAAGTAAAATGCTTAAAGGTTGAAACGAAAAGATAGGCTCTGAGGGGTGTACTAGGGGTATCGTGTACTAAAAATGAGTACAACGCAAAGGGTGTGGGAGAATTACTTGACCAATGTAGCCAATGTAATTATAACAAAAACACAGGTGTAAAACAATGGGTTAATCCTAATGCCTCTTATCATGTAGTAAATCTAACTACACGAATGTAATCTCACTTGTGGCCTCGGAATGGTCCTAACGCAAGTTCTAGAATCTAAGTGCTACCGGTACACACATCATAGCATAAATGCTTTTCCTACCAATTCTAGGGGTAAACCTCACATATTTGGGGGTGGAAAATTGTTTAGTGGTACGGTTTTTTGTGCTAGTCATATAACTCCTATCCGTGAGACGCTCATTAAGATCAAAGTTTCACTCCTATATGTTGTAAAAAATTTTAAATTTGGCACTAAAATTACCTTAACAAGTATTTCTCTCAGTTTTATTACACATCTACTATTAAACAAACAAAAATCAAGCGTAATAGTATTCTCTAAAATCGTACTTTTACCCTCCCCTTACACTTAAGATGAACATTGTCCCCAATGTTCAAATAACAAGATGTAAAGCATAAAGTAAAAGAATGAAATCAAATACTCCCCTGATTCGCTCGGTGGATAATGAAATTACACGGTTAGATCTTCCTCCAAAGAGAATGTTGAAGCTCCATGACTAATGCATCGCCATAAGCTTGATTCAAAACATTTCCTTGTCCAAAATAACCTGTTAAACCTGAGAAAACAAACACGAAAACCTGCATAACATCGGCGGGATAAAATCTATATATAAGGATATAATGCTTGTGGAATGATAACTTTGCAGATTCCTGGAGATTATAAGTTGGAGATTTTAATAAAAACTTTTTTAAAAACAAAACTTTCAAAAATTTCTGAAAATTAAATCTGACGCCGTCAGAAATGACCTGACAAAAATTTTCATTTTAAGTTTCCGGAAAATTTCTGGAAAAACCTTTACCTTACTTCCTGGAAATCCTGCAAAACATCATTATGACTCGATACAAGCATTTGACTCAAACAAACACTAATATGTATGTTAATTTATTATTATTACGATTCATGTTCATTTGTGTTCTAATAAACCGATTTAGATTTCCCTTACACTTAACTTTTGCAAAATACCTTTATATGTAGTTAAGACGAAGTTAAAAACAAAATAAAGCATTTTCACAATTTTAGTTTTGAACATGAATCAATAATAATAAAAATTAAACATACATACGGAAACAAATAAATAAACACACAAAGCAAATAAAGCTTGGGTTGCCTCCCAAGAAGCGCTTGTTTTTGTTCGAGTCACGAGCCTGACTCTACCCTTATTTAACGGAAATAGGGGAGGTTTTCCCTACACTTAGGATTAAGTGTGGTGATTGCGTGGTTTTGTAACCTTACAACAGGTTTTACCTCTCGAGGGATCTCAAGAGGCTTACAACCCCACCAGGCAGTGTACCTGACCGATGTAGTATAGTGTAGTGGTAAGTACGGGGGATTGATCGTTCTCCACAGGGAATAGTGTTCGTTAGGTGTGAAAGGCTACTCTAATTAGGTCTAAGGGTTGAGGAAGATTCTTTTTATGTTTTTATATTTTTTATGAAAGCAAGTAAAATCTCGGGTTTGAAGGAGTGGGCGGAATTAGTTGCTAGTCAACTAACCCAAATTACTACGAATGCAATAAAATAAAATAACAAAAATGAAATGTGGTGAGAAACTTATGTGTAGAGAAATGTGTTTACTTAGATTTCCTTACTCCCTAACTATCTTTTACCGGTTAATTAGTGTGTATTAGTTGCGTGGATGACGGGTGTATTCCTTAATACCATTCGTGGGGTGGCGTACTTACTTCCCCAACTCTACAAGCTCCTACTTCACTCCTATGTCGAGCCGGCTAGGAAGCTCCTAACATGGGATCACTAGAATTCGCTTGTGCATTAAATACAACCATAAAAACCTTTAGTACGCGTTTGGTTCATGTTTCTTAAGACGTTCAAGCAAGTTACCGAATAGGAAGTTAGCCAGTTTTCTTAAGCCTAACATAGATAAACAATCATCCAATACAACTAATAACACACTAACAACCAATAATCAATAGCTAGGTTTCATTAGATCTAAGCAAACACAAGATAAATTTAGCCTAACATGTTAAACAAAAGACAAGAATAAGATAGAATCAAACAACACATAGACATATTGAATGATTAATTGATAACTTATCTTTCAATGAAACATGGAAGATCTCAAGGCAAAAAGCCCTGAAAAAGTAGCTAAAATCGTCTTAGGGTTTTATCCCAAAATTCCACACACTAAGCTCTCCCTAATGACAAAAAATTAGAAAACTATATATAGATTTTTGGATCTGACGGCGTCACCTTATGGAGTGTGACGCCGTCACCTCGCCGCTTTTAGGGTTCCCGGATGACCTTCTTGACGCCGTCCCTCTTTAGCTCTTCAAAAATCCATTCTGGCTTATCAAGGCTTGACGCCGTCGAACCATGAACGTGACGCCGTCCCCTTATGATTTAAGCCGTGACGCCCTCGATCAAGTTAAAGCGTGACGCCGTCAGAATTCACATGCTATTTTCACTGGCCCGTCATGAGTAAATTTCACGTCCAACTTTTCTTGCCAAGGCATAACGCCGTCCAGAGTAAAGTCTGACGCCGTCAAGAGTAACTTTTAGCCGATTTTTGAGACTTTGCCGTTTTCTTCACTTTAATGCTCCAAAAACGTCCAAAATGCCTCCTTTTCCAGATTTCTCCTCAAAAGTACCTAAAATGACAAAAGGAACGATTTAGGGCAATATTTGATCAAATAAATACGATTTAAGGCTTAAATGACCCCTTAAAAGCGGTACACTTTTCGCTTCATCAAATACCCTTACACTTGAGATTTGCTTGTCCTCAAGCAAATGTGCTTTTATTCTAATCAAAATACAAGTTAGGGGTCATTTAATGCAAACATAAAAGTAATTACAACAAATAATCGTTCCACTTCAATCATAATAAGCACGGAGATTATAAACTAGCACCTCACAAGTAGTGTTTAGATACTCACATCTCTCAAGTGTCATCAAAATAAATCTCATAAATGAAAACGGATAATATCTCTCACTACCTGTCATAGCAAATAGATTACCATAGGCTTGGGAAATGATCGAAAACCTCCTCCACTAGGCGTAAGCACCTAAGATAAACTATCAAAGAGGGCTTTTAAATGGGTTATAACTTTAGGTGTAGGGAAAAGGAAAACACGGTTTTGTTGGATAAGGGATATTTTACTGGTGGCTAGTTAAAGATCTTGATCAATTACATGTACTATACAATGTTGCTAAGCCAAGACTAGACTCGATCTTAAGCTAGAAACAAAATAACAAAATAACAAAAATATAAAACAAACATAAAATGAAACGGGATGGTAGTCCGTATGTTTTTTCTACTTTTCTTTTTCTCATTTTTTTGTATTTTTCTTGATTTTTTCGATTTTTTTTTTTTTTTTTTTTTTTTTTTTTTTTTTTTTTTTTTTTTTTTTTTTTTTTTGATCATACACTTTTACCCTACCATCCAAAATAATACATCATAGGGGCATTGCATCCCCCTTACACTTGAATTTTTACATAACTTTACAAATACTAATCTAATGACTCGAATTAAGATAATCGAAAAACTTGGAGTACTTTTAAAATATTTAGCACATATGGGGGTAATAAATGATGTTCTTCCCCATTACTCCATTACACTAGTACTTTACCCATGAGTCCCAATCGTCCCAAAACAATATGTACAAGGATATGACTCGACTTAGCAACCATGTAATCAACTAGATAATTAACTTGGGTTTAAACAAATGTTGTAACAATAATGCACTAAAAATGAGTGCATACAAGGTAGGCTAAGGCGATTTGGGTGTACATTTAAGTGGGGTGTAACAAATTCTTCCTTTAAGTAAAATGCTTAAAGGTCGAAACGAAAAGATAGGCTCTGAGGGGTGTACTAGGGGTATCGTGTACTAAAAATGAGTACAACGCAAAGGGTGTGGGAGAATTACTTGACCAATGTAGCCAATGTAATTATAACAAGAACACAGGTGTAAAACAATGGGTTAATCCTAATGCCTCTTATCATGTAGTAAATCTAACTACACGAATGTAGTCTCACTTGTGGCCTCGGAATGGTCCTAATGCAAGTTCTAGAATCTAAGTGCTACCGGTACTCACATCATAGCATAAATGCTTTTCCTACCCATTCTAGGGGCGAACCTCACATATTTGGGGGTGGAAAATTTTTTAGTGGTACGGTTTTTGTGCTAGTCATATAACTCCTATCCATGAGACGCTCATTAAGATCAAAGTTTCACTCCTATATGTTGTAAAAAATTTTAAATTTGGCACTAAAATTACCTTATCAAGTATTTCTCTCAGTTTTATTACACATCTATTATTAAACAAACAAAAATCAAGCGCAATTGTATTTTCTAAAATCGTACTTTTACCCTCCCTTACACTTAAGATGAACATTGTCCCCAATGTTCAAGTAACAAGATGTAAAAGAAAAAAGTAAAAGAATGAAATCAAATACTCCCCTGATTCGCTCGGTGGGTAGTGAAATTACACGGTTAGATCTTCCTCCAAAGAGAATGTTGAAGCTCCATGACTAATGCATCGCCACAAGCTTGATCCAAAAACATTTCCTTGTCCAAAATAACCTGTTAAACCTGAGAAAACAAACACGAAAACCTGCATAACATCGGCGGGAAAAATCTATATATAAGGATATAATGCTTGTGGAATGATAATTTTGCAGATTCCTGGAGATTATAAGTTGGAGATTTTAATAAAAACTTTTTATGAAAACAAAACTTTCAAAAATTTCTGGAAATTAAATCTGACGCCGTCAGGTTATAACCCCTGACGCCGTCAGAAATGACCTGACAAAAATTTTCATATTAAGTTTCCGGAAAATTTCTGGAAAAACCTTTACCTTACTTCCTGGAAATCCTGCAAAACATCATTATGACTCGATACAAGCATTTGACTCAAACAAATACTAATATGTACGCTAATTTATTATTATTACGATTCATGTTAATTTGTGTTCTAATAAACCGATTTAGATTTCCCTTACACTTATCTTTTGCAAAATACCTTTATATGTAGTTAAGACGAAGTTAAAAACAACATAAAGCATTTTCACAAATTAGTTTTGAACATGAATCAATAGTAATAAAAATTAAACACACATACGGAAACAAATAAAATCAAACAAACAAATAAATAAACAAACACAAAGCAAATAAAATAACAATCAAATGAGGCTAGCATGCGATAAATAAAATCAATGTAACAAATGTTTTAAGGCAAACAGATGCCTTCCCTAAATTATTACAGACCATATTGTTTCAACACATACAACCAAATATCAAATTGTTCAATCATCAAAACATCAAATCACAACATCACTGGTGAGGGGGTCCTTGGCGATAGTCATAGCCAGGATGAAGATGCCCGTAGTACCCGTATGGAGGGTAATCCTGCTCACGACCCGGGAAAGGGTCAATCTGCAGAATGCGGGTCCAACTGATCACGTGTGGATAGATGCTGCATCTGACGAACCGTGTGATCATACATCCAGTCGAACCTCTCGTCCGCCCTGGTCCTCCAAGCATCAACCTGGCCCATCCAGGTCCCCTGGTGAGCCTGCCAGTCCCCCCTGCTCATATGCCGGTAGTAATCAGCTGTACCGGCCTCATACCCCTCATGCTGCTGCTGCTGGGGCTCCTCCTCCTCCTCATCATCCTCATCATCATCATCCTCAGCTCCAACTGGGTGATACCACATAAAGGACCCGTCATGCATCTCCATAATCACCTCCATCTGCTTCAGGGACCTCTCCTTCACCGTCCTGCATTTATCACCACTCAAATACCTCATGACCTCGGGCCTGAGGACTCCATAAGACTGGGCCAGTCGGGTGATGAACATCCCACCATAGATCCTGTCTCCTTCCCTCTCCCCAACTCCACCATGCATAAAGCTAGCAACCCAAAACGGGATGTTGCAGTAAACATCATTAGAGTAGATGGTGTACAGGTAGAAGAGATCAGAAGCTGTGACACGGTGGTGAGAGCTGTGACGCCCTGTCAAGCTGTAGGTGAGGCAACGATGAGTCAACCGAACCCTAGGATCCCTGATTTGGGATGCTACAGTGGTCGAGGTATACACCCCATCCCCAATAGTCTGCCAGAAAATAGAGCATCTAAAATCATTCTTCATCGACTCCCCATGCAACAACCTCTGCATGAACCCTGCCTGAATGGTATCATGCTGATCATACAACCCAAGTCTCCACCCAAACTCAGCAACCGAACACGTCCTTAGCTCACCCCCAAGTCTGAAATAGATCGTGGTACTGCCCACATCGGTCCTGGCCTCAGCCATGTCAAAATGAAAGGTGGCAAAGAATTCCCTTACCAATTCCTCATATACCGGCTCCTGAATTTTAAACAGTCTTTCCCACTGGGGGCCGGTAAACCCATCCGTCTGAAAACTTTGGAGAAAGGTCTGCTCAAGACCTTCTCTCCTCAGAAAGTTCCAGTCAACCACGGCTCCATTCTCGACCTTGTGTAGTAGCAATTGTGCGTACTTGCTTGTAGCAGCAACGTTGTCAAAGACACCCCAACTGAGGACCGTATCCCCAAAGTTTTCTTGTTGAGATCGGGAGGAACTTCCTCGGCTTGGTCTTTGACGCTTACTCATTATCTGGAACAAAGCAGGAGGAACAAAAAGTGTTAATATGTGAATTAAAGACTTGGTGGCGCATCAGACAGGTCTGACGCCGTCACCCTTTGATAGGTGACGCCGTCAGGTTCAACCAAGTTTAAATCCGAAATTACGAGGGAAAAATCAATATTCAAACTTTAAGCTTATAAACCAAACGCCCTTTTTTACAGCAAAATGGGTGATTGGATCATAGATTATGGTTCAAATTCGTGGCCTCCCCATTAGTGAATAGACCCAATTGATTGTCAACCATCAAATGCTTTAATTATTGTTAAATAACACTAATTAAAACACATTATGAGTTCTAAGCATGAATCAATCCTAGGGTTTCACGAGTTGGGGATTTTCGAAATTTACAAATCCTATGAGTAATTGAAGCGAAAAGAATGAGTAAAAATTACTTACCACGTGAAGATTGGAAGCGGGAATTGGCGAATTGGTCCTGGGAAAATCGGAGGTGGGGTTTGAGTGGATATGGTTTGTGGGGTGTGTGATGAAAGTGATGGAAAGTAAGTTATTATTGCTGTACAGACGGGGTGACGGCGTCACGTTCAAATTATGACGCCGTCAGATTAGCGTATTTTGCTACTTTGTGCCAGTATACAAATGAGCCCCTCGTACTTTAAGAGAGCAGCTAGTCAGGATCAATAATCCTGATAGCTAGTCTCGTTAACAAGTTCCTCCTGGGTCAAATGTTTTGTTACTGTCACGGGGTGTAGTAAAATGTTGAAAAGGGTCGGTTGACGTCTTATTCAGGTTCCAATTTTCATCAAGGCAAGTATTCAGGGAGTGAGAGGAACTTTTCCAGGGGGTTTTCGAAATGATGGTGTGTTTTAATTGAGTTCTTCTCACACCTGGCTTAAAGCCAAAAGATCGTTTCCTAGCTTCATGAAAGTTAGGGAGCGTGACAACCATGCTCCCCACGAAAATGCTACGATCTTGAGAATTCTTTTTCTCGCGAGAGGATCCAAATAGATAAGAGGGCTTTAAAAGTGAAGGCTCGGGGAGAGGGGTTTCATCATCCCATTCGTTGTATGGTTCATTAGGGACCGGGAGTTCAAAGATCTTCTCGATCTTTTTGTGTGAGGCTGCTTCCCTAATTTTCTCTTTTATTCTCGAGATGAATTTTTCTGCTAGTTCCATGAACATATCTTGGGTATTTTTCAAGTGAGTCTCTAGTTCCTGGATCCGCCTTTCTTGGTTGTTCACGAAAGTTAGCATTATCCCTTCAAACTCATCTTGTCGTGAGAATTGATGAAACGTATGTTTACCAATTGTGTTCACGCACTCATCGGGATTTTCATCAGCCATAGGTGTCTCAGCTTTCATTAAGCTCTCAACCTGCCTTTTTATGTTTTCGAACAGCTGTTCTTGGGTTGCACTTATGCAATTTAAAATCCCTTCTTCCGAGAACGTTGAGTCATTCCATTCTTCCTCTTCGTATTGTGCTAAGTCCTCAATGACTTCCCAGCACTTATCGACACTGAGCCTGCTCAATCTCCCATTGGCGGCGTAATCTATGGCTCTTCTAGTTTGATGATTGACACCATCATAGAAGATTTGGATTTGTAGCCAAGGATCCACGCCATGGTGAGGGACCTTTCGGAGTAAGTCCTTGAATCGAGTCCATGCCTCGTAGAGAGTTTCGCCTTGACGTTGTTGGAACATCAAGATATCATTCCTTAGCTTGGTAGTTCTTCCCGGTGGGAAAAACTGAGCAAGGAAACGAGTGGTGAGATCATCCCAAGAGGTGATGGATCCTGCGGGTTGACGTTCTAGCCACTGACTAGCTTGGTCCCGCAGAGAGAATTGGAAGAGACGCAATCGGGTCGTCTCTCGAGTGGCAACATCAAGGTCTATAGAATCAACGATTTTAAGAAAGTCCTTGAGATGTTGATTAGGATCTTCAGAACGAAGTCCATGGAATGCGCATCCGCTTTGCACCAACCGGATGGTGTCGGATCGCAAGGGTGTGATATTGGCTCCTTGAGTGAGCTCAATGGTGTTTCGATAGCTATGGTGGCTAGGACGGGAATACTCTCCTAAAGTACGGGCTCTAGGAGGTGGTGGTGGTTGTTGTGGTGGTGGGTTGTGGTGGTTAAGGATATTACCATCTTCCATGATGTCGGACGGTATGGTTACGAACAAAGACACGAAGAAAATAGATAGACTAAAGAAAACCTAGAAAAATAAAATAAAAATCTCACTAGAAAGGAATCTAGTGAGTAGACCTAATAGAAATAAAAATTCAACCTAAACAATAACTATTCCCCGGCAGCGGCGCCAAAAACTTGATTGCGTGGTTTTGTAACCTTACAACAGGTTTTACCTCTCGAGGGATCTCAAGAGGCTTACAACCCCACCAGGCAGTGTACCTGACCGATGTAGTATAGTGTAGTGGTAAGTACGGGGGATTGATCGTTCTCCACAGGGAATAGTGTTCGTTAGGTGTGAAAGGCTACTCTAATTAGGTCTAAGGGTTGAGGAAGATTCTTTTTATGTTTTTATATTTTTTATAAAAGCAAGTAAAATCTCGGGTTTGAAGGAGTGGGCGGAATTAGTTGCTAGTCAACTAACCCAAATTACTACGAATGCAATAAAATAAAATAACAAAAATGAAATGTGGTGAGAAACTTATGTGTAGAGAAATGTGTTTACTTAGATTTCCTTACTCCCTAACTATCTTTTACCGGTTAATTAGTGTGTATTAGTTGCGTGGATGACGGGTGTATTCCTTAATACCATTCGTGGGGTGGCGTACTTACTTCCCCAACTCTACAAGCTCCTACTTCACTCCTATGTCGAGCCGGCTAGGAAGCTCCTAACATGGGATCACTAGAATTCGCTTGTGCATTAAATACAACCATAAAAACCTTTAGTACGCGTTTGGTTCATGTTTCTTAAGACGTTCAAGCAAGTTACCGAATAGGAAGTTAGCCAGTTTTCTTAAGCCTAACATAGATAAACAATCATCCAATACAACTAATAACACACTAACAACCAATAATCAATAGCTAGGTTTCATTAGATCTAAGCAAACACAAGATAAATTTAGCCTAACATGTTAAACAAAAGACAAGAATAAGATAGAATCAAACAACACATAGACATATTGAATGATTAATTGATAACTTATCTTTCAATGAAACATGGAAGATCTCAAGGCAAAAAGCCCTGAAAAAGTAGCTAAAATCGTCTTAGGGTTTTATCCCAAAATTCCACACACTAAGCTCTCCCTAATGACAAAAAATTAGAAAACTATATATAGATTTTTGGATCTGACGGCGTCACCTTATGGAGTGTGACGCCGTCACCTCGCCGCTTTTAGGGTTCCCGGATGACCTTCTTGACGCCGTCCCTCTTTAGCTCTTCAAAAATCCATTCTGGCTTATCAAGGCTTGACGCCGTCGAACCATGAACGTGACGCCGTCCCCTTATGATTTAAGCCGTGACGCCCTCGATCAAGTTAAAGCGTGACGCCGTCAGAATTCACATGCTATTTTCACTGGCCCGTCATGAGTAAATTTCACGTCCAACTTTTCTTGCCAAGGCATGACGCCGTCCAGAGTAAAGTCTGACGCCGTCAAGAGAAACTTTTAGCCGATTTTTGAGACTTTGCCGTTTTCTTCACTTTAATGCTCCAAAAACGTCCAAAATGCCTCCTTTTCCAGATTTCTCCTCAAAAGTACCTAAAATGACAAAAGGAACGATTTAGGGCAATATTTGATCAAATAAATACGATTTAAGGCTTAAATGACCCCTTAAAAGCGGTACACTTTTCGCTTCATCATGTGGGTGAAAGTAGCGATACACACCCTTAGGGTGGAAATATGCCACGTGAGGAAAGAGTGACGGGTGAATTATATGCTCAAAGGTGCGGGATCCTATCATCATAACCTTACCTAATTCAATTGGGTTAGTGGGCGGATTAAGATTTTCTCCTAGAAAGGGATCATCTTCTATCAACTTTGAGAGACTCCAAGTTAAGAATCCACTTTGACCTAATAAACCCGGTTTAAACCCATAATGTTTCTTGTGATCAATCATAAATGGGTGATGTAAGTATGTAAGGTCATGGTTCACTCCTATGTTAGCTTCCTCTCTACACGGCCTAGAGTCTACTACCTTAATCTTAACATTACCCGGACTACATGGTTTGATGGGTGGATCGGGACCTAATTCAATTCCTAAGTTCACATCTAAGGATGGAAGATTAGGTAACGGTTTTGGTTTAGGCTCCGGTTCATCAAAACTAGGAACTTCCATAGAACTAAAAGAAAGGTTATGACTACAAGTATTCAAACCTATTTCTTCTAGTTTTGTTTCTTCCAAAGGTTCTACTTCAATTGGGGTTCCTATAGTCCCTTCTACTTCTTCCGGGTAAGTCACGGGCGGTGTGTATGCCTTGAATGATGGTAGGACTTGTGGGGTACTTTGTAGGTTTGTGTTATTTACCTCATCCTTCCTTGTCTCTATATCAATTATATCCACATCATGTGTTTTAGTAGAATCTAATCCAAACATGTTCCTAAGTATCTCAAATCCTTCTCTAGCCATTTCAAGTTCTAAGTCCGATTCATACGAATCTTCCCCGGTAACATGATTACTATGTTCAATTTGCCTAAAGGATTCATCATGTGTTCCTTGAGATTCAAAGTCATTGATCATAAAACCTAGGTCTTTTTGCTCAATATGCTCATGTTCGGCTAAATCCTCCTCAATTGTTTCCTCAAGTTGTGATGTATACGAACCCATTAATTCATTAAACTTATGGTTCACGGTTAGGAGGCTTTCCTCAAAATTTTTCCAAAGGGTCTTATTAAAAGGAGTTGATCCTAACAATGATTGTTTAATAGAAGCCACACATGCACATAATTCATCAAACCTATCAAACTTTATACCCATCTCCTCTTGTATATATCTAAGATCACTTAAAAATTCATTGGAACAACAGGAAGCAAATCTATCCGTGTAAAGTAATTGTTCCTCTATTGTTAATGATCTAAATGGAATTTCATCCGCCATGGTGACAAATGAAAATGGTTTTACAAACAAAGGGCACAAAGAAAAAGATAGACTAAAGAAAACCTAGAAAAATAAAAATCTCACTAGAAAGGAATCTAGTGAGTAGACCTATAAAATAAAAATTCAACCTAAACAATAACTATTCCCCGGCAGCGGCGCCAAAAACTTGATGCGTGGTTTTGCAACCTTACAACAGGTTTTACCTCTCGAGGGATCTCAAGAGGCTTACAACCCCACCAGGCAGTGTACCTGACCGATGTAGTATAGTGTAGTGGTAAGTACGGGGGATTGATCGTTCTCCACAGGGAATAGTGTTCGTTAGGTATGAAAAACTACTCTAATAGGTCTAAAGGTTGAGGAAGATTCTTTTTATGTTTTTATATTTTTAGGAAAGCAAGTAAAATCTCGGTTTTGAAGGAGTGGGCGGAATTAGTTGCTAGTCAACTAACCCAAATAACTACAAATGCAAATAAAATAAAATAACTGAAAATAAAAAGTTGGTGAGAAACTTATGTGTAGAGAAATGTGTTTACTTAGATTTCCTTACTCCCTAACTATCTTTTACCGGTTGATTAGTGTGTATTAGTCGCGTGGATGACGGGTGTATTCCTTAATATCAATCGTGGGGTGGCGTACGTACTTCCCCAACTCTACAAGCTCCTACTTCACTCCTATGTCGAGCCGGCTAGGAAGCTCCTAACATGGGATCACTAGAATTCGCTTGTGCATTAAATACAACCATAAAAACCTTTAGTACGCATTTGGTTTATGTTTCTTAAGACGTTCAAGCAAGTTACCGAATAGGAAGTTAGCCAGTTTTCTTAAGCCTAACATAGATAAACAATCATCCAATACAACTAATAACACACTAATAACCAATAATCAATAGCTAGGTTTCATTAGATCTAAGCAGACACAAGATAAATTTAGCCTAACATGTTAAACAAAAGACAAGAATAAGATATAATCAAACAACACATAGACATATTGAATGATTAATTGATAACTTATCTTTCAATGTAACATGGAAGATCTCAAGGCAAAAAGCCTTGAAAAAGAAGCTAAAATCGTCTTAGGGTTTTCTCCCAAAATTCCACACACTAAGTTCCACACTAATGACAAAAAATTAGAAAACTATATATAGATTTTTGGATCTGACGGCGTCACCTTATGGAGTGTGACGCCGTCACCTCGCCGCTTCTAGGGTTCCCGGATGACCTTCTTGACGCCGTCCCTCTTTAGCTCTTCCAAAATCCATTCTGGCTTATCAAGGCTTGACGCCGTCGAACCTTGAACGTGACGCCGTCCCCTTTTGATTTAAGCCGTGACGCCCTTGATCAAGTTAAAGCGTGACGCCGTCAGAATTCACATGCTATTTTCACTGGCTTATCATGAGTAAATTTCACGTCCACCTTTTCTTGCCAAGGCATGACGCCGTCCAGAGTAAATTGTGACGCCGTCAAAGGTAACTTTCAGCCGATTTTGAGACTTTGTCGTTTTCTTCACTTTTATGCTCCAAAAACGTCCAAAATGCCTCCTTTTCCAGATTTCTCCTCAAAAGTACCTAAAATGACAAAAGGAACGATTTAGGGCGATATTTGATCAAATAAATACGATTTAGGGCTTAAATGACCCCTTAAAAGCGGTACACTTTTCGCTTCATCAGTAAACCTGTTAGTGATCATGTGTTGGAAATGAAGAGTTACATGGACCAATTACATCAGATCAACTATGTCTATCCTAAAAATGTGTGTGTGAACCTAATCAACAGATCCTTGAATAAGGATTTTAAAGGTTTTGTTCAAAACTATAACATGCATTACTTGGGTAAGACAGTTATATAATTGCTCGCAATGCTTGTGGACTATGAGAAGGGTTTACCAAACAAGGCACCTACTCCTCAGGTATTAGCTATACAAGGAGGTAGGATCAAAAAGCCAAAACCGCAGGCGAATAAGAAGGGTAAGGGTAAAGTTGACAAGGGTAAACAAGTTATGGCCTATCAACCTATGCCCAAGAAGAACAACCCTAAAAAGAACAAGGTGAATCCTAATAATTGTCACCACTGCCATGAGATAGGAAATTGGAAGTGGAACTGTCCACTCTATCTTAAGGAGTTGCGTGTGAAAAAGATGAAGGTTGAGGCTGGTAAACCCAGCACTTCAGGTAACTTTTTCATGATTGAATTATTTTTATTAACTCATAAAATAAATTCCTGAGTATACGATACTGGATGTGGTATTCATATTTGCAATACACTGCAGGGATTTAGAGTTGAAAGGAGACTGACCTATGGGGAACAATATCTGCACGTAGCTAACGGAGCACATGCAGCTGTTGAAGCTATAGGCGTATTTAAATTAGTTTTGCCTTCTGGCTGAGTACTGTTTTTAAATAATTGTCATTATGCACCTACTATTGTTAGATGTGTTGTTTCCTTTTCAAGTTTATTGGATATTGGTTTTCAACATATTGTTACAAGCAATGGAATTTTTGTTTCGTTAAATAATGTTTTTTTATTTTAATGCTATTGCTGTGAATGGTGTATTTGAGATTGATATGAATGAACAAAATAATTATAATTCAATGTATAGCATCAATAATAAGAGAATCAAGAATGTCTTGGATTCATCTTATCTTTGCCATTGTCGACTTGCTCATATAGGCAAGACTCATATGAAAAAGCTGCAACGTGATGAGCTTTTACAAGATATCAATGATGAATCATTTGATAAATGCGAATCTTTTATATCTGGGAAGATGACAAAGAAACCTTTCAATAATCGTATGGAAAAGGCTACTGATCTACTTGGTTTGATACATACTGATGTGTGTGGACCACTTAGACATGTGTCAAAGAGAGGTGCTAGCTACTTCTTAACCTTCACCGATGATTTCAGCCGTTATTGATATGTTTATTTGCTTAAACATAAACATGAGGTGTTTGAAACATTTAAGGTTTTCAAAGCAGAAGTAGAATTACAACTTGGAAAGAAGATTAAAGCTCTTCGATCCGACAAAGGTGGTGAATACCTGAGTCAAGAGTTTAAAGATTATTTAGCTGAGAATGGAATTGTCCAGCATCTCACATCTCCATATACTCCACAACAAAATGGTGTATCTGAGAGAAGAAATCGTACATTGTTGGACATGGTGCGATCAATGTTTAATCTTACAACTCTCCCTTTATCCTTTTGAGATTATGCCTTAGAATCTGCTATTCATATTTTGAATATGGTTCCGATTAAGAAGGTTGATAAGATACCTTATGATTTATGGTTTGGGAAAATGCCTAACTTGTCTTATTTAAAGGTCTGGGGTTGCGAGGCGTTTGTTAAACGTGACTCAGCAGATAAACTCCAACAGAGATCTGTAAAGTGTATCTTTGTAGGATACCCAAAGGAAATGATGGGTTACTATTTTTACTACCCACCTGGAAACAAAGTAATTGTCACTAGGTATGGAGATTTCCTTGAAAAATATCTCATATTTCAAGAATTCAGTGGGAGGATCTATAATCTGGAAGATGATCAAGATGATACATTACCTTCTGAAAACACTAGCGAACTTCCTGTGGAACCTGAAAGTCTGGGTCCTCCACTTGAATTTGTTCCCATTCGCAGATTTGCAAGGACTGTGAAAGCACCTGAACGTCTATGTCTTAATCTAGAGGTTGAGGAAACTATATTAGGGGATCTTGGAGAACCTGCTAATTATAGAGCTGCCATGAATGATCCTGAAAAGGATAAATGGCAGATTGCTATGAATGGGAAAATGCAATCTATGAGAGATAATCAAGTCTGGATTGAAGTAGACCTTCCTCCTAATACCAAGGTAGTTGGAAGTAAGTGGCTCTTCAAAAAATAAAAAAATAAATAAATAAAATAACTGACATGGATGGCAATGTACACACCTATAAAGCCCGTTTGGTAGCTAAAGGCTTTAGTCAAACATATGGTGGTTACTACGAGGAGACCTTTTCTCCTATAGCTGACATAAGGGCTATTAGGATTCTCATAGTCATAGCAGCATACTATGACTATGAGATTTGGCAAATGGATGTCAAAACCGCCTTCTTAAATGGTCGCCTAGATGAAGACATCTATATGGTGCAGCCTGAGGGGTTTGTGAATCCAAAATTACCAAGCCGTGTATGCAAACTTCAAAGATCCATTTATGGATTCAAGCAAGCATCACAACAATGGAATAAGAGATTTGATGAAGAAATCAAAAAATTTAGGTTTACTTAGAATCTGGATGAGCCATTTGTATATCACAAAGATAGTGGGAGTGATGTTATTTTTTCTAGTCCTATATGTTGATGACATATTAATCATGGGTAAAAATATTCCAAGATTGAAAGAGGTTAAAGCCTATATTGGGAAATGTTTTTCCATGAAAAATTTAGGAGAAGCAGCATACATTCTGGGAATCAAGACTTATAGAGATAGATCAAAGCGGTTGATTGGATTAAGCCAAAGTGCTTACATTAATAAAATGTTGAAGAGATTCAATATGCAAAATTCCAAGAAAGGATATTTGCCAATGCAAGAGAATCATGGCTTAAGTAGCAAAGCATATGCTTCAACACCTGAAGAGGTGGCACACATGAAGAGAGTCCCTTATGCTTCGGCTGTGGGATCTATAATGTATGCGGTGAGATGCACAAGGCCTGATGTTGCGTTTGCTCAAAATATAACCAGTCGATATCAACAGAATCTAGGTGAACTCCACTGGACTGCTGTTAAACATATTCTCAAGTACTTGAGAGCTACAAGAGATATGTTTTTAGTATATAGGGGAAATCCAGATGCAAAACTTGGTGTTACAGGTTACTGCGATGCTTCCTGGAAATGTGATAAAGATGATACGAAGTCTCAGACGGGTTATGTCTTTGTCATTAATGGAGGAGCTGTGGATTGGAAGAGCAAGAAGCAGAGTACCATAGCGATGTCTGCAACAGAAAGTGAGTATATTGCTGCTTCAGAAGCTGCAATGGAAGCTGTCTGGATTAGGAAGTTCGTTTCAGGGCTTGGAGTTATGCCCTCAATCGAAAAACCTATAAAGATGTATTGTGACAATTCAGCCGCAGATAATAACCTAGCTGATCCCTTAACGAAGGCTTTACCTGGTGGAAAGCTTAATCAACATGCTGAAGGCATAGGACTTCGTTTAGCTAGTAGTTTCATGCCCATCTGTGATTAGTGTTTGGATAATGGGATGTTATGAACAATTATTATTTTAATGAAATAAAATACTTGTTATGTTTGATTGTCATTTTCTTATTAATATATCATGTATTTGCATGTTTAATCCTTGAATATATTGATTATTCTAAATTGTCCGTTGTCGATTAATGATATGGGAATATCATTAAACTAAAACAAATCTGAGTATTGGTAAAATATACTTGAAAGTATATTGATGCGTTGACATGCCAATTTCTCATGATATTTAATGAATTGAATATAGGACTTATCCCGACTTCATGAGTTTACTTTATGGATCTTGTCAGAAGTAAATCATGTATATATAGTTATCCTCAGACTTGAGATACCAAATAACTTTCAAGGATGTAGTGCATTTCTGTGAAGCAATTTACTGCTATACGTTACTGGTAGCTATAAGGATTTTTTCAGGAGTGTTGCAAAAGTTCATGGGTGTTTTCAGGAGTGTTGCAAAGTTCATGGGTTATGCTCGTAGTCAAGAGAGAATTTGTTCCTTCAAATTTGTTTTGAAGTTTAATACTATTGGGCCCCTCGTAGGGTTGACAAGATGTTTGTGCGGCCACACCCAAGATCTATCTGGAATACGTTCAGATGATTTGGTAATCTTGCTCAATCAGAAACAACGAGAAACAGAATAGTTAATAAAGAATGACTAAGATCTATATCTTTATTAACGTAGTATTATAAACAAAAGGATAAGTATTATGATGAATCATCGAATGGTTTTTCCAGGAGACCACCACCCGAGTTGTACTAGGGGCATTGACATGTTGCTAGACGCTAACCAATGTCATCACACTATTAATAGATGTCCATGTGGGAGCTGTTAGTTTTGATGGACAAATATTAAACGTGTATGTCTAGAATCGAACTCGGGACCACGGGATTGCACACATTACGTATGAGGAATTAATGTATAATAAATAATATATAAACTGTTATATATTTAAATATTTAGACATAAAAATAACGACTAACGGACGTTAAGTAATTAACGAGAATTGACAAACGACCGTTAGGGAATAAAGGAAGGACTATAGATGAAATTAGAGGATCAAGAAGGTTCCTGAATCCTTAGGGATCCCTATGGCCGGTCGACAATGGGCTTAGGAAACCCATTCCTTGGCCAACTTGTTCTCCAAGATTTCTAACTCTATAAATACAAAGGCTAGGGTTATTGTTTCAACACTCTTGCACTCTTGCTATAACCCTATATCTTGTTTCACTTCTTCTTTTGTTTTAGTCGACCCATATAAACCCTTATAGGGTCGATCCAAATTTTTCATAAACAAAATTTGTTTGGTTTATTTGTGTTTTAAAGATCTAGCAATCTCACTAGTTCGGTTATAGTACGTGTATACAAGATTGTGGTATCAACTCATTATAGTTGATATTCTTGGATTGAGATACAAAAAGGTAAGGGGTATCTTGTTAATCCACTTTTGATTATTAAAGAAGAAGATTGAAGTTTGATTCTTGTTCTTGCTAGAATCAAAAGGTAGGTTTCTTTATTTTTCGGTTAATCTTTTATGTGTTAAAATTGATCCTACGCTTCCGCATATGTGTAAGATGTTTATTAGATTAATATATGAGTTAGTCATGATTATTAAATTCTGACAACTACTCTTCTAGAGAGTTAGGTATTGGTAAATATAAACCAACAACCTCACAAATATTTTAGAATTATAATAAATTATAGTTTAACACAAATGGGTTCATGGGTACACCCATGGGTATTTGGACGAGCACACCCATGGGTATTTGGATGAGCACATCCATAGGTATTTTAAATGGGTGTCATAGGTTTACCCTTGATTAGTATACATTACCCGTCATCCGCCCGCCCCCACCCGAGGGTACAAATTTTCACCCACAAGCCACCCGTGGGTGAAAATTGACAGGGTTATGTACCCATTCACGTGCGGGTACCCATGGATTATGTGTTTTTTCTTACCCATTGCCATAATAAAACCGCATGTACAATTTAGATCAGTAGTAACACACTCATAAACACCCACACATGATCATAATGCTTCTAACTTTCATTATGTTGTAAGCATACTCCCGAAATGATCCTCTGAAGAAAGCTTAGAGATCTTGCGTCTTCATCCACCACAAGCATACATATACGAAAATCTATCACAACAAGCTTGAGGAACTTGTGATCTTCATCAATTGAAGGCTTCCTATCATTGGAAGTTCATTTAGATTAGTCATTAATATCCATTAGACATTTGTGTCGTGGATCATCATTGTACACATGTAACACTCATTCTATTTCATACTAGATTAGATGGTTTATGTGTTTGGGCCACATAACACAGTGGTTATTGGTTTAGTGTGTTTTAGTTGTAAAACACCAAGTTGGCCAGTTTATTATGTTGGGCCTTAAAACATAACGGGAGTGGTTGTACCCAGTAGAGAACCCGATATCTAGCTTAGTGTTAGAAATATTGTATAAGCGACATGTAAGGTTTTCTCCGCCGGTTAAGGGAGCTTGTTGACTTAGTGAAGTAACTATCGAGTTGGGTACTCGGGTAGTGGAGTAGGGCGGAGAGGAGCTCCTTGACCGATGGTTCGTTGTAAGCACGAGGAAGTTTTAATATTTGTATTCCCGTTAGAACTAAAGTCACTTGAGGACAAATGACAGTTGAACTTCCGGAGTCGTATTACTCGATGAGATTTGAATTGAAAATTACGTTTATGTTTTTCATTTTATGCTTGATTGTCAAATGTTTTTGGTTGTTTTTTAAGATTTTAAAGATAAATAAAATTAATAAAGAAAACTACAAGTAAAACAAGGGAAGTGTTATACATACCCTCCCTATGTTGTCACATCAGGGAAGGTTTGGTCAAACCGTACAACTTGCGATGCACACCATACAAGTCAGGGATGCATCCAATTATTAGATACTCTCCCTATGGGAGGGTGTGGATAAACTCACCCGTAAAACAAATATAAGGCAATCTAAACAATAGTAAAAAAGGATATGCTTATCAAGTGAGGTGAAAAGATCATTAAGTGTGAATTATCGTTTTAAGTGGTGAACTAATACCCGTTTTAAAAACTATTTTCTCACAACGTTGGTTTATTTTGAAAACAATCTTTAATCTTGGTAATAATCACTAGATTTAAATGATTGATTATCGTAACGGCTTTTGCCCGTTAAAACAACCAAGTAAATAAATATAAAATAAATCCGGAAATTATTAACTAACAATCTTCAATACCCATTTAAAAAACTATTTTCTCACGACGTTGGTTTATTTTGAAAACAATTCTTTATCTTGGTAATAATCATTAGATTTAATTAATTACCCTAACGGCTTTTGCCTGTCAAAATAACCAAAAATCAATCCAAGTAACCAAAGATTATTAATCAACAATTTCTAAGTTTTCACACTTAATTTTCAAATCACTACCCACTTAACAATCATAAAACAATATACTCACTAAGCATAATTATTAAGCTATAACAATCTCAACAATAATAAGCATATTTTCTACACTAAATATTTAAGCTAAAGAATTTAAAAAGCTAAATATGACAATAAACATAATAAAAAGAAAGAAAAGAAAAGGAAGAGAGAACACCGGGAATGGATTAAGAATGATGACGATAACCATACTAAACTAAAAACCCCTCCAAAGCTCATAATTAACCCAAAAATACTCTTTATTTACCCATAATCATCTTCTAATCTTCAAAAGCTTGAAACTTTATTTAATTTTGAGGTGAGGTGTTATGGAAAGGTTGCAACTTTTAAATGTAGAAAGCTTACAAATTAATAAAACTTTACTTTTAGAACTAAATTAACACTAAAAATGTAAAAAGTTTAAAACTTTAGATAAAAGACTAGGTAAAAATAATGTTTAGACTAAAAAGACGCAAACTTCAATGTTTCAAAGACTAAAAGTAGATATTTTTGTAAAAAGATTGAAACTTTATAATATTAAAACATAAAAGTATAAGATTTGTAAAAGAGAGTTTATAAAAAGAGTGATTAAAAAAAGATTTAATAAGAGACTAAGTAGGTAAACACAAAATATAAAACTTGAAGTTAATAAGAGATGCAAGGAAATAGACAAAGATTAGTATCTTAAATTACCAAGGTTTATTACAAAGTTTAACTATTTTAAATAAAATTAAGACTAACCTAAAAAACTAAAAAAGAAAAAAGTAAAAAGAAAAAAACTGGTCTCCTTCCTTCGAATGAATAAACCACTACATATATGAAAAATTAATCTTTCTCTCCAAGAAAAGATTTGTGACTTTCATGTGGCCACAGCATAGGGGTAATTCGGTCATTTCACGTGGAGCAACCGGGACAAGATTGTCTTTCGCGCATGCCAGAAAATAAGAAAAAAGACATAGCGAAGCAAGCGGGCCTCGAACCCTTGACCTCTCATTTGATAACAAGGCTGCAAACCATTAGACAAAGCCAACTTTTTTGATATCTTTGGCATTTAGTTCGTTTTATCAAAATCTTTACTAATTTGAATTTTTGATATACATAATCCGAATTTGCTTTCTTTCGTTCTTCATTTAATCTTCAAAATTCCGATGGAGTGCTCGGTGAATTTTTCCGACTTCGTTTGAATCTCGATAAACGCGAAAACGTCGTCGAAACTCATCCGAAAATCATTGTTTTTGCTTTGTTTTCAAGCCCTTGTACCTAAAAGACATAATAACACATACCAAACATATTTGCAATATAATTTTACATATTTTATGATTATTAGTCCATTTTAGCATGTTTTTCGGTATAAAAATGATGTGTATTTAACCACACATCAAAATCCCCCACACTAAGTCATTGCTGGTCCCACACGTAATGTTTATCACACACGTAGTGTAGAAAATCTTTAAACCCCTTTAACTAAAAATCCCTCACATCAAACAAGAACAGAAAGATACTGGTAAAAATCTTTTGACTTGAAAACGTCCCGTTTTAACCATTAAATAATTAAAAGATAATAATTTTTTTTTCAAATTATATAAAATGCTTTAAGAACGGGAAACACACAAACTGGGTGTTTCCAGGAGACAAATATTATCATCCTCGATTTTCACAATCTCTAAACCAAGCTTAAAATGAAATCACAGCCAAATATAAAATTAGATGCTAACACTACTCATAGATGCTAATTGTGTACGCGCAGCTACTCCTTGCCCCCTTATTCTTAGTTCCTCTAAGGATTTTATTTTGAAAAATGAGTTTTTCTTATTTCGATAGATTATAGTCCTATAAATGCACCCGGTTTAGACAATAATTAGTTTAAATTCCTTCCCGAGACAATTGCTGCAGATAAAAATGAGGTCCACATCAAGGTCCTAATTTAACACGATTTAGGGGATATCCTTTTTATTTCGTCCAAAACAACTCATCTACGAGTCCAAAGAAATAAACTTTATTTAGATATCCCCGGAGTCGAAATTTGGCATTATTAACATTATTATTAAGCAATATTAGCCCTCGGCCTTTTAAACAACTGAGTAAACGGGAATGAACCTTCAGGAAACAATAGTCTTATTTTGACCTTGGGAATTTCCTCCACCTTTTTGAAGTCTGAGTCAACGGGAGCGAACCGTCAGGAAACAAAAAACTTTTATCAGCTTTGGATTATTATTATTATTACCTCCACCCTTTAAACAACCGAGTCAAAGGGAGCGAACCGTCAGGAAACAATAGTCTATTACGGCTTTGGTTTAGTACACATTTATTAGGTGCCAAACCCCGAGTCCTACGGTCTTTCAACATCCGAAACAATAGCAGGTAACTATCAGGAATCAGTTGTATTATTTCCCCGTAACACTGACAGTACCCTGATGTGTACCCAACTTCTATAAGCAGGAATTCTCTAAAAAAAAGAGTAAAAACTAACAATCGTAAAAACCGTGCATCTTTAATTATTGAAAACATTATTTTTGATATGTTTTTAAGTTGGTGGGAGCAAAAAGCCACAATTAACCGCTATGAGCTCTAAAGATATCAAACTACTCCACACTTAGCATCTAACTTATATTAAACTCTATCATTTTTCGTTCTTTGCAAAGTTTTTAAGTTTTGAAAATGCTGAGTCTCGAAAGCTAAGGGGAAAGCTAGAGTACAATACTCGGGTCGAGTCAGAATCTCCCTTTGTTCTAGCTTAAGGGACTAGTCAATCACGCACGGTCAAAACCTTTTTTTTTTTTTTTTTTTTTTTTTTTTTTTTTTTTTGCATAAATAAATATATTTTAGAAAAAGTAGGCATAAATATGATCATTTTGATATAAACCTGTTCATATCTATTAAATTATTCATATATTTTATATCAAAATCCTCATATTTATGGCATAATAAATAACAAAAATGTGTATTTTAAGTGCATATATTATTTAAAGTTGTTATTTATTATTGTAGGTACGAGACACGGGCATTGGAGCAAAAGTGCGAAATTTTGAGTATTTATTGAAGCCCGAAGAAAGACTAAAGATTAAGCCCAAGCAAAAAGCCCAAGATGAGACCCAAACTAAGCTCCTATTACTCGAGCCAAGGCCTACACCAAGTCCAAAGAATGATAAGAAGATATTGTTAAAATGTGAATCGGCCCATGTGCACTCAGACCCGAGACCATATCCTGGCTTGGAGACCAAGCTTTGAATATCATTATTGGATGCATGCCACGTGAAGTGTTGGGAAAATCTACGGTAGTAGAATGTGAGGGTTTTGGTTGATGAAGCTTATTTAATATCTTGGATCGGAAATAAGTTGGGGGGAGCCGACACCCTCATTGGGGTCGGTGAAAACCATCCACTAACAGTATTAAATTTGTACCATCTTTTCATTTAATACTTACCAATAGCTATTGTTTTTAAATTACAACTATTGTCTATTTTATTCATTAGCATATAACAAGTGGTAGGACCCGCGCATTGCTGCGGAAATGCGGTGCTAAGTCTTGTTTGAAAGTTAGTCATTAAGGATTAAATTTGAAAAAGATCGATAAACCAAAGGACTATTTTTGGAAACTAATTCTGGAAATAATATGTTTTTTTATGGAAAAAGTCCCTAAAATTCTCGGCGCGTTGCATTGTTAGTCCCCGAAGGACCTAGCATGCAAAAACATTTACACCTTAGGGACTAAATTGCACATGACAATTGTTAACCCAAGGACTATTTTTGAAAATTAATTCTGGAAATAATATATTTTTTTGATGAAAAAGTCCTTAAAATTCTCGGCGTGTTGCATCGTTAGTCCCCAAAGGACCTACCTTGCAAAGACAGTTACACCTTAGGGGCTATTTTGAAAATGGGTACTGTTTCTTCCACTGTAGCAGTTACTGTTTCGTCCACTGTAGCAGCTACAGTGTTATATTATGTAAAAAAAATAGAAAATACTAATGCTAAATTACGATACAAAGAAATGATTGAAACACTATAAACGACATTGAATTTTTTATGGTCTATAATTTTGAGAATACATCACTTTGAAAAAAAGTAAAATAATCTAACAACAACATAAAAATATGTGTAACAACAAAACACACATAACATCTGTGCTGAAATGTTGTCCATCTTTATGATTTATGCTCTATTTTTTTGGATTAAATAGGTGTTTAGCCTTGTTATGTCTTTTGTCTTGATGGTACTATTAGTTATGTAAGCATTAAGTATGTATGTATTTTGAATGGTTTCTGAATTTAGATGTATTATTTATGGATTATCATCTATCTTTCTTGCATTTGAATTATTATGTGCAATGTCTTTTTATTTCCATTAATGACTTTACTTGAATTGTCACTCTAACTGGATCTTTTTTATTAGGATTATGTATTTGTTTGTTTTGATGTATGTCAAGCAACCTATGTTTATATTCTGTGGTTTAATTATAAGGTGTGTAAGTTAGATTAGCAAAGTTTCATGTTATGGCTCACGTATTTGTTCTAAATTTGAAACAGTGAAATCGGATCGATAAGACATACTTGATAAGTTAACATATAGAGATACACGGTTGACGGATTATTAATCGATTATGTTCGCCAAGACCCCATATTGTTTTATTGTACTTATTACATGGTATTTACCTTTTATATAAGAAACAATATGCAAATAAATAACTTTGGCATAAGAACTAATAGACTCACCATGGTAACATACCTTATTTGGCCTTTTATAATTTGGTCGAGTTTTTTAATTTGCTGTCAGTAGTGATACATCCAACTGTACAACACAATGTTGATTTTTTGTTACTTCTGCTACCCTTTGGGATAAAGTTTATGCTCAACATCTTGTGGTACCCTTGTAGTGCAATAGATACCAACAGTTTAATAACTTATTGATTGAGGTCGTGATATATTGCTCACAAATTTAAAAGTGACACTGGAGATGTTGCGATACATATATAGCAGAAAAATAGTTCTAAACATACTTTTACAAATCTTGATTATTGGATGTACTTGAACCCAAGTACAGAAGTATATCTTGACTCATCGGAAACTAAATTAGACAACAACCATTGAAGTAATAAGTAGGTGTAGTTGATGTGTTCATAAGCCGGTTGTTATAGTGAAAGAGCGCTTTCCACCTTATGTAATACGAAAAATCTAAAACATGCAAAAAGACCAATTTGCCCCTATAATTTTAAAATTTGATTAATAAGCATTTAAAGTACCAAATAAATCCCAAACCTTCGGGAATGAGCAAGATATGAAGCGAAGTAATTTTTATGTCTACAATTTAACATTTTGAAATGTACAAAAATTTATGAATATATATAAATACAAATATATGCCGAATTATAATTAAATGTATGTTATTATTATTTGTAAATTCAATTTAAATAAAATAAAATGAAAGATAAATACCAATAAAATTAGGAAATCTTCCAAATCAGTATTTGATCCAAATTACCTTGCTTGGACCAAAATTCTTGCTCTCCTATCCCTAATATATTCGGCCTTATGATTCTTCCTTTTAAATTATATACCGAAACTTTAAAAACCCTAAACTAAATTCGACACTGCTTTCATTCGACCCTGGGAAAATTCGAGGCTATTTTTTTGGTATTCTACTACATATAAAGAAGCTTAGAAAATTGGTTAGAAGGTCGTGGGTTCGTTTGTTGGTTGCTAGGGATTTTCTTTGTCGAGTTAATTGATCCGATAAGGTAATAATTCTAAATATCCCTTCAACATGTTCGAATCTTCAAGCTATATTTTTCTTATGTTTATTACATCATATATGTTCCAAATAAATTAGATAAACTGAACCATGCAAGCTTATATGATCGCTATAATTTATAAGGTGTAAAACGTGCATAAATTCCATAATAAGCCATACGATTTTTCTGGGTTTGAAACTTATTTTATTTGAACTCTATTCAACACATACAACTCTAGAAAAATGCTCATTCGATTTGTTCTAGCCCAAATAACCCTTTTCGAATTATTTTGTTAATCGGATTTATTTAAAAAACAAAGAATAAATAGAAAACCTAGCATGCGATTTAGGGTTAGGGTTTTGAGGATGAATCTGAATAATTAATGCAGTAATAATGATGTGGTGATGATTGATTGATGATTTTAGGAGCTAGGGTTTAGTTTTTGAAATTGTTAAAGGGTTAACGATTTGGGAAATAAATAAGAAGGGTGTGTTTTGTCATTCCTGAAACTTAAGGGTTATTTTTATAATGTTAATTAGGACAGTACAAATGTATAAAAATTATAAAATGAGGTCCTTATGTGTAAAATTTGCAAGATAATGATTTAATTGTTATTTTAGGGTTCGAATTGCAATTTAATTAAGTAGAGGGACTAAAGGTGTAAATTCAGGAAACTTGTGATCATTTTGTGTAAATAATGTTATTAGGGAGGTAATATAATTTTGGGTAATTATGGGTTTGATGTGTAATTAGAATGAAATTGTGATGTAAATTGTAATATTTGTAAACTAAAAGGACTAATTATGTAAATAGGTAAAACTTAGAGGTTCAATTCATGTCATGCATAACTTTGAGAGTATATTCTGTAATCTTGGATATTATAGTGCTTGATGTGTAAATATAAACACGATAGGGGTTAAATTGTAAATTATGTGAATATAGGGTTGTTTTGTAATTAATGTAACTAGAGGGGTATGAATGGTAATTTGTGAAGCTTAAGGGATTTAAGTGGCATTCTGAATAACATGGGTATTTAAATCAGTAACTTAAAATATTTTCATGATTAGACCTTTGAATTTGGTGATTTTACAATTAAAACCCTAAACTATGAAAACTTGTCATACATAACCCTGGACTCTTGTAACTAGCTAAAATATACCTTAATCCCATAATAAGGCTTGATTAATGACTTAACCTAAATTGGTGATATTATAATCTTTCTAATTATGGAAACTTGCTAATTCGGGAAACCTGCTAATAAGGAAAGTTACCTAACAAGGAAAGTTACATAAAATGGAAAGATAACTAAAAAACCACTTGTCATTCTGTCTTCTACTCCCTTAGGTTCGAGGAAGGAGTAAGTTGATCCTTGCCATTTGCTATCCTTGTGTTCTGCTGATATGGTACATATATTCTGCCCTTCTTGTAAGGTGCCTTCGTTTCTCTTGATTCTTATCTTGATTCGTTTAGGATTCCCAAAGCCATTGCTATGTTCCCTTGTATTGTGAACCTTGGAGTTGAACATTTGCCTTGATCTTTTGTCTTGAACCCTGCTACGAACTCTGATAGGAACTTTGACTTGAACCCAAATATGTTGGACATTGTAAAGGGGATGAGAAAACCTTTTTGATTATTTATGAAAACGTTTTAAGAAAACTATTTTTAAAGCTGTCTCTATGAAAAACTGTTTTGAAAGGGCCATTTTTACGAAGACCATTTTGTAAGATTATTTTTATAAGAAAATGTTTTAAAGGATTTCGAACCTTTGTCATTTACTTCTGAAATATCTTGACGTGAACCCTTTACCATGAACCTTTGATATTTGGACTTTGACCATGAGCCGATGACTTAGACTAGTTGGACCTTTGCTGTGATTTAGACCTTTGACCTTTGACCTTTCAGTTGATACCTGAGCCAAGTTCGTTTCCTAGCCATGAAGGTAACATGGCCGTGTCATTGATGCACCAATGGCATGACTCCAGTGTGTTCGAGTGATGTTACACACCGTCCCCATATTTGTTCGTAACGTGCACATTATAATTATTATTGGCCTATATTATTGTTCGGGGGGCGTATGGATGCATCCTAGGTTAGTGTTTGTATTAATGGATATTATATTATATTGTTCGGTGATTGATGTTGTGTGCAATACACGTCTCTCACCAAGTTCGGGAACTGATCATTCCAATTTGATACATGAGGTCACCCTCATATTATCTAGTGACTTGAGAGGCATCCCCTCTAGATTGCTACAGGGTTACTATATTTGATTTGTTCGGGCTCGTGGAGGATTACTGACTCTTTTATTTCCTTTTCTTTTCATTTCTTTCTTACTTATAATCTTGCCTATGACTTATATATTCCAATGCACTAAACTATACATGTTCATTTTCTTTTTCTTTCATTTTCGTTTCTATATATCTATTCACTGGGCTTTTTAAGCTCAGCCGCGTTTCTTTTCCCGCGGCAGGTTTTAGTTGGAAGCTGGGTATGAGTGGAAAGACTTTTGGACTTAAAAGACCTGGATAGTTATTCTGAAGTAGAGACTCTTAGAAGGATTTGCATTCGCAGACTTAGTATTTAGCTTTTGTTTCCTTGTTAGCCTTGTATTTCAGTATTTCATTTGTAACCTTTGAGAACTCTTGTATTACTAATGAATGTATGCTTTGTTTTGATCTGATATGAAACCATTAATGTGATACTTCTACCCTTGCCGGGTTGGGGTGTTACAATTATGGTATCAGAGCGACAGGCTGCGATTCGTAATACATTTACCCTTGGCCTGTGTAAGCTAGGACCACTAAGTTTTCCCTGTAGGCGCTCGTAAGACAACCTTTGAAAATTTGCTTTAAGATTTCCCTATAGGAACGTAAGTTTTGACCAGTGAGGAATGGGTAGACTATAAGGCATTTGTTTAGGTATCATTGCTTCCGCATTACTCTGATTCGTGCCTTTGCCTTTAGCTAAGCCTTATAAGAACTTTTGTTTCAGAAGCTAGAAATCTTGCAACCTAAGTTTAGTAACCAAGTAAGTTTGAAATCCCTCGAGAACTACATGGATACCTTGCACCATTTAAGTTTCACTTCCTGATTTGGAATCCCCGTTTCCGATTAGGTTGATAAATGGTTTGATACCTTTCCGACCATCCAGATGGTCATTCAACCATAATGTGTTTGACACATTCTACAAATTCATTACTCATGACGGATATGAAGTGTATCATCTGATACTACTCAGTTCTGAGTGATCCATTACTACTCCTATGAGAATCCTGACAATTATCACTATTGGTTAGATCCTGTTGATATCTGATATCACTTTTGAAAATCGAAAGCTTATGCTTTGCACCACCTAGGTTTGAAATCTATTTAAATCTTAGAGAAATTGAAAATTTCATAATAATTGCCTGACACTATTAATCCTCATCTTCAAATTTTGACTCTGATCTCTAATCCTTTCATCAATCATTTTGATGCCTCTTCGGGCACTCTGAGAATCTCCATGGCGATGACGTACTTGATGTATTCTCTTTTTGTCTCTTGTTTTTGATAAGTATCTATAAATATTCCGACACTAGTTGATTTCGTTTCACCCATCTCGGTCCCTACGAGAAGTCTTGTAGTGTTTAACCACGAGTATAAGAATGTTTCCTTCTCACTTTTGAAACGATAAAATTTTCTATGTTGATCTGTCTTTCTTCGGATAGTTAACTTTGATTTTATTCCTTCAAGGAATTGGTTGATTGAGCATTCAAATATTGACAATTTCCCTTCTGTGCCTCATCTTTAACGTTTGCAACAATTTTGAACTCTCTACCATGATTACCGATTGTTAAACTCTCTCCTATCACTATTACTCTGGAGACTCGTGTGTTACTTTCGTGATGGTGAAGTTTTCCTAGAACCCATCTCGTGCACCAATAAATGAACCTTATCTTGAGAGTTACTTGACACCCTGCGAATTCTGAATATGATTCCTAGTCGAACCACCAAACTTTCCACCGGAGCGTGAAGTAGGATTTGACAGGTTACCTAGAGATTTTCTAGTCGCCAAGCGAAGGTGTCTTTCAGATGTGTTCGGGATCAGACCAGTTGATTCGAGCAACCGGGAAGAGCAGCAACCGAAGACCAGGAAGTGAGTTTACCTAAGTGTATATTCTGGGCGTGTTTTAGTTTCGTTCGCGATAAAGAAGGATGGTGACTGGAGATAGCTGAACCGTATTACTGTTAGGAGCCAATATTCATCCTCCTTGAAACGACTACGTGTTTGTTTAATTTCTGAGCGCGAAGTTTTCTTCTGATGAATTAATTTTATTCTTGGAATCGCCTTCTGTATTCGTAAACGACTGCTATGACAGTTAGTGACGCTAATTGTATTAGCTAAAGCGCTGACATCTTATGAATTTGATAAATAATGTTTTTCTCGTGAGTACTTGGACAAATGGTCATTGTATGACTTAATAGTACATTCGGAGACGAGGAAGAGCATGAAAATCATCTTTACACTTTGTTAGTCATTTGTGTATACTGAAAGATTGATATTTGTCGAGACGACGATGTTCTTAATTGAGGATACCTCTTTAAATTCCGCGAGCTTTGAAAGCTATCACCATGTGGTCAAACCAACAATAGAATGGAGAACTGAAACCTTTTTAAACTCTGCAGAAGAATTCTGGAAGATGTTTGCAACTTATGGTACCATGGAGAAATTTCGTGAACGGATGGAAACAGCTTAGTTGAGAATGGAGTCTTGGAGAAGATGAGTTAGAAATTAGCTGCCATACCTTCAGGCGGAACAATTTTGGGATAAATCAGAAAGAGACTCGGTGATACTCCCTTGCCGCACAAGAAGTTTTCGGATGCATCAAAGACAATTAGAAACATATCAGAAGAATTATTTCCCTGCATGACTTGGAGTTGACAACGACGGTGGCTACCCTGAAGAATGAAGACATTCCTTACAAGGCAGAAATGTTGGCGATGCAGAAGAAGAAATTCCGTCAAGATGGCGAACCTGGAGCTGATGAAGATATGCAGTCTAAATTTCCCTATTCATCTTGGTTGTACTAAGATGAATTGAGAGCGGAAGCAGACTGGGTGATGGGGAGATTCAAAGATCGTGCCAGAAATCCACATTACTCCATCACATTCCAAGAAGAACTGCTGGAGGCTCGACGAACCAGACACAAGTTCCCGATTTTGGTTTCACTTTCCGATTGATGGACAGACGAAGACAGATTAACCGGACTTGAGGAGATTGGATGTGTTGAATGGACGGAGTTTAGAAACAGACCCTTTATGTTTGGAAGAATTGATTCTGGGAAGACCGAAGATTTTGACGACTAACTTTCACTTTCATTGACTCACTTAAGCTTCGTTATATAGTAATAAGACCCTCTCATGATTTAAGTTCCCTAGAAGCATTTTAGTTTCGTGTTTATTTTCATATGTTCGGTGATGGCTTTGTTTTGAGAGATTTTGGCGAATTGTGGAAGATATGATGCTTGTGACGGCGTGTCTCACTTTTACTAGGCAATCTAAGATTTGGATACTCTTGCGAATAGTTTTGTTTTTCCCTCGTGACTAGGGCATTCGATTTTGTTGACCTCGAGATAGTAGAAGTACTAGGTGGATTAAGATAGGTGGTTTTGTTTATGACTTGAGATAAAGTATGACCATCATAAGGGCATATTTATATGATGCCAGTATTATGACGTCTGGCCAACGTGATAATACTTACATCATATAACGTGCACTTGTTGTGGGCATAGGATATCTTGGGGAGTACCTAAGAAGTTTAGAATTTGAATCTCCGTTAGATTATCCATGATTAGTGAGACTTTAGGTTCATTCTACCTATGCGTAGACTCTACTTTCGTTCATTTGACATCTGGATGAGTTTGGAATCTCGTTTTGCATTCTGTTGACCTTGGCTATAAATCTTGAATTCTTGTAAAACTCTTTACTGTTGATACAATTAATTTGATCTGAAAACTTGTTCGTATTCCATATGAGCTTTCCGAAAGATTCGCATATCGTCCATTTTATGTTGCATGGACCTTTTGTTCTGAATCAATCTAATTTGTCTTTTTCTGCGGGAATTTGAACCCACTTCGTTTTGATTCGAGTCATGAGAAATAAAGTTATTCCGTTCGTAAAGATTCTTTGGAGGAATCACCCATAGCGTGAGGCTACCTGGGAAACCGAAGAATCGATACGAGCTAGTTATCCACATTTCGTATTTTGATCCGGTGTGTCTTTGTTCGTTTCCCGTTCTATTCTATTTCCGTCTCTTTGCAAATTTCGAGGATGAAAATTTTCTTTTAGAGGGGAAGAAGTTGTAATACCCAAAAATCTAAAATATGCAAAAAGACCAATTTGCCCCTATAATTTTAAAATTTGATTAATAAGCATTTAAAGTACCAAATAAATCCCAAACCTTCGGGAATGAGCAAGATATGAAGCGAAGTAATTTTTATGTCTACAATTTAACATTTTGAAATGTACAAAAATTTATGAATATATATAAATACATATATATGCCGAATTATAATTAAATGTATGTTATTATTATTTGTAAATTCAATTTAAATAAAATAAAATGCAAGATAAATACCAATAAAATTAGGAAATCTTCCAATTCAGTATTTGATCCTAATTACCTTGCTTGGACCGAAATTCTTGCTCTCCTATCCCTAATATATTCGGCCTTATTATTCTTCCTTTTAAATTATATACCGAAACTTTAAAAACCCTAAACTAAATTCGACACTGCTTTCATTCGACCCTGGGAAAATTTGAGGCTATTTTTCTGGTATTCTACTACATATAAAGAAGCTTAGAAAATTGGTTAGAAGGTCGTGGGTTCGTTTGTTGGTTGCTAGGGATTTTCTTTGTCGAGTTAATTGATCAGATAAGGTAATAATTCTAAATATCCCTTCTACTCGTTTGAATCTTCAAGCTATATTTTTCATATGTTTATTACTTCATATATGTTCCAAATAAATTAGATAAACCGAACCATGCAAGCTTATATGATCGCTATAATTTATAAGGTGTAAAACGTGCATAAATTCCATAATAAGCCATACGATTTTTCTGGGTTTGAAACTTATTTTATTTGAACTCTATTCGACACATACAACTCTGGAAAAATGCTCATTCGATTTGTTCTAGCCCAAATAACCCTTGTCGAATTATTTTGTTAATCGGATTTATTTGAAAAACAAAGAATAAATAGAAAACCTAGCATGCGATTTAGGGTTAGGGTTTTGAGGATGAATCTGAATAATTAATGCAGTAATAATGATGTGGTGATGATTGATTGATGATTTGAGGAGCTAGGGTTTAGTTTTTGAAATTGTTAAAGGGTTAACGATTTGGGAAATAAATAAGAAGGGTGTGTTTTGTCATTCCTGAAACTTAAGGGTTATTTTTATAATGTTAATTAGGACAGTACAAATGTATAAAAATTATAACATGAGGTCCTTATGTGTAAAATTTGCAAGATAATGATTTAATTGTTATTTTAGGGTTCGAATTGCAATTTAATTAAGTAGAGGGACTAAAGGTGTAAATTTAGGAAACTTGTGATCATTTTGTGTAAATAATGTTATTAGGGAGGTAATATAATTTTGGGTAATTATGGGTTTGATGTGTAATTAGAATGAAGTTGTGATGTAAATTGTGATATTTGTAAACTAAAAGGACTAATTATGTAAATAGGTAAAACTTAGAGGTTCAATTCGTGTCATGCATAACTTTGAGAGTATATTTTGTAATCTTGGATATTATAGTGCTTGATGTGTAAATATAAACACGATAGGGGTTAAATTGTAAATTATGTAAATATAGGGTTGTTTTGTAATTAATGTAACTAGAGGGGTATGAATGGTAATTTGTGAAGCTTAAGGGATTAAAGTGTCATTCTGAATAACATGGGTATTTAAATCAGTAACTTAAAGTATTTTCAGGATTAGACCTTTGAATTTGGTGATTTTACAATTAAAACCCTAAACTATGAAAACTTGTCATACATAACCCTGGACTCTTGTAACTAGCTAAAATATACCTTAATCCCATAATAAGGCTTGATTAATGACTTAACCTAAATTGGTGATATTATAATCTTTCTAATTATGGAAACTTGCTAATTCGAGAAACCTGCTAATAAGGAAAGTTACCTAACAAGGAAAGTTACTTAAAATGGAAAGATAACTAAAAAACCACTTGTCATTCTGTCTTCTACTCCCTTAGGTTCGAGGAAGGAGTAAGTTGATCCTTGTCATTTGCTATCCTTGTGTTCTGCTGATAAGGTACAGATATTCTGCCCTTCTTGTAAGGTGCCTTCGTTTCTCTTGATTCTTATCTTGATTCGTTTAGGATTCCCAAAGCCATTGCTATGTTCCCTTGTATTGTGAACCTTGGAGTTGAACCTTTGCCTTGATCTTTTGTCTTGAACCCTGCTGCGAACTCTGATAGGAACTTTGACTTGAACCCAAATATGTTGGACATTGTAAAGGGGATGAGAAAACCTTTTTGATTATTTATGAAAATGTTTTAAGAAAACTATTTTTAAAGCTGTCTCTATGAAAAACTGTTTTGAAAGGACCATTTTTACGAAGACCATTTTGTAAGATTATTTTTATAAGAAAACGTTTTAAAGGATTTCGAACCTTTGTCATTTACTTCTAAAATATCTTGACGTGAACCCTTTACCATGAACCTTTGATATTTGGACTTTGACCATGATCCGATGACTTAGACTAGTTGGACCTTTGCTGTGATTTTAGACCTTTGACCTTTGACCTTTCAGTTGATACCCGAGCCAAGTTCGTTTCCTAGCCATGAAGGTAACATGGCCGTGTCATTGATGCACCAATGGCATGACTCCAGTGTGTTCGAGTGATGTTACACACCGTCCCCATATTTGTTCGTAACGTGCACATTATAATTATTATTGGCCTATATTATTGTTCGGGGGGCGTATGGATGCATCCTAGGTTAGTGTTTGTATTAATGGATATTATATTATATTGTTCGGTGATTGATGTTGTTGTGCAATCACGTCTCTCACAAAGTTCAGGAACTGATCATTCCATTTGATACATGAGGTCACCCCTCATATTATCTAGTGACTTGAGAGGCATCCCTCTAGATTGCTACAGTGTTACTATATTTGATTTGTTCGGGCTTGTGGAGGATTACTGACTCTTTTATTTCCTTTTCTTTTCATTTCTTTCTTACTTATAATCTTGCGTATGACTTATATATTCCAATGCACTAAACTATACATGTTCATTTTCTTTTGCTTTCGTTTTCGTTTCTATATATCTGTTCACTGGGCTTTTTAAGCTCAGTCGCGTTTCTTTTCCCGCGGCAGGTTTTAGTTGGAAGCTGGGTATGAGTGGAAAGACTTTTCGACTTAGAAGACCTGGATAGTTATTCTGAAGTAGAGACTCTTAGAAGGATTTGCATTCGCAGACTTAGTATTTAGCTTTTGTTTCCTTGTTAGCCTTGTATTTCAGTATTTCATTTGTAACCTTTGAGAACTCTTGTATTACTAATGAATGTTTGCTTTGTTTTGATCTGATATGAAACCATTAATGTGATACTTCTACCCTTGCCGGGTTGGGGTGTTACACCTTAGCCTTAAAACTTCACACAAAATTCACACTCGTGTCCCTGAATGCTAATGATCTTAGACGTAAGTGATTTGCAGGCCCCTCGAGCATGTATGTTTGCTGCAACGGTCTCTGTATGGGCTCAAGCAGTCCCCTCGAGCATGGTTCCAGTGATTTGCATCCTATATCACTCGAGTTGGGTTCTCTTCTAGCCGCTGTGACTCATCATTATTTATATTCCGCAAGGGGGCGAATACTGCTTACTTATTGCTATATGTTGATGATATTGTGCTAACTGCTTCTTCTAAGCATTTTTTACAGCAAGATTATTCGTTCTTTGAACCAGGAGTTTTCCATGACAGATTCGGACCACTTAATTACTTTCTGGGCATTTCAGTTACTGGAGACTCTTCAGGGTTATTTTTATCTCAGAAGAAATATGCTACAAAGATTTTGCAGAAAGCAAATTTGATCAATTGTAACCCTTGTCGGACTCCTGTTGACACTGAATCCAAACTGGGGGATGAATGGTGATCCAGTATCTGAACTGACTTTATATCTGAGTCATGCAGGTTCTCAACAGTATCTCACATTTACCAGACCTGATATATCTTTGCAGTTCAGCAGATTTGTCTCCACATGCATGATCCTCGGGAGCCCTATCTTTCGGCTCTTAAAAGGATCCTGAGGTATGTTCAGGGTACTCTAGATTATGGACTACAGTTATTCTCCTCCTCTACTACAGATTTGGTTGCATATTCTGATGCTGATTGGGCTGGTTGCCCAACTACACGGAGGTCTACGTCAGGTTATTTTGTTTTTCTTGGCAACAACTTACTTTCCTGGTCCTTTAAGCGACAGCCAACGCTCTCTAGTTCGACTGCAGAGGCAGAATATCGAGGTGTTGCCAATGCTATTGCCGAAATGTGTTGGCTACGAAACCTTCCTCATGAGTTACACACCCCATTATCTTCCACTACACTTGTATACTGTGATAATGTCAGTGCTGTCTACTTATCTTGCAGTCCGGTTCAGCATCAGCGTACGAAGCACATTGAGATTGATATTCACTTTGTTCGTGACTTGGTTGCTGCTGGTCAGGTTCGTGTTCTTCATGTTCCTTCATGATATCAGTATGCCGACATCTTCGCAAAAGGACTGCCATCGGCTCTGTTTGAGGAATTTTGCTCCAGTCTCAGTGTTCGGTGTCCTCCCGCTTCGACTGCGGGGGAGTGTTAGCTGTATTTTTAATGTGCCATCAAAGAGATAAGAATGTCTAGTTGTCTATTAGTTGTATATTAAATATGTTTAGAGGGTAAATTCCAATTTACCCAAAATAGATATATCACAGCCTCTATATGTACGATTGTATCATTGTATGTCAAAGGCAATAAACATCATTATCTCATTATATCTTTATCCCATTGTATTATCTCATTATTACCTACAAATGTCTTACAATATGCGATTCCTAACTAAGGGAAACATGATTAGTTATGTAAATTAGCAAATGTACTTCATGATTTATCAAAAAGATGCATAATCCCCAAGTTTAGGTTTTGTGCAAGAAATAGAAACCCTAGACTCAGATCAGGAGTGTAAATGTAGTTGGGAAACTTATAGTGTAGATTAGAGCACAAATTTGTTGAAGGAGATGCCTAAATTCTGAGAATGGTGTGTTATGGGACGAGTTTGAGTTACTTGTGTGTTATGGGTATGATAAAGGAGTGTTTGTTTAATATATTTAAAAACCAACCCAGGAACCCATGGATGGGGCGGAACCAAATATTTGTTTCCGCCCTTGTTGTCGAAGGGTTCCTTGGGACCAGTTTTTGGATTTTGGTCCTTTTTGTCGTGTTTGGTTAAGCTAAGGTTTAAGCTAAGATTTTAACTTCAAATTTGGTTCCATTAGTCCTAATCCAAGTCTAAGAAGATTAAATGGTTCTCGCTTAAGGGGTTTTGTTAGGATATCGGCAATGTTGTCTTCTGAGGATACTTTCTCGATTGAGATGTTTCCTTTTTCAACCTTGTCACGGAGAAAGTGATGACGGATTTCAATGTGTTTGGTTCGAGCATGTTGAAATGGATTTTTATTAAGATCGATAGCTCCTTTGTTGTCGCAAAGAATAGGGACATCGTTGAGTTGAATTCCATAGTCGACGAGAGATTATTTCATCCAAAGAGCTTGTTGACATGCTTTTCCTGCTGACACGTACTCGGCTTCGGTTGTTGAGATTGCTAGAGCTGTTTGTTTCTTTGCAAACCATGAGTTAAGACAACGCCCAACAAAAGTACAAATACCACTTGTACTTTTTCTATTGACATAGTCACTGGCATGGTCCGAGTCAGCATAAACTATGGTTTCAACACCCGTTCCTTTGGGATACCATAATCCTAAGTGTGTAGTACCTTTAATGTATCTAAATATTCGTTTTACGGCTTCAAGATGGGATAGTTTAGGATCTTCTTGAAAGCGAGCACATAGACAAACACTAAACATAATGTCGGGTCTACTAGCCGTGAGATAGAGTAGACTACCAATCATTCCTCTATATTTAGTGTTGTCTACGGATTCACCTTCTTCATCCTTGGTGAGTTTAGTTTTTGAGGACATGGGTGTTTTCATGGGTTTAGAGTCTTCAAGACCAAATTTCTTAAGCATATCTTTTATTTATTTAGATTGGTTAAAGAATATCCCATCTTTTAATTGTTTTATTTGAAGACCTAAGAAAAAGTTTAGTTCTCCCATCATACTCATCTCAAACTCGTCATGCATGATTTTTGAGAAATTGTCGCATAACTCTTGAAAAGTTGATCCGAATATGATGTCATCTACATATATTTGAACTATTATAATATGTGATCCCCTTTTCTTAGTGAAGAGAGTGTTGTCTACTAGTCCCATGGTATACTTATGTTCAACTAAGAATGTTTTAAGTCGATCATACCATGCTTTTGGTGCTTGCTTAAGTCCGTATAAAGCCATTTTAAGTTTGTAGACATGATTTAGTTTTTCAAAATCGGCAAAGCCGGGAGGTTGTGCGACATACACTTCCTCATTTATGAAACCATTAAGAAATGCACCTTTGACATCCATTTGAAAAAGTTTAAAGTCATGTGCACATGCATATGCAAGTAATATTCTAATTGACTCGAGCCTACCAACCGGAGCAAAAGTTTCATCGTAGTCAATACCGTCTTGTTGATTATAGCCTTGAGCTACTAGCCTAGCTTTGTTTCTAGTCACTACACCATTTTCATCCATTTTATTTCTAAAGACCCATTTTGTTCCAATTATGGTTTGACATTTTGGTTGAGGAACTAATGTCCAAACATCATTTCTAACAAATTGGTTTAATTCTTCTTGCATTGCTATGACCTAAGATTCATCTTTTATAGCCTCATTTATATTTTTGGGTTCAATGGTTGAAACAAAACAAAAGAAGTTACTTTGATTTTGGACTTTTGATCTTAAGGTTCTTTCATTAATATTTCCTATGACACTATCTAATGGATGACTTTTAGATTCTTTGACATTGACTATTTCTCTATTTAAAGGTTCATCTTCCATGTCATTGTCTAGATTCTCTTGGTTTTCAACCATTTGACTTTCAACTAAGTCATCATCTACCAAAGGTGATGTCTTAGAGGGAGGTGGACTTTCATCAAATGTTACGTTCAACGATTCCTCGACTCTTAAGGTTTCTTTGTTCAAAATGATATAGGCTTTACTATTTTGCGAATATCCAAGGAACACACCTTCATAGACTTTGGGTCAAATTTGGTGAGATAGTCCTTAGTGTTTAGAATGAAGCACTTTCTTCCAAAAACTCTAAAGTATCCTAATGTAGGCTTTTTGCCTCTATATAGTTCATATGGAGTTTTATTCAAAAATGGTCTTATTAAAACTCTATTTAAGATATAGGTAGATGTGTCAACGGCGTTACACCAAAATTTTTGTGGTATGTTTTGTTCATTAAGCATTGTTCTACTCATCTCTTGGAGAGTTCGGTTTTTACGTTCTACTACACCGTTTGACTGAGGAGTATGAGGAGCTGAAAAATTATGAATTATGCCATTAGCATCACAAAAAGCTCTAAATTGAGTTTCATTATCAAATTCACGACCGTGATCCGTTCTAATTGACACAATGCTACTTCCTAGTTGATTTTGAAATTTCTTACTAAGAATTTCAAATTTATCAAAAGCTTCATTTTTACTTTTCAAAAATTTAGTCCAAGTGTATCTTGAATAATCATCTACTATGACCAAAGTGTAGAAGTTGCCTCCATAACTTTGTATAGCGGATGGACCAAACAAATCCATATGCAAAAGTTCTAGACACCTAGATGTAGACACCATATTTTTAGCCTTATGGCTATTATGAACTTGTTTCCCAATTTTGCAAGCATCACAAAAGTTTTGGTCATATTTCAACTTGGGTAGGTTCCTAACGAGTTCCTTAGATGATAGAGATTGGATGAGCCTCATATTGGCATAGCCTAAGCGTTTATGCCAAAGAGTTGAGTTATCATCTAGAGAGGTAAGGCAGAGTTTTTCTTTAGATGTTTTATCTATTTTCATAACATATACGTTATTTTTCAAAACTCCTTTACATATGGTTATACCGTCTTTTAGTATTTTACTTCCGTTTTCACTAAAGAGAATGTCATACTTTTTACGGCATAGTTGGCTAATGCTAAGCAAGTTAAATCCTAGGTTATCAACATGAGCAACATCATCAATAGAGAGAGAGAGAGTCATGAGAGATAGTACCTTTTTCGACGATTTTGCTTTTTAACTTGCTACCAAAAGTAATATTTCCTCCGTCATATTCTTGGTAGGTTGAGAAAAGGCTCTTGTTTCCCGTCATATGCCTTGAACACCCGCTATCTTTTATCCACTCGTCTGGTTCCAAACTGACTTTCAAGCATACCTAAGTTATAGAAAAACTCAAGCATTTGGTCCCCAATATATCATGGGTCCATTTTGGTTAAACATCACATTAACTTGATTCATGTATGGGAATGGTGGATATGGGTTACATGGCATGCAGTTGGGACTTTGATAATTCCTAGAAAAGTTTTGGTTCCAACTGTTTTGATAATAAGGTTGTGTGTTGTAGTTGCTTTTTGGAAAGGGGCGTTTGGGAATAGTCGTCCTAGGTCTTTGTTGAGTAGTTTTAGCTCTAAATTCATTCTTAGCAAGTCCTACTCCTAAAGTAACAGCTGGTTTTTGTTTGTTTACAGTTGAACTAGTATTAGGTTTCTTTGTGACTTTAAAGAACTCTGTACGAGCCGAGATACAAGCTTTCTGTTCAGCAACAGTTCCCACGGATCCCTTCTCAACTACTGGCGGAACTAAAGATTTGGTTACGTCTGATCCATGGGTTTCTGAGACTGTTGGAACAGCTTCTTGAACTTTTACGGCTTGTTTCTTTAGACTACTTAAATCTCCTAATTTCATAAAACCTAGTCCAGTTTTATCATGTGGTACTTTTTGAATTTTCATTATCTCATCTACACAACTAATATTTTTATCAAACCTTTTGAATTTAGAGTTTTGTTTGATAAGTGCGTCCTGTGTGATTTTAAGTTTCTCTAATTCAAGTCTAAGCTCTTGACATGATATACATACCTCGTCAATAGCTTTACTCTTTTCTAATCGTTTAGCTTTTTCTTTTAACTCATAAACTTCATTTTCTAAAAATTCCTTTTTAGTTTTCAAAAACTTATTTTTGTTTATGATTTTTAAGCTAAGTTCACATAGACTGTTATATTCCTTTTGCAAGGTGTCGTCATCAATAGAAGAATAAGATGAGTCAGAGTGTACCTCATTTGAGTCATGAGCCATGAGAGCAACTTCGTCATTCTTAGGCCTTCTTCATCATCTTCACTGTCACTCCAAGCACCACTTACAAAAGCTCTTTGAGTTTTGTTCTTGGGTGGCTTAGGACAATCTCCTATTAGATGACTTGTATCTCCGCACCTAAAACATTTTGTTTCCCCTTTTCCTTTCTTGTCATCACGATCCTTCCGAAAGGATTTCTTGTCTTCTCGAGGTTGTCTTACGAACTTTCCTCTTCTTCTAAAGAACTTCTTGAAATCTCTTATGGCCATGGCATATTCTTCATCTTCGCAACCCGAACTAGACTCTTCATCATCACTTGAGTCTACTCTAGCTTTTAAGGCAATGGATTTGACTTTTTCCTTTTTACCCTTAACTATTTTCGAATCTTTTTCCATTACCATTTCATGAACTTTGAGATTTTCAATTAGCTCGTCAAGTGACATGCTTGAAAGATCCTTGGATTCTTCAATGGCCGTCACCTTTGATCTTCACTTCGGATGGAGTGCTCTAAGGAATTTCCTGACAAAGTTCTTACTACAAAAAGATTCATCAAGTGCTTTAAGAGAAGTAATGATAGTATTAAACCTAGCAAATGCACTATCAATGGTCTCATCTTCAGGGATAACAAATTGTTCATATTGTTGAACAAGAAGATCAATTTTGTTATCCTTGACTTGTGAGTTTCCTTGATGAGTGATAATTAAAGATTGCCAAATTTCTTTTGCGGTTTTACACATAAAGACTCTTTCATACTCTTTTCTAGGTAAAGCATTGTAAAGCATCATTTTAGCCTCATTATTTTTAGCAATCAACTTCTTTTTCTCCTCACTATGACGAGCAAGTGAAGTATCCTCATCCCGACCACTTGATATATCTTTTATAATAGCTTTATAATCACCTTCTATAATAATATACCATAGATCTATGTCTTTTGATTTCACATAAGTTTCAAAGAGGTTTTTCCAATATATAAAACCATTTGGTTCAAATAATGGTGGTCTTTGCATAGATTTCTCTTCTTTGAAGTTTTCAAAATCTATGGATCGTTCCAAGTTTTAAAATACAATATATTTTAAAATTCTTGAGTAACGTAGCTCTTGATGCCAATTGTGGAAAACTAGAAGGGGGGTTGAATAGTTTTACCGTTTTTAAAATTAATTTGCTTTGAATACTTAGTGTGATTTCAACTAATGCAAATAATAAACAATAAATAACATACAAGTAAAGAAAAAAAGGATCAAACCACAACACGATTGTTTATAGTGGTTCGGCCTACAAAGACTCTCTTCCTTGCCCTACTCCACTCCTTGAGCCTCTAACTCGAGAGTTTTTCTTCACTAAGAAACGAGCTCCCTTCTCGGCGGAGAAAACCTTTACAATCGTCGCTTCCACTTTTTTTGGTACAAGGCTAAATACCGAGTTCTTTTACAAGGGCATAACCACTCCCGATACTCTATGTATTTTAAGGACTAAAATACTAACCGATCACTACTGAGGTATTATGATTGTTTGGTACAAACAATGATGTGTGAAAAACAACAAATTCACATAGTGACTAACTAACAAGTCTTGCAACGCTTTGTTGAAGCCTGTGATGCTTTGATCTTCTTGCTACAAAGAAAGATCACTAACAATGAAATATGAAATAAGAATGGGTTAAATATGAATGAAAGAATGTATGATGTTGTTTATGCTTATGAGTGATGAGAAAACATGAATGTGTGGCTTGCTATTTATAGGCCAACTGCCTAAACAAGCCACGGATGGGACGGATCCAAATTGAGGGATCCGTCCGTGTATTAGTTTGGTTCTGTGGGAACCTGACAGCAAATCTTCAAAAATCTTCACCAAATCTAACCAAGATATTTTCATATCTTTTCATTGAGTAAGGATCTTACCAAGATATTCATATGATCTTCAAAATCTCCTAAAGATTTCAATGTGATGCATGCCATGATGTTATAGTACATTTTCTAAATTTAGAATTAAAATGTATATGAATATAACTTGTAAAATGTATATGAATGTGTAACATGTATATACTAGTGACTATATATGTAACATGTAGATGATATTATGTGTTTATGAAAAGCTTGTGACTATATATGTAAAAGACTTAACAATATTTATGTTTTGCTAAAAATAAAGTTTATAATTGTCATTAACAAAATATAGCAAAGATCGTAAAATATAAATAACGTTTTCTAGACGATATTTGTATTAACACTTTAGTATTTAGGTTCGTATAGTCTAACCCTTTTATAAATATTTTTGATCGAAAAACGACTCTATCAAAATGGCACCACTGCCGGGGAGTTGGTGTAAGGATTTGCGTTAGTTGAGTCGAGTTAGTGCCTTAGTTATATATATATATTATATATATAATATATTATATATATATATATATATATATATATATATATATATATATATATATATATATATATATATATAATATATAACAATATGCGTATGACGTTATCAAATGCCAGATTGCCCAGTAAGCGGCCTTAAATGCCCAGTAAGCGGGCATTAATGCCCAGTAAGCGGGCATTAATGCCCAGTAAGCAGCCATTAATGCCCAGTAAGCAGGCATTAAGTGCCACATGGCAAAATTTCTATATTATAGCGTTTTTTTATACCGAAATTAAAAATTTAGTATGCAGGATTCGAACCATGTATCTGTTAGGTTATTAGCAAGTATTGTTACCATTATGCCAAATTAATTTTTTTGATTTGTTATCTAAAACAAAATATATACGCTTATTTTTTAATTTGTGTACCGAGTTTTATGAAGATATACTCAGTATATATTTGTTTTAATTTATAGTATATATTTGTTTAATTTATTGAAGACATACTTTGAAGATAAGTTTAGAATATATTTTGTTTAAATCTTTTCTTCCTATTTTTACGATATGTGTTTATCAACGTTTATTTATGTGATACTTTGACACTATATATACATTATAATATAACGCTTCTTATCAGGTCATAAAAATCGGAAAGGTATATTCATAAAAATATAGTCAATTATGCAAGGCCATAGACACTCTGCAAGGCTTGCACGAGGGTCTGATAAGAAAAGTAACGGTGCTCCTTCAGAAGGTTTATTTTTACATATGATTTAAATATTTGGTTGTTTAGTTGTTGTATAATTAATCTGATGTTGATACTCCTTTTGTTACGTGATTGTGTAATTAATCTGATGTTGATATGTATATAGTATATATGTTTTTTAATAAAATTATATTGTTGAGTTGTTATGTTGTTGTTGTATAAAGTTTTTTTCATGAAGTTTTATTATTGAGTTGTTATGTTGTTACTGCTGCTGTTTGTATAATCATTGGGTAATGTTTTGTTACGTGATAGTTTTCTAACAAATAATTTATTATATTCTTAGTGATGTTGTTGTGGTTTTAATCTAATGTTCTGATGCATGATCGTTTCTTAATTGGATATAGTTGTTAAGCCAGACAAGAATAATACCATACAGAAAGGAAATTCCAAAACCCATTCCCAAGGTATTTTGTTGTTGTTTAAGTTAACATGCATCATACACCGTTTTTTTGTTTATTTTACAATGTAAATTTTATGCCTTTGTATTAGTTACTCATCCACAACGTCGTTTTGATACACCAGGTGGACGAACCGGAAACCATAATTCAGATGTACACAATGTTTCTAATGATGTGTTGCAGTCAACGGGTACCAGCTTTATTAAGGTTTTATTTATATACATTATACATTGTGTTTGTACTATGTCGTTTAATTTTATATTTTTTTGAATCAGATAAAGGTTTGGTTCAGAAGACTCCATCGTCTGTATTCGAAAATTCCATATTTGAAAGTGATACACCTGGTAGAGGATCTAAAACAGCTGTTTCTAATATTGTTAGCCGAGCTAAAGGTGGTGGGTTGAATACGTTTTAATTAGGACAGTAATACGTTATGTTTGTATATTGTTAATTGTATCAGTGTATAAATCGGTTGTATATTGTTAGTTGTATCGGTAATACGTTTTGATTAGGCCAGTAATAAATTATGTTTACATATTGTTAATTGTTTCAGTATCTACATCACCTGCAAAGAGGAAATTTGGGCAGGGCTCATCATCTTCGGGGGCATATCCAGTTCATGCGGGTAACATGTTTCTAGGCTGTTTGCTTTCATATCAAAAGTCATTCCTATAATATACTGATATTCCATGTTTACATATTTTAAACCATGGTAAATCTGTACCCATTGAATAACAGGATCTGAACAACAATTGAAGAGAAAAGCTGTTAATTAATCAACCACTTCTGAAGCACGATCCACATATGAGAATTTTGATATTGATAGAACTAGTACAGATTTGGCCTACGGTCACACCAAAAAATGTGTGACTATATGCATATAGTCACACACATTTTTTTGGTGTGTGTGAGGAAAAGTCGCACCACTATAGGGTTCATATGGTCACATTGTTTAGTTTGTGGCTGTTTTCATTGAAAAAGAGTGACCAAAACCCAAATATGTGTGACTAATTAGGCACAAGTTTTGTTGGATTTATTAGTATGTGTGACTATTTCCCATCCTATGGCCACATGAATATATAATAAATGTGACGATTGTGATGATTTAGTTACACAACGTGTGTTGTTTTTTTCGAGTTAGTCACATACAATTTAAAAAATAGTGGCCAAAAGTGTGAATAAGTGTGACCATATGCTGTTTAAAGTGAAGAAATGTGTATTTTGTGTGACTATTGTTCATCCAATGGTTACTTAAATTTTATTTTTATGTGGCCTTTTGTAATATTTAGTCACACAAAACATGTTTGTTTTGGGTATTTAGTCACATACAATTAAGCAAAAAGTGGCCAAAAGTGTCAATAAGTGTGACCATATGCTGTTTAAAGTGAAAGAAATTTGTATTTTGTGTGACTATTGATCATCCAATGGTCACATGAATTTTTTGTTGTGTGTGGCCTTTTGTAATATTTAGTCACACAAAGCATGTTTGTTTTGGGTTATTTAGTCACATACAATTAAGCATAAAAGTGACCAAAGTGTTAATAAGTGTGACCATATATTGTTTAAAGTGAAGAAATTTGTATTTTGTGTGACTATTGATCATCCAATTGCCACATGAATTTTTGTGTGTGGCCTTTTGTAATATTTAGTCACACAACAAATTAAACAAACAGTGACCAAAAGTGTTATTAAGTGTAACTATATACATCTTTTAGTCACATTTAAGAAATCAATATATATCAAAACAAATTCAAATATTATCAAAACAACTTCAAATACAATAATATATAATAGCACTACTAACTGTATGAACCAACAGTACTAACTTATAACTAACAGAACTAATACACCTGCTCATACTATAATATCTAGCAGTATTAAAAATACACTATCGCTGCTGGAAAAATTATTGCCTGTGCAACCTCCTCGTTACAAGAACCAACGTATACCAAACCTAGTGAAATTGCTGTGAATGCAATAACATCTAGTGGTGCTTTCGGGTCTCCAAGAATGGGAGTCAGTCTGTCCCGGATCAAGGAGATCAGTAACTTGCAAGTGTATGCCATATCGCTGCTGGAACAAAAATTAATCGTCCAATTATAATTGCAGCAGTCGTTCTTAATCCTAGTTTTGCACTACCGGGGCCTGCATTTAATGTTCCAATTCAATAAATATATTTAACGAAAAGATTTAGGGGGTGTTGGATTTGCGTTCTCTATTGATGATTAGTAATGTTTGCGTTAACACATTTGCTTGCTTATATAGAGGTTAAATAATCAGTTTTCAACTGGACAATATAAATGGTAAACAAGTGAACTTACCATCTGTTACATTTCCACCTAACGCTAACAGAATACAAGGGATCATAGCATCCCTGAAACACAAAAAAATATGTATGTTATCGTAAATTAGTCAGTAAAGATAGTAGAGCATTCAAGAATTCTGAACTTAGTCCTAGTTAAAGATCAAGAAAAATGATATAAAACGAACATAAAAGTATGTATACCCAAGAATCAAGCAACTATCAGTAAAGAAGTAGAGCGGTGCATCAGGCGTGAAAATCAGCCCCTTCAAAAATGGTACACATCCTATGAAGATGGCCAGTATCTACAACAAAGCATGATCAATGAGTGCGTTATAGTTGATGTACATAACACGAACCTTGTTTTCTTTATATCAACAAAGTATGATCAATGAGTGCGTTATAGTTGATGCAGATAACAAGGTCCTTTTTTCCTTTATATCACACAAATATGCAAAGTACTTACGGATTCAATAATAGGTGGTTGGAGAATTTGCTTTAGCTTCAACTTTACATACAAAAACTTGAAGAACTTTATAACCTGCATTAACAAAAATGGTCAATAAACACACCTTATATATCATTAAAAATGAATAAAGTTAGATAATAGATTCGTACCTTTGCGTCTTTAGGGGTATCTTCAATTGTCGGTTCAGGCTCGCGTGTGAGCAAAGGAACTCTTTCGACGTGTTTAATCTTTTTCTGTACAAGCTACTTTTTCATTATACCGATTTGACCTATTAAAGATATAACATAACCCGAATCGACCCATTCAGTAAACGGGTCAAAATTGCCACCTCGAAAATAGTCATGAAGCGGGTCAAGTGTGAGGACAACTCCAGCTTGCTCGGTAATTCTCTGTTAAAGATAAAAAACAAGCAACAAGCTTGGTTGAGATTATGATCGCAATATAATATTTAAATAGAACACATTATCGTTGTGTAAATTGTTAGTAGATAATTCACCTCAAGGAGGTATCTTGCACACCAGATATGGTCTCCTGCTTCAATTCCTACACTGGGACCGACTTGGAATTCCCACTGTGAAACACAATTATTGTCAATATATTTCTTTATATACCAATTCATAAGAAAAATATGAAAAAGGAGTCGAAGAAAACCTGTCCGGGCATAACCTCTCCATTGGTTCCACTGATGTTAATTCCAGCATAACCCCACGTACTGCAACTGACGCAGCAGTTGACTGGATAATGTTCTCAGCCTCGTAATTTCTTGATAGCCCTCCAAAAAGTGATGCCAGAAGTGTGTCTGCATCACTTAGATATGAAGACACAACCCATGCATCATCCATAGCTTCGTCATCCACAAAATCCAGAACTGAATGAAATCAAGAATCAGAAAAGTAAAGATTGCAAAAGACATGATTATTGGAATAAAAATTTCCCACTGTCGTTGACTACTTTCACACTGATATTTTCGTCTCTAGTCTGTGGGAATATTTACCCACGGTATCCGGATAATGTCCCACACTATTTCGACTAAAATTTCACATGAATGTTCGACGGTCTTTTTCACATATTTCTATCGATTTTTTACCCACGGATTTCACACAAATCATTTTCCACCAAATTCCCACAGACAACTTTCCCACAAACTTCTTACGTCTTTCCAGAAAATTTTCCTATGGTTTTCCGGCGAAGAATTCCAGTCAACAATTTTCTTGGATAATCCATGACTAATCTTTAATGTATTTCATTATTATAATTCTTATTGTATTTTTATAATAAAGAAACTACAATTCAAAAGAAAATCTCACTGATAAAATCACAAAATTCATACATCTAGTATCAAAAGTAAATAGAATCAATACATTAATCCATTGCTCAACTTACATAAATTCACAATCTAAAAAAAGTAACTTGAGGAAATGGAAGCTCTCTCGATAAAGTTAAAAAAGTAAAGATTTCTTTAAAAAAAACCCTAAAATTGATGGTGGGATGTAACAAGTAGCAATTATAGGAAACAAAATCTAGCCATAACTAGGGAGCAATGAAGCATACCGTTTTCCAGTAAGAAATCAGCAATAGGCCTGGCTTGTCCATGTGGTTGATGAAGGAGACCGGATATAATTTTGGTGTAAATGATATTTAGGATGGTGAATGAAATAATAGGGAAGGGGAATGAAATATTTGGGAACTAGGGCAATTTGATTTTGGGGAAAAGTTTAGGCGGGCTTGTGAAAAGTTGAGGAAAAGTTTGGGCGGGCTTGTGAAAAGTTAAGAAGAGGGAAATTTTATTTTGGGAAAAACTAAGTGATTTAGTCACTTTTAGTCAGTTTTAAATAATGTGTGACAAACTTGAATATATGATTTAGTCACTTTTAAATAATGTGTGACAAACTTGAATATATGATTTAGTAACTTTTAAATAATGTGTGACAAACTTGAGTATATGATTTAGCCACATACACAATGAATTCATGTGACCATATATGGATTTTTGTCACACTTTTCAATTGTGTGACATATATTTGTCACATATGTATATATATAGTGTGACTAATGTTTTAAATTTATTTGTATCCGTCACACGTCCCAAATTATATGTGACTAAATAATCAAAAAAAAAAAAAAAATTTACAAGATACATCTAGTCACAAAAATATTCAAATGTGTGACTGTAGCCTCAGTTGAAAAGACGAAATGGTCACACAAGTCGGATCAAGTGTGGCTGTTTATTTTATTCTGGTACATTTAGTCACATAAAAAAGTTACTGTGTGGCCGTTCAAAAAACAACATGTGTGACTAAAACCCATTTTTGTACTAGTGTAGGAGAACAAACTCAAATGCTAAGTCTAGAAGGTTGGCCTACATTAGAGATCAACAAAAGGATTTGAGGTACCAGACATCAGCATCGGCGGCGCCTTCGCGTATGAACAACATATCCGCGGTGCACACGTCATCCTATGGGAAGTTTCCATCAGGTTTTGTGCTAACATTGTGCATATAGTTTAGTTTAAATTAACCAGTTTATATAAACTGCATAATCATAATAATTTTTTGTGTATTTGTAGGAGGTAATTCTCATACAAGGAAAAACAATGGAAGGAACATGTCCACCGCTAAAAGTTCATCAGCAGGTTTATTTTAGATGATTTGTGCACTATACATTGTGGTTTTAATATAGTAGAATAAAATAGCATGCTTTTGATTTTTTATGTATATACATTGTTATTTTAATAGAGTGCAAGAAAATAATCTATTTTTGATTTTTTATGTTCAGTACTGAAGGAGTGGACAATGACTCTCATTAAAGATATTAATCCAATGAATTTAAACATGGTCATTAAAGGAAGGTGTATCTCTGTATGGCATTCACACAAACTTAATGAAGAACATGATCCTTACAGCCTTGATTGTGTTTTCCAGGATGAAGAGGTGTCTTGAATTATGCTTATAAATATTTGTATTTGTATATATTTATTAAAAATCTCTGATATTTGAATTGTATGAACAGTCGAACCGTGTTCAGATTTACATCAAGAAGGAGTTTATGTTTAAATTTGAACCTCTTTTGCAAGAAGGTCAATGTTACATAATCTCTAATTTTGGAGTTGCGGAGAATGCTGGAAAGTTACCGTTGCTACCAAACCAATGGAAAATATGTTTCTATAAAGGAACCGAAGTTACTCGGATTGATCACATCGATGACAACTTTGTTGGTTTCATTAACGAGCCATTCTTGAGTATTCTGGATACAGATAATGAATATCACGAACATGATTGTGTTGGTATGTGTATTTTATGCGTAGTACGCAGAATGTGTTACAGTGTTTAAAAGGTTAATTGCATGCTGTAAATTTTTTTCCCCAGATATTATTGGTACAGTTGTGGCTATTGGAAAAACAGTGACCGTGAACAGTGTTGGTGGCCGTAAGCTACGCAGGACAATCGTTGTTGAAGACGCCGAGTAACTATACTTTATCCATTCCCATTTAATTAACATATTATGTATAGAATTGTATTCAGCTGTGTTCATGTATTGAATAAACACTTTGATACGCAGATCTTTAAGACTCGATTGTACATTTTGGGAAAATTGGGCATTAATGTGGGATGATTACGACAACAGGCGTGATGAACTTGGCCATATAGACACAGTACATGTTAAATTTATCGGCAAGTTTATTTATACATGTCACAGGTATGAAGAGCAGGATGGATATGTTGCGGGTGAATTTAGGATTGGAGATTATTCAGCTGACAGGCGTGTTGTTACTCCTGCGGAGTTCATGCACGGTTGTGTAAAAAGGATGGTTGGGATGATTCGTACCATTGAACCGGTCAGATAAAATTTATTCCTTTTAAATATGATTTGACTTTTATTGTATCGGTGATCAAAACCACGTTAATAATGTTTTTATATGGTTTTGTATTTAAACACAGGAATCATATTGTGTGGTTTATGCAAAAGTTCATAGTATACAACATGAGAATGGATGGGTCTACACGGGTTGCAAAACGTGCAGTACCAGGGTAACACCAATTGTTTCGAAGGGCAATTCAGGGTCAAAAAATAAGAAACAGATGTGGTACTGTAAGAAACATGGAGAGACATTCGCAGTTGCTTCGAGGTATATAAACAACGTGTTCTATATATATGAAATTACTTTAATCCGTCCTTAAACATGGAAAATTAATGTAATGGCTTAAACTCTTTACACTTGATGATTAATATACTATATTTGTAGGTTCAAAATAATTGCGCGAATATTTGATCGTAGTGGTACTGCACAAGTTGTCATTTTTGACAAGAGTGTGCATAAAATGACAAATGTAACGGCGTGGGAGATAATGGAGAAAGAAGGCCTGAACACAGAGGATTACTTTCCAGAAGTCCTCAATCAAATTATTGGAAGGAAATATCTTTTCAAAATTTTATTTTCTGAGTCTAACCACAGCAATAATAGTTATATATATCGAGCGGAAAAGGTGACCGAGGATGCTGATATAATTGACTATTTCAAAAGTGGTTTTACAGAGGCACAGGTTTGCTTGATTGGCTATTTTGATATATTAAGCAATTGTTTATATTTACAAACAAATGTACACTAAACGTTTAACAAATTGGTCAAAATAGGATGATGACGAGGATGATCAGGGTTTGGAGTATGACTCCATGTGTTCAGGTGATGAATTTGAAACAGAATCTGGTGATATGGATGAGGTATTGTGCACTGTATTTTTAGACGGCAACAAACACCTTACAATTCTAACGAACAATATAATCTAAACTTTTGTTTCTTTTGACAAACTGTACCAGGAACCAAAAAATGATAACATGGTTCCATCCATAGATGCAATGGACGATGTGCAAGCAGCGTTTGTCGATGTCACGGGTGATAATCTAATTCAATTGGATGGTGCAAACAATGACAATACAAGCAACAGTAATGATGTCTCAACAACAATGCATAAAGAATCACCGCCCGTTGGCCTTAACGAGGAAGGCAGCCAAAAACATAACTGATGTTCATTTTAGTTTTTTGATTTGTTTGAACAATTTATTTACCGTTTTTATATTATTTAGTTTGTGGACACTCCTACTAATTTTTTGTCATAGACTTCTCATCAATATTAATACATTGCACTGTTTTGGTTATTTGATTATTTATTTTTAGTTAAAATAATTGTCGTAAGCGAATAATTATCTATGTCGTGTGTACTTAAAATTTAAAAAATTCAAAGTATTTTTTTGTTTAAATTTAAAATATATTGATCATATATATATATTTTTTTAAGAAATCTTTGTTTAATGTTTTAGAAATTCCGGTGATCTGGTTGTTTGGATGATTATTTTTTATTTGAAATAATTGTAGCAAGCGAGTACTTAACATATATGAATATGATAATTTACAGTATTGTATCTTGATATTTTTTAAAAATATACACATATCCAGTAATTACATTCAAACATATCTTAGACCTATTGTATCTTGATATTTTTTAAAAATATACACATATCCAGTAATTACATTCAAACATATCTTAGACCTTTTAACTTCCACTTTTTTGTGGATAAATATGTGTAAATCCTTCCATTCCATCTCCCCATACACACGATCGAAAAAAAAACTGTTCATCTTAGCACGCATCTTTCATCTTGCAAGAATCTGGAAAATGTCTTCCAACAAGAAGAGGAGCAGGATCGCTGAGGAAGAAGCAATATCGTCTGCAAAAAAACCAAGGTAAACCTGCTGATTTTATAACCATTCCGTTTTTAAATGATTTTTCCTTTTACAAAAAAAAAAAAAAATTATCGACAACGGGTTAATAACAGATTGAATAATGATGGGGCAATTGAGGAGAATGAACTGCATGAAAACAAAGGTATGCTGACAGATTTATTTTCCTAAAGTTTACATTGGAAAAAAAAGGCTGTACATATGCCGCAAAAATAAATTTGAAAATTCCATGCAGATTAGGAACAAATTAGACCTGACGAGGAAGTGGAAGAGAGCATAGAGTCTATATATGACTGGATGATTTCTGAGAGACTGAGCATTAAAAAAAGACAATGGGAGCAGAAGAAAGATGAAGAGGCGAGGGAAAGAGAACAGAGGAGAAAGTATTTGCAGTTCGTGAGAGAGGTTACAGCTCTTGAGAAATCAAAAAAAAAAAAAAAAAAAAAAAAAAAAAAAAAAAAAACCGTTGATGTTCCTTTAATTGTATCGGATGATGAAGATGAGTATCTAGAGATATATTCTTATGATGAGATGCATCTTTCATTCTCATCAGAATATATTTAATTTCATGAAATTTTTTGTTCACTGTGTGATATTTACTGTTTAGTTACAATATTAAATATTTTGTATTTTGTTTAAACTCTCTAATGAAATTACATTCTTAGATATGCACATCACGAATACAGTTAACAAGAGAGTTGTTTTTCAACTACGCATACTTAAAACATATTTTGTAGCAAATCATTTTTTAATAATATGTTGAGAAGATGCATCTCGAAACACATATCCATTGAAAGAGTTACCAGTTTATAATTATCAAGAGATAGAGTAAAATCATACATATGTTCAGGATAAACACAAAAAAAAAAAAAAATAAATAAATAATAAATAAATAATAAAGAAAAATCGATTTCATGTATAATGAGAATATACTCAATTCTAATAATATGTTAATTACCATGAAAGGGGAAAAGGAAACTTTTATTTTATATTCAAGGCACAATATACATCATATAAACTCTAAAAATACGTTTGTAGTATAAATGTGAAAATATATTATATGACAACTCAACTGAATTATGATTATTAATATATAGAATAAAGCTATATATGTGTTTTAGATAAACCTACAAGAAAGGAATGGATTTTCAAATTTAATGGTCATCTCCAAACTCTATAAATAAAGCCATATATTAGCCTAATGAACATGTATCTACCATAGCTGATATTCAATAATACAATCACCACTAGATACACATTCACAAAAGGTATACACTATTAAGTTAAAGTTTTTTTTTTTTTTTTTTTTTTTTTTTTTTTTTTTTAATTTATCATAGCCTAAACTCAATTTAACTTATACAATTTTAGCAGGTAATATGAAGAGAGAACATGATTATGCTTCTCCAACCGATGTTTCGTTTGCTAGCGATATACCGATCATTGATATATCAGATGATGAAGAGGTACAACAACTAACTTAAATTGTTATTTAATCTAAATATGAAACATGACATCTGATTATGTTTATCACAACTACAGCCTGGACATGCTGGTGTGTTCAAAAAGGATATACCGATTATTCATATATCAGACAATGAAGAGGTATCGTTGATAACATATCTAAGAAGTTTCCTTTACAATCTACTGCATGCTCATTTAGCATTTATCTTTGTCGCAACAACTAACTTGAGTTATTATTTAAAGTATATATGAACGGCGCTATCTGATTGTGTGTATCATGGTTACAGTCTGGACGGGCTGATTTGTGAAAAAAAGCATACACCAATTGTTCATATATCAGACAATAGAGATAACATGTCTATGTACTTCTTTTTATAATTTAACATGTACTTATTTAGCAACTCTCTTTGGCACAGCAACTAACTCAGGTTGTTATTTAGACTATATATGAAAAACAATGACTGATTATGTTATAATAGTTACAGCCTGGAGATGCTGAGTTGTTCAAAAAAGATATACCAATTGTTCGTGTATCAAAGAATGAAGAGGTACCCTTGATAACATGTCTAAGTAGTTTCGTTTTAAATTTAATATCTGCTTATTTAGCAACTATCTTTAGCACATATAAATACTTAAGTCATCGTTTTGTTTTTTTTTTTGTTTTTTTTTCCAGCCTACTTTACAGTCACATAAACGACGTAGGTTGTGTGAAAAACCCGATAATAAAAACACAACCTGTAACGAGGTTATATCATCGAATGATGAACAGCCACAGGTATTTGAGGCACGAAAAAGAAATAATAGTGGAGTCCAAGGAGAACATAGAATGGTACGAATCAGCATATTATTTTCATACTTGGATTTATCAAGTTAATATCTTATAACTCACAATATGTCTTTATATTGTCTTCTTTTAATCCTATCAGGCTGATGAAGCAGTTAAGAAAGAAAACAATTACATTCATGGAGAAGATATAGTGGTATACATTAATTTTACAATAGCGTGGATGCTTTATTATTATTTTTTTTTAAAAAAAAAATACATGAATATATTGTAACTTACAATTGGTTTTTATATTGTGTACTTTGAAACGTACAAGTCTGATGATGATGAACATATTATAATAAAAAGATCTAAAGCATCACATCCAACAGACGTCATAAGACGCAAAAATTATATGTATATTGATGATGATACAACTGATGAATCCGATACGAACAAAAGCAGTTCAGAAGATGGGGTTTGGGTAAATATCAATGATCTTGATGAACCCTTTTATCCTTTAAAAGAATATAAGCCCAGATACACCATCCCTGATGAACTTATCATTGAAGACTCTTCAACAGGTTGTTTGTTGAAAACAACTATGTACTTATTTGTATTTGTGAATTGTTAAATATGTTTTATATTAAAGGTCGTATGTTGCTTAAATAATGTTCTATCTGATATTTTCATAGGGGATTCAAAATATACATCCATAGATGAGGATCATCAAGAAGATTATGAGGTTTATGACACGGAGGTTATCCCCAAATGTAGAATGGATGATGATGACATTTGGGACGAGCTGCCTGATATTGACGGAAACATGCACAGTAAAAGTATTCAAACCGTCAACGTCGATGATGAAATGTCAACGATGGACTCGGACACGTGTAATGTCAGTTATGGTTCTGGTGAGGATGATATAAGCGCCTTTATTAACGACGGCTCCACTGATTATGAAACAACCAGCAATGATGAAAGCGATGATGAGATATGATGACTCATAACAAGATTTTACCATGGCTTATGTTTTTTATTTTTTTAAAAAAAATGGTTAATATGTTTGGATCTATTGTTATTGGATGAATAATACACTATGGCTTATGTTTTTCAATTTTTTTTTTTTTTTTTTTTTTTTTTTTTTTTTTAAATTAATATGTCTGGATCTATTTTTATTGGATGAATGATACCTTTTTAGTACTAATATTTGTTACAATTATGGATGGTTTAATAAACACAATGTATTATGTAAAAAACAAATAATATTCCATGTCTGCTAAATAATAACACATTCTAGCCCAGGAAGTCCAGCCCATTAATAACCATTTCGAATCATCAAACCCTAAAACCTTTCATTGAGAAACTATATAATGGGTAAAAGGGTGACATCCATCGACAGAGATTTCTCCAATGGAATCGTCAAACTCTAAAACCTTTCAGGATAAAAACTCTTGTGCGTCTCACACTGATTCAAAGTCCGAGGATCAAACCGTTCGTGAAATAAAACAAGAGCCGCGACCAAAGATGGAAGATGGAGTACATGATCAACACGTTAAAGAACCAGACGCTAAAGTGGATGATGCATTGAGATTTCTTGCATCAGTCTTTGAGGAAGGTGGACCTTCTCAAAGTACTAAAGGTATCTCATATACGTTTCTTACTATTTTGTTAAAAAACTTATGCTTTCGCATTAAGTTTAATAGTCTATGTACACTTGGTTTGACAGGTGAATTAGACGAATCCATCTTCCTCGACTGGCTGAAGCTAAATGTTGGGGATCCTCAAAGGTCTCGAGAAGTTCTCGACGCCGTTCAGGCAAAGGTTCTAAAAACAGAAGCTATGATTAACGAACTGCGCGATATGGGTCACGAGATAGATGATGATTATTTTGTGGATTTAAACTTCTTCAGTGATGAAGATTGAGATATCAGCATTGTATTTGTATTCCATTTTAAATAATGTGCGAAATAATTTGCTGTTTCGTGGTTACAAACGTTCTTATGGATGCTAATCAAATTAATATGGATTTGGCTTATGAACTGTCAGATATCTGGATTCTAACGAGATTTTTTTTTTTTTTTTTTTTTTTTTTTTTTTTTTTTGTGTATGGTGTTTAAGCGTTTCAATGAATGCAAGTAATTCAACTATGTTATATTCTAAATATATAATATGCACAAAACATTGTCAAATATAAGTTTATAATCAAATCAAGCAAATAAAATTCGTCATTTACTTATCCAATTACAATATTTTGTTACCATATATGCTGTTATATAGTGATAAATTAATATGATATATCGAGTATCTGGTTAAATTTGAAGTAAATCCATGTCAGATTAAACAACTACTCACTATATATAAAATTGTTACTTATCCAATGATAATATTTTTGTTAACATATATGCTATTATATAGTAATAGATATCGAATATTGTTAAATTTGAAATATATCCATTACATATTCTACAACTTCTCAGTGTATATAAACTGTTATTCGGACTCAAAAGCAATTAACCATCTACACTTCTTTTTTTACTTTCGTTTAACAAACACACTTTCCAATGGGTCGTGAGTTTTTTCCCCCATCTAAATCCCCAGACAATCGCCCAATAAGTGTTTCACAACCAAAAGAAACTCCAGCAGATTCGAATGTAGATCATAGAGGTGGTAGATATTTTCTACCAATGCGATATATTGATCAACTTAGGCGTCTAATAGCAGTGATTGAGGCAGAAATTGTACGTGATGAGCAGGCGATATTGGAACGCAAAGATGCTATTGATCAACAAAGGAAAAGAATATTAGCGTATCAGGAGAAAATAAACGATGTTAAGAAACAAATAGATAACTAGAATTGTTTGTACTTTCTTTCGTACCCGATAATATTACTTACCGAGCCTTTTATTTTTTTTTTAATTTTTTTAATTTTTTTTGGTTAGATTTCTCATCGCATCCATAGGATTTTCTTTACATTTGAAGTTATTATCGATTCATTGCTCTGCATCAAATGTGTGTGTTGAATAACTACATAGTCACGTAATTTTTTTAGAACATTCGACACATATATTAACCACAAAAACCATCATAAATAATATATGTATTTAAAAGATATATGCATATCTTTAATGCGTTTAATCAAAAATATTTATACAAATACAAGATTTTTTGTTATCTTTTTACTATTCTATATTATTGTTTAGTTTGAAACTTCAATGGCATCATCCTCATCAAACGCTGAGTTGAAAAAAGGTAAACGACCAAGATATGATTCTGTTCCTCCCATGCCAGACAAGTACAAGGTTTTCAGCATACCCCAACATATATGGGATAAATGTCATTCAGGCGCCTATGGGACTGAAAAAGCGTTGATCGATCTTTACAATGGTCGTATAAAGCTTCTTGAAGAACATAACAGGAGGGATGAGGAAATCGTGCGGGCACGACAACAGAGCATCGATGCTCGAAATGCAACAATAGCAGAGACACAAGAAAAAATTGTTGCGGTTTGCAAAGACATTGAAAACAGTTTGTTTATTTCTTAAAGTTTCATTTACATTAAGACCATGTTGTTACTTGAACCGTTGTTTTGTTATTTGGATGATAAATGTGATGTATTTTGAATTTTTTTGAATGCGCATGTTACCAGAATTATTGACCACGATTGTAAGCAACTATGAAAAGTTAAGAGAATATTGTGCAGAAGTATTCATGTAAGCTGTGTAACGAACGGACTAAACAAATATCCCAACCCAATCAAGCAGACGTACTTAATAAATCAAGCAAATATAGTAATTAATCATTGTATAGGGAAAAAAAATAATAAAACTACTTAATTAAAATCGTTCATCTTCAGGGCATTAACCTCTTCTTCGCGAGCTCCGACTTTGGCTTGCGCACACAGATCTACCAGCAATTCAAGCAATACGCGATGCCTCTCTTGAGTTTTTTTCAAAGCATCAAGCGAGTCCAATGCAACCCCACGTTGTCCCAATGCTTCCATGTCAACTATCATCACTCGGTTTTTCGCCATCACCCTCCTAAGATGCTCACAGCAAGCGTGGATCAATTTTGCACAGGCCGAGTCTTCACATGCCTACTGTACAAACCAAACACGCATACAGTCGTGCAATTTGGACGATCCAGCAAGATTCATTAGCTCGTCTAAAATTTGGAATTGTGCCATTGGAAACATTTTTCCTATCGATCCGTATATTTCATTATATATTCTCATGTTTGCACAGTATATCATATCTAAATATATTATATATTATTATGTATAAGGACTATATCTTATCTAAATATATCTAACCTTTAATAGTTATCATATATCATGCTAATATTCTGTTAATGAATATACTATTATATTAATATATAAATATGGTGTACCAAATTTTGTTTAAATTTAAAATATATTCATCATATATTATGTAGATTTTCATCGACTTAAATATCTACAACCCATTTCTACAATTATTTGATACGGTTTAGATATTTAAAATTTGGTGGTTATCTTATATTATGTTGATATTTTGATACAAAATATGAAATTATATGATAATGGATGGATATGGTGTACACGATTTTGCTTAAATTTGAAATATATTGATTACTTATTATGCAAAATTTCTGCAGGTTAAACATTTGCAATCCATATACTTGTGATAGTAGTAACATGGCAACTACGCTTAATGATTTAGCATCTCGACAGATGGGGAGGCCCAGTGAAAAACACCAAGAAACAGTCACACGCATAGGCCGACCACCAATATATCCAATCCAAACTGGTAATTCAATTAATTGAAACTACTCAACATGATATTTTTAGATTATGTTTCTCTACAATGACAGTTAGTTGGTTATATTAATGCAATATCAATTTACACCAGCTGGTAGCATGGCAACTACATCAGAAAATTTTGCAGTTCGGCCGAGCGGAAGACCCAAAGAAAAACACCACAAGACAGTCACACGCCTAGGCCGAACACCAATATATCCGATCCAAAACGGTAATTCAGTTAGTTGAAACTACCCAACATGGGGTTTAGGGACTATGATCGCCCACATTGACAAGTGTTTAATTATATTAATGCATTATCAACGACAGTTATTTAGTTATATTAATGCAATATCAAGTTACAACAGATGGTGGCATGGCAACTACATTAGAAGATTTTGCAGTTCGGCCAAGCGAAAGACCCAAAGAAAAACAGCACGAGACAGTCACACGCATAGGCCGACCACCAATATATCCAACCCAAGGTGGTAATTCAGTTAGTTGAAACTACCCAATATGATATTTACCGACTATGATCGCCCACATTGACACATGTTTAATTATATTACTGCACTTTCAATTTACATCAGATGGTACTGTCGCAACTTCATCAGATGATTTCACAACCCGACCGAGTGGAAGACCTAAAGAAAACCACTAGAAGACAAACACACGCACAGGCCGCCCACTAATATATCCAATACAAACAGGTAATCCAATTAGTTAAAGCTACCAAGCATATTATTCATGGGCTAAGTTTGCTTATAGTGACTATTATTTAGCTATAGTAATGTACTTTCAATATGCACCAGATACAAATGACCGGCCATTCAAAGACCCAACCAAAACACGTAAGAAAGTTATCATTCCCTCGACGAATAATTAAGTACTATTTAACACCACGAGACAGTCACACTAATAGGCCGACCACCAATATATCCAACCCAAGCCGGTAATTTAATTAGTTGAAACTACCCAATATGATATTTACCGACTATGATCGCCCACATTGACACATGTTTAATTATATTAATGCACTTTCAATTTACAGCAGATGGTAGCGTCGCAACTTCATCAGATGATTTCACAATCCGACCAAGTGGAAGACCTAAAGAAAAACACCAGAAGATAAACACACGCACAGGCCGCCCACTAATATATCCAATACAAACGGGTAATCCAATTAGTTGAAGCTACCCAGCATATTATTCATGGGCTAAGTTTGCTTATAGTGACTATTATTTAGCATATTAATATACTTTCAATATGCACCAGATACAAATGCTTTCAACGTGCAGCCAACTCGCACCTCTTTTCAAACCAAAACAACGACACCAACAAAGAGACCAAGGGGCCGGCCATTCAAAGACCCAACTAAAACACGTAATAAAGTTATCATTCCCTCAACGAATAATTAAGTACTATTTCTCTCATTATCTTTTTAGCCATTCACTTTTGCTGCAACAATACCTAAAGAGCCTACTTATCTTGGAACTATTCAGCCTGGTGTACACATTTCGAAACGCAAATCACATAGGCTACAGGATAAAGCGATAATGCATACACAAAAAATCCCAAGACGTGAAGGTTTAAATAATATGGCTTCAGCAAACAATCAGGATGCACAAATAAAACTATTTAAAGGCATATCTAATGGTACATCCATTAAACAAACCACTGTAAAAACACCATTTGTTGACAAAGATAAAACAGCAGTGTCTTTTTTTTCCAGACTTTCCTGACTAATTTTCTCTTTACAGATTATTTGGACCATGGAGATCCTATTTTCACATGTGCATCATGCGACGCTTTATTATGGCATGCTGAGACTACGGTTGGATCGACATGTTCAAGCATAGAGTCGTACTCCATATGTTGTGGGAAGGGAAAAGTAAAATTAGGAAGTGAAATTAAAAATCCACCTGAATTGTTGAGACAACTTATGAATGGTGAGCATTCAAAAAGCAAGGATTTCGTTGAGAACATCAGGAGATACAATTCAATGTTTTCATTCACATCTATGGGTGCAAGGCAAGACACGTCTGTTAATCAAGGATACGGAGCATATTGTTACAGGATCCAGGGAGAAAATTACCACAGGATGGGAAGTCTGTTGCCAGAAGGCGATAAGCCTCCTGTTTTTGCTCAGTTATATATTTACGACTCAAAGAATGAAATACAAAATAGAATGAACTGTGTCAGGTATGACAACATTAATTATCGTATCGTTTAGTCTATGTTCTTCATTCAATCATTGCATAAACAACATTATATTAATATACATGTATTCATTTTATACAGCACGATCGATGGCAAATCAACGTCAAACAACTATATTGTAGACCACCAATTGACTGTTGATCTACGTGACATGCTGGATACCATCAATCCATTAGTTGGTCAGTTCAAAATGGCTGGGGAACGGTTGGTCAGGCGATATGATGAACATAAGTTCAAAATGCGCCTTATCGGTACAAGAGAACGAGATGGTAGAAATTATAACCTACCTACAGCTGATGAAATTGGAGGTCTCATAGTTGGAGATTTTGACGCAACAACTAATAAAAGAGACATTATTTTACATTTGCAGGAAGGAGGTCTTAAAAGAATTAGTGAATTACACCCGTCGTATCTGGCATTACAATACCCATTGTTGTTCCCATATGCAGAAGATGGTTACTGGACAGATATATACCATGTTGGTATCACTGATCATACACCAACAAACAAGAGAACAAGAGTAACAATGAGGGAGTATTTTGCTTATAGACTACAAGAAAGGACAGGTGTTTTCTCGATGGTGCTCAATGCAAGGAGGTTATGCCAACAATTCATTGTTGACGCATACACCATGGTAGAATCTGAAAGGATGTCCTATGTTAAAAATCAACAGAAAGATTTAAGGAGTGAAACATATTCTAAACTTGCAAAGCTGGCAGAACAAGAAGATTCTGGGGTCACATTACGAGGGAAAAAGGTTATACTACCGTCGTCATTTACCGGGAGCCCAAGATATATGATGCATAATTATTTAGATGCCATGACAATATGCAAAGTTTACGGGTACCCTGACCTGTTTATCACATTTACATGCAATCCAAATTGGCCAAAAATTGCACGCTTTGTCACAGATAAAGGATTGAAGTCTGAGGACAGACCTGATGCGATAACTAGAGTCTTTAAACAAAAGCTGGACAACCTAATGAGATATTTTAAAGACCGGCATTATTTTGGACATTTGAAAGCAAGTATCATCACCATGCCTCTATCACTAAATACAAAGTAATTGCATCAACTATTATCGATTGTATATTGTACCTAACATTATCAATTTACTGCAGCTGTTTATACTGTTGAATTTCAAAAAAGAGGGCTACCACATGCCCATATATTTCTTTTCCTGGAAAAAAATGATAAAATCAAAACAACGAGCCAGATCGATCGTTTTATTTCAGCAGAAATACCAGACAAAAATGAGGACCCCGAGCTGTATGAAATCGTCACAGATCATATGATGCATGGCCCATGTGGCCCCCAACGTCCAAGTTGTTCGTGTACAGTAAAAAACAAATGCACAAAGAGATTCCCTAAAGAATTCAACGACTCAACGGTCATAGATGAAAGTGGATACGCACTTTATAAAAGGAGAAACGACGGTTGCACAATAAAAAGAGTGGGGCAGAACTACACAACGGATACGTGGTACCTTATAATCCAGGGTTGTTGAGATGTTACCAATCACATATTAATGTGGAATGGTGCAACCAGATAGGTTCCATAAAATATCTTTTCAAATATATAAACAAAGGTCCCGACAGGGCCACGGCGGCTGTAGAAGACCAAGATATAGATGAAATAAGTGATTATTACGATTGTCGATACCTTTCGGCATATGAAGCAGCATGGAGGATATACAAATTTGATATCCATTATAGATTCCCTCCCGTTTAACGATTGCCATTTCATTTAGAAGGCGAGCAATCGGTTATATTTGATTCTTCGGAAAGCATTGATTGTACGTTAGATAAGGCATCAGTAAATGACACGAAATTCATCCAATGGATGAAAACAAACAAGACAGATGTAGCAGCAAGAAACCTACTTTACCACGAGTTTCCACGGTACTATGTATGGAAGCAAGAAGAAAGGATATGGGTAAAAAGACAAAAGGGCACGTGCATTGGACGTGTGCATCACGTGTCGCCATCAACCGGGGAACTATTTTATTTACGAGTCTTGATTAACAAGGTTCCGGGCGCACAAGATTGGAGCGATTTTAAAAGATTCGAGGATGTTACATACAATACATACAAAGAGGCTTGCCAGGCACGAGGTCTATTGGAAGATGATAAGGAATACATCGATGGGTTGTTAGAAGCTAGCCTATGGGGGACCGGAAACTATTTGCGCAAGTTTTATGTCATACTACTTATGACGGACTGTATGGCTCGACCAGAGTTTGTTTATGAAAAGACATGGGAAGTAATGGCTACTGATGTTCTACATGCAGAACGAATAAAGAGGAATGATCCAGGTATGACATTTTTACTATAAAAATCGGTGTATACGTTACCTAAAAACATATAAAAATCGGTATATTAATAACAACTTATTTGAATATCCTATAAATACCATACGGTATATACGTTACCTAAAAACATATATGAATCAAAGAAAACCAAATTAACAACAATAATGACTTCAACATAACTTCTACTAAACATAACATTATTTAAAAATAAAAACACTTCCTACAAGTCCACCTACTATATCCATAGCTAAAGAAAATTACTGCTGACATGTGCACATCGTATAACAACACGTACACTTAATTTACACATACATAGCTTAAAATATGATTACCTTAACCAAAATAAAAGTTTGGATGCATGGGGAAACATACCAGATGCATTTCTTCAGCAGCATCGTACCAACCAAACAGCATCAGCAAACATGAAACAGTGGGATCTTCACTTCATCTTCTCCAAAAAAATGATAGCTTTATCGTCCACAACATCCTTGGTGTATTTAAACCTCAAAATATTATTCTGTTCCAAACCCCATTCTGCAGCCAATTGTCTCCAAGGCCCTTTGAGATAAACGTGAGTAACACGATTTGCATCCTCATGGTGCTTCTCCTGGAAAAGGATGAATCTGAATCGATGAGACTTATGGCGAACCAATGCATGATCATACTTGAAGAGCTTTTGTTTTTTGTTAATTTTTTCAGGAATAGTCTTGCAAACGGTTCAATAAAAAAATATAAGTATTAATTGGGTAAAGAAAATTTAATTTAGTAAATAAAACCCATAAAAAAATACTTATACCAATCTTCTCTGCTCAAAAACATAACAATACAATGGCCTGTAAAAGGTCTTTTTTTCATCCATATGGTACTTGGCATGGCCGCTCCATGTGCAGTTTTGTATTATCCTGGGGTCTAAAAAAAATAAAATAATAATACCTCTTTAAACAATGCAACCCATACGTAAATATGCGAACAACAATAGTGCACTTATAAACAAATACCTTTATCAACACCAGGATACGGATCACCTCTTGCCACCAAAGTTCGCTTGACTACTTCGTGTGTTAACACTATACAATCTTCTTAAAATATGATCATCAAAGCCCTGTTGTTGAATAGATTTGTGAACACAACCCTGACACCCTGAACCATGTGATAAGCACCAACCAAATCCAACCATCTCTGTCCATAGAAAACAAAATCAAATTTTGTTGTTGATGCAGGGTTTGGCATACGCCGGTGCATCACATCGTATTCTTGACCGTCCACTTTCAATATAAAAACCTCATCATCGTTAACATCTTTAAGAAATTCTCCAGAAACAACCTACAAGAATATCAAAAAAACATCTGAGAGTATAAAGCTGTTGTTATTGGTAAGAAAATTTACGTTTATAAGATTCAATATTCAAACCATTACAATTAAGAAAAGATATGCATATACTGACCGGTGATTCAATAAGATTGGTTTCAACAAACCCCATCCATCTGGGTGGACGCACATCTGAATTCACATTCCTGTAGCCACCACTCTCAACTCCTTCGCGATTATAGCCTGTCACATAGAATGTATCTGCACCTTCCTTGATAAAGTGAATGTATGAAATGTCTTCGTAACCACTTTTCTTAATAAAATGTCTCCATTCATCACCGTGCAACTGCCACTGTTCACATGGCAACCAATCCATCCATACCTTAAATTTCACGCACTTATTGTTGATCAAATACACCCAGATCAGACCATTATAATGCACCTCATGAAACCATTCGGGGAGTGTCTACAGCGTAACCATAATAAAAGTATATACATGTATTAAAAAATAGCATAAAAGCGTCTCACGAAATCAAATCAAACATTCTACTATATACATAACAAAGGGAAGTTAATACAAACCTGACTTTTCCGGTAATAGTAATCAACCTTGATAAAAAACTGAGATGCCATGTTTCTGAAAACTTGAAAATCAGTTTAACAGGTTATATAACGACAGCCAATGGATATGATGTTCATTCATTGTTGCTTTAAAAAAAATCTCCTATAAACAAAACCACCGCCAAACAAAAAACATTCGTTTTAAAATACAAATTCAAAACAACAAAATAATAAAAAATAGAAAAAATCATGGGTGTAACAATAACATGGTGTCATTAAAAAAATACCTAGGCATCAGACTACAATATTTGGGATTCATTTAACTAGGCAACATAACGACGGTGCATCCTTATAATGATGTAATTAACCACAATTTACATTGATAACCAATCAGTGATCATCCGTAAACCGTTGCAAACCATCATCTAGCTTCAAAGTCGTTATAAAAAAATGTGAAATCTGTTATTAAACTGAATTTTCAAGTACTTTGAGGATGGATCCTTTGCTTTTTAGTATTTAAAAAAAGAAAGAAAAAAAAACTTACAGTGATAATCGGCAGTGAATGCGGCAAATGCGTGTGTGCGTTACATTGATATTATCGAGTAAAAAGCAGACCACAAAAATAACTTGTATGCCTTGATTTAGTGATGGGAGTAAACACACCCTACCAAATAGCCACAATGATTACCTATAAAGCACTCCTAAAAATGTTTGACATGCATTTGCTACGTATGCGATGTATAATATACAGCAATGTGGGTTAAGTGTTGCATCAAAATTTACGTTAAAGATTGAACACTTGATTTTGTGTAAATGGTTTATTTGATTAAATTAGAAACGTAAATTTTAATTATGCAGATTTGGAACTCTCAGACGAACAAAGGAAAAACATATGTCTTACGTATATCGAGCACATGCTTCTTTGTAACAATAAAAGTGTGAAAGGATTATACAAACACTTGGGATGTTAATCTTAATAATGTGTTTGGGATATTTAGGAATGAATGTGCTTTAGTATGCGGAATTTACTATAACACACTTAAAGGAACAAAAGGTGGTAAACATGCAAACGTGAATTGTAATGAACAATGAACACAACTTGAATAACACAAAACGATTCAATATTATTGATGAGATAATACGGATGATCTAAACTATCACCAGGATTACAAAAGTAACCTTGAATCTTTAGTTTGTTTTAGGATTTGTGAATCAGTAACTAAGTTACTAGAGAGGTTGTTCTGTTTTTGGATATTTCAAAGTTATTAGTTGAAAAAGCACTGTTTAAGGTGGTGACTAAGGGATCCTTTTATAGGATAAGGACCCCTTATTACAAGTTGTCAAGTTGCAAAATATAATAAGATACTTGGACTTTCTAACCTACTAATTACAACTTTCAATGTAAACTACTCAGTATAATCTTCTGTACAACATAGAAGACTGAACTACTTCTACTTAACGTGTTACATTGTACAAAGACTAATAATACAACTAAATATCTACAAATAAATATCTATCAACTTGACCTTCAACTTGGCAGGACCTTCTTTAACTAGCAGTACCTTCTCACCCAGAAGGTACTGTTAGTACATCTTCAACTTCTTCAAAATCAACTAGCAGGCTTAAAACTTCATCTGGCAGGCTCTTTGACTTGAACATTTTATTCCCAACAATCCTCCCCTAAACTTGTTATTACCTTTAAAATACACAAGTTTCTTATGAATAAAATCCATACCTTGAGGATCTGAGGGAACTCTTCCAAAAACTCTACTCTCTATTCTTCCTTTTTCTTTCACATTGCTCAAAAATGCTCATCAGCAAACTTTGAACAACTTCTGACTTTTCTTCATCTTTATCACACCTTAACCTCTTGGAGATCATGGTTGTAAGAACTTCATAGCTCAGTGGATACTCTTTTCAGCCAACATAAAGAGTTCAATCCCACTTTGTGTAAAAAGATGATGAACACTGCTAAGACTTAGGAATTCCCATGTGGTTGTAGGATCATGATATGAAAACTTCCAATGAACATCTTTTGGATTAGGATCATACATCCTATTGAACTCTACCCAAAGTTCTTGTTCCTTAACATCAGTGTTAGAATTTGTGTCTAGCCTGATTTGAACTAGATTCCACAATTCTTCTAAGTCAGCTCTATCACATGACCTTATCAGATTTTCAAATTTTTTGAAAATGGCAGTCTGATTCCCAACCCTGGTTATCTTCCATGCCTTTCCTGATCTATCATGATGAATCTCCCAATCTATAATAGGGTGTCTAGACCTAATTGGATCAGCATGAATAATTGTTGGTAAAGCAATTATCATTTTACTTACTTGCTCTGGATCCAATTCTGCTTCTTGTGTCTTTTGATCACCATTCTTTTTCTTTGAAGGTTTAGCATCAGATGGGATCTTGAAGTACAATTGCTTGTAGGCATTAAGGTAAAGGAAGTTGATTTCTTCATGAGATTTCTTCTTCAGTTGAGATTCAGTCCAATTAGCTTGACTTTTTAGAAACTTCTTCATGAAAGACACTTGATCCTTCTTAGATAAGCCCACCTTAAAACCTTTTCTGACTTTCTTGAATCTTTTGAAAAATATTATCTAGAGCAGCTTCTTTATATTTGTTGTTGATAAAAGTTTCAAGCTGTGCTGTTTTCTCTTCAGTGTTAAGATTCTTGTCATCAATAATTATGGAAGCTTCACCTCTCACAATTGGATCATTGGCAATAATCCATTGCATCTGTGCATCAAATGTTTCCTGAGCAGCTTGAGTGTCAAGAAGAGTTTGAGCAGCATCCTTTTGTTCTTGCATTTCTGCAAGCAGTCTTGAAGCTTCTAAAGCTTTTTGCAATTCATCTTCATGAAGCTTTTTGGATACTTCCTCATCTAAAGCCATCTGCACTTGCTCTTTTCTCTTCAACCTTTTGGGCTTAGGTTCATCTTCAACCATAATTTGCTTGCCCTTATCTTTTGGAGTTGGTTCTTGACTTGGAGCAGCAGATTGCTCATCAGCAATAAATAACCTCCCTTGAACAAACAACCCCTCCTGAGGGTGTGATTCCCTCTTTCTTTTATAAACCTTTTCAGCAGAACCTCTATAATCCATAGCCAAAAGCCTCTCAATCCTAGCAGGCTCTTGCTCTGCTTCAGCAGGCTCTTTTTTACTAGTAGGCTCTTGCTCTGTACCAACAGGCTCTTCATCATATACCTGAGTTCCTTCATGAAAATGAAATTGAGCCTCCTCTTCACCTTCAGAACTACTCATCCTCCCCTTTTTGGAAGAGTGACCCAAACTTTCAGCATCTGATCTTGAAGAACTAGATAAAACTAACTTTGAAGATCTTTTACCCTTTAGCATCTTCACTTCATTCTCCAATTTCTTAACCCTCTTAACTAACTTGATGTTGATCTCAGAAAATTTTGTGTTCTGACTTTTAAGAGCATTTTCTAAGAGCTGCACCTTCTCTTTTAGTTCTTTCACTGTCTGAGAATCCAGACTTTGATGTTGAAGAGATTGGGATGGTGATGCATGATATGATGGTGATGGTGTTGTAACAGGTGGTATTGGTGATGGAATTGGTGATGGATGATGAAATGGTGATGGTGGTGTAACAGGTGAAGAACTTGATGATGGTGATTCAGATGATTGGGATGGTTCTTCAGCATGTTGTGGTAACATTTCATCAAAAAGTGGTATTTCTTCCCCATTGAAACCAATTTTCATGTTTGAAAACACCTTGTGTGAAAGTTTTGGTGTTTCATAAAGAGAGTGTGGGGGAAGTAACAAATGTTTTGATTTTGTGATGATGCATTGAATAAATCTGGGATACATCAAAAACTTTGTTTGGCTATCCACATTTTTAACCAATCCTTCAAAAATATGTTTGGAAAATTGAATTTTCTGTTTGTTGCCAAGCAAATGAGAGCTGTAGCCATGTTACCACTAAACTGCTCCCATGAGGTTTTCTTTTGGCTTAAACAATGAAGGATTGTATGGATCAAAAATCTCCATTGTGGGGTAAAATGCTTTTTAAGAAAAGTGAGTTTTGTAGAATCAACATTATACCCCATTCTTTCCAAATTTTCAAAAATTTCAGTATGAGGCAATCGACTAATACTATCTGAATCATCCAAATGAAGATGTCTTCTAAAGGATGACTCAGTAAGAGTCAAGGTTTTGCCATCCACTTTGGCTTTTATCCTTTGGTCCCCATTTTCAGAAGTTTTAACTTTAGCCGTTTGCCAAAATTGTAAAATTTATGATTCATAAATAGTGGGATTTACAAGTAAAGCAAACCTGATGGAAGAATCATTTAAAAAGTACACTATTTGATGAAAGGAAGCATTATCCTCAGATTTTTCCAAAAATGCTAACTGGTTGTGACGCTTAACAAAAGATAGATTAGCCATGGTGAAAGTTTATGAAAAACTTGATTAGGATGGTGGGATTTGTTGGTGGTACTGGTAGAAGATGAAAGATGAGTGTTAATTGTGATAAGGACTGATGAATGATATTATGAGAGATTTACTTTTAACCGACAATAAAGAATTTATAATAAGTAAATGAAGAGGCGGTTAAAAAGATCTTTTATATGAGAAATATAATATAATATAACATCAGAAATTTACAGAATTACCCCAACGGCTAATTTTAACTACCAGGCCCAACGGCTATAATTTTGACTAACAGGGTCAACGGTTATCTAGCAGTACCATTTTACTCTACCAGTACCAAAATTTGAACTACCAGTACCTTTGAAAGAAAATTTTACTTGGCAGTCTCTTTGAAATTTTAGCAAAAGTCCCTTATAGTTTTTAGCAAACTATCAGCTATCAACGGATTTGATTTGTCTTTACCAAAAGCCGTTTGCTTATGGACTAGTCAACTATTTACTGTAAAGTATGGTTAGTTAAATACCATATAGTTTTTGGTAAACTATCAACCATCAACGGATTTGATTTGTCTTTACCAAAAGCCGTTTGCTTATGGACTAGCCAGCTCTTAAGTTTGTAAAACTTGGTGAACTGAATACCATTTCCACATTGATCTTTAAGATGGTGCAATTTCCTTGGATGGAGGAATTATAAGAGGCAATGATGCTGTGTATCTTGGATGCTTGGTTCAACAAGTGAAATCATCTATCAGCATGCCTTTGCATTGAAACTTTCCTTAGTTTGATCTAGATAGAACTTTCTCCTTTAGGAATGCTTCATCCCTTCTGAATATATGATCTATTCTTATCATTTTCAACCTCTACATCATCTTGTATGCTCTTGTCTTGCTTTTATTAGATTATCTTCCTTTTCTGGGCTATAATTTCCTCCCCTGAGATTGTTACCTCCTATGAGATATAAATAACTTATATTTCCCTCTTTTTGTTTGGAAGATCTCTTGTTTTGTTATCAACCTGAAATTTGTTAGTTGCAGACCAAAAAGAACAAAGTGCAAAGCACTTGTTTTATAGCATTTTAAACATTTAATCATCAAGATGAACAAAACAGAGCAAACTTTATACTAGCAGGACCATTTATGAACTGACAGTACCTTTTGACTAACTAGCAGTACCATGTTTAAGAGCCAGTACCTTTTTACTTTATGTACAAAAACACATGTTTTTCAAAGATTAATCATTCCAATACCTCCTACTAGGTATTTAAATCTACCTAAATCAAATGCTTTGGTGAGAAGGTCTGCAAAATTCTTTTCAGAATCAATTTTGACAACTTGTATTAACCTTTTCTCATTGCAATCTCTTATGAAATGGTGTCTGATTTCAATGTGTTTTGTTTTTGAATGTTGAACTGGATTTTTAATGATACATATAGTACTGCTATTGTCAATGTAAATAATGGTGTTAAGAAAATTGTACCCATAATCAAGCATTTGATTTTGGATCCAAAGGACTTGCCCACAACAACTTGCACCAGCAACATATTCTGCTTCAGTTGTAGAGTTGGCCACCATTGTTTGCTTCTTGCATTGCCAAGATATGAGTCTGCAACCAAGAAATTGACATCCACCAGTTGTGGATTTTCTGTCTAGGGTTGCACCAGCATAGTCACTATCAGAATAAGCCACCAAGTCAAAAGATGACTCCCTTGGATACCATAGACCCAACCTAGGTTGACCCTTAAGATATCTAAAGATCCTTTTGACAGCTGTGAGATGAGAAACTTTGGGATGTACTTGAAACCTTGCACATACACATACTGAGAACATGATATCTGGTCTTGATGATGTAAGGTACATCAAGGACCCAATCATTGATCTATAATTGTGCAAATCCACATCTTCACCCTCAGCATCCTTGAGTAACCCCTTTTCTGAATCCATTGGTGTACTTGCAACCTTAGAATCTGCAAACTAAAACTTCCTCAGGATCTCTGCTACATACTTATCTTGGCTGATAAATATGCCTTCATTTGATTGTTTCACTTGGAGACCCAGAAAGAAAGTAAGTTCCCCCATGGAACTCATTTCAAACTTACTATGCATAAGTTTTTCAAACTCTACACACAACTCTTGGTTTGTGGATCCAAAGATAATGTCATCAACATAAATTTGCACCAGCAAGATGTCTTTCTTGGTTCTTTTGATGAACAAAGTTGGATCAATCTTGCCTCTTTGAAATCCATTTTCCAAAAGATAGAAAGCCAAAGTTTCATACCATGCCCTAGGAGCTTGGTGTAGACCATAAAGAGCCTTGGTAACCCTATACACCTTATCTGGATATTCTGCATCAATGAAGCCTGGAGGTTGAGAAACATACACTTCTTCTCCAATAGTACCATACAAGAAGGCACTCTTAACATCCATTTGGTAAACAGTGAAGCCTATGAAAGAAGCATAGGCCAAGAATAGCCTAATTGATTCAAGTCTTGCAACTGGAGCAAAAACCTCTTCATAATCCACTCCTTCTTCTTGAGTATACCCTTGGGCTACCAATCTTGCTTTGTTTCTGATCACAATTCCCCTTTCATCTTTCTTATTTCTGAACACCCATTTGGTTCCAATTGCCCAGTGACCTTTGGGCAAATCAACCAGTTTCCAAACCTTCTAAAGCTTGAATTGAAGAAGCTCTTCTTGCATTGCTTCAACCCAACTTGGATCATCTAAGGCTTTGTTAATGTTTTTGGGTTCAGCCTGAGAGAGAAAACATGTAAACAGGAATATGTTGGCAACTTCATGATTCTTTTCTTCATAGACAGATGAGATAAACCCTTCTTGATCTGAAGATAAGACTTGAGTTCTAGTTCTAACACCAGAATCAATGCTACCAATCACATTATCAATGGAGTGATCTTTAAGGATTCTTGTGTTGTGTGTTGTAGGAACTTCATAGGTAAGTGGAAGATTGCCAATTCCCACTTCTTCTGGTAAAGAATCATCTGATTGAACATTTAATGGTTCAGCAGTACCAACTTGTGAACTGGCAGTACCATCTGGTGAACTAGCAGTACCATTTTCATTTGCACTACTTTCTTGATTCTCTTGACCCTGAGTTCCATGATCATCTTCAGTACCTTCATTTGTTGTATTTGAAGGTTCTTCATGACTTGAAGATAAATCCAATCCTTTCCAAATTGGCATCCAGATGTAATCTTGATCTTTAGGTGTTTCAACATTGTCTTCAAAACCTACATTATCATTAGTATTTGTACCTGCAACAGGCACATAATTCATAGATTCTGAAAGCCTATCAATGTCAAACATCCAATCTGGCCCAATGCCTTTAACATTTGGTAGTTTCTCTTGAAACTCTATGTGCAGATTTTCTTCCGCTAGCCTAGTGCAACTATTATACACTCTATAGGCCTTACTTTGCAAAGAATACCCTATCATGTAGCCTTCATCAGCTTTTCCTTCAAACTTTCCTAAATGATCTTTGGTATTGAGAATAGTGACATGACATCCAAAGGGTCTCATAAAACTTAAAGATGGTGTTCTACCAAATAAAAGTTCATAAGGAGTCTTTTTATGTGGTTTAATCACAAGAACCCTGTTCTGCACATAACAAGCAGTACCTACTGCTTCAGCCCAAAATGAAATAGGCAACTTAGAGTCTACTAACATTGTTCTAGCAGCCTCTATTAGTGTTCTAGTTTTCCTTTATGCTACTCCATTTTGCTGTGGGGTTCTAGCTACACTAAATTCTCTTTTTATTCCTTTCTCTTTGCAAAATTCATCCATAACCCTATTCTTAAATTCTGTCCCATTGTCACATCTGATTACTTTCACTTTCTTATCAGCTTGGTTTTCTACCTCAGTTATATAAGACTTAAGGATCTCACTAGTTTCATGCTTAGATCTTAAAAAGAAAACCCAAGAAAATCTGCTGTAATCATCAGTAACTACAAGACAATATTTCTTTCCATTCAAGCTACTCACATTAGTAGGACCAAAAAGATCCATATGAAGCATGTATAAAGCTTGAGAAATTGAGTTATGGGTCTTGGGCTTACAAGAAGCTCTATGTTGTTTGCCTTTTTGACAATCAACACAGGTTTGGTCATTTTGGAAAATCTTTTTGGGTAAACCTCTAACCAAATCATATTTTGCAATTGTATTGATTGTTTTAAAGTTTATATGACCAAGCCTTCTATGCCAAAGCATAGATTCATCCAATGAGGCTTTTGCTACTAGACAAGTTAAACTCTCCTTAGGGACAATGTTCTTTAAATCGACACTGTACATATTGTTCCCTCTAGGAATTCTAAGAAGTACTTGATTTTCATCAGGCATCTTAAAATCAGGAGAAAGAACAAGACATTCAGTCTCACAGAAAAGAACATTATTCTTTTTGTCACACATTTGTGAAACACTAAGGAGATTAAACTGAAGCTCTTTCACAAAATACACATTTTCAAAATCTAATTTACTGGTTTTGATTGTACCTTTACCAGTAATCTTTCTTTTGATTCCTCCCCCAAAGGTAACATATCCTCCATCAAATGATTTGAAGTCTGTGAGGTAAGACATGTTGCCTGTCATGTGCCTTGAACATCCACTATCTACATATCCTTGATCAGCAATATCATTTGAATGTTCCTGCACATATATAAACATATTAGTTTCCTTGGGGTACCCAAGCCATAACTGACTTGGGTTTGCCTCTTGCATCAATAAAATCAAACCACTTTAGGATTGTTGATGCACCTTTTGATTGGAGTGGTCTCCATATCCAACATGCTGAGGACTTAACAACATTTTCCCTTTTAACCAATTTTGTGGTTCTTGGGCTGACAGTACTAATTTTGGCAGTACCATTTGGTCTAGCAGGACCTTTTGGTTTTGGTGTCTCCAAACTTGTGTTTAACCACAGAAATCTTTTCAATGGGACTTTTCACAACTCTTGGTGCATGTTTGAAAGTATTTCTTGCACCCTTAGTAGTTGGTTTTGAGTTAACAGGCTTATTTGGTCTAACAGTATGATTAACTTTTGATGTGTTAGACTTCACAAAACTTTTTCTGGGGTTTGTTCCATTTGTTTTAGACCTTGTTGTACTCCCAGAAACCCAATTGTTACAATAAGCATGAGTATGATTAAAACTACCACAGTAATAGCAGGCCTTATTGTACATAACAAAATCATCACCAAGTTGGTGTGACTTAAGATTGTTCCAATTTCTCTGGCTACCTCTAGGTTTGCTATTACACTTAGCACAACATTCAACTGTTTTCAGAACAGTTTTAGCCTTTATCTTAAGCTCTACTCTTTTAGGACTGGGTGGTCCTACTTTGTTTCCTTTCTTTGAAACAGTCTTTATTTCCTCATCATCAGATGTCCAATCTTCAATAATTGGAGCATCTGAGCTCTTATCAATGAGCACCTTCTTGTTAGAGAGTGAAGCATTATTAGCACTCTCAAAAGGTCCACTTTTCTCTACAGGTTTCTCTTTACTTAGTGGTTTATTGATGAATTCATGTGAACCTGATTCTGCAAGATCTAAACCTAGGGGACAGGGGATTCCTCTGTAAGGAGGTGGACAAGTATTGTATCCAATCCCAGATTTGATTCTCTTGTTCATTTGATTTTAAACTATGCTTCTAGTACAGTCAGAAGCAGTTTCTAATGTGTTAACAGTTAGTTGAGTATTATCCTTTGCCAATTTCACTTTAGCAAACTCAGTTCTTAACAGGTTTATTTCAGCATCTTTCAAAAATATTTCCCTATTAAGAATGCCTTTTGTGTCAGAAAAAGTGAGTTCATTTTCCCTAAAGTGGATTATCTGCTTCTCAAGTTTGGCCATACCACACTTATGATTAACTAGGTCTTGATGAGTTTTTCTTTGTTCTACTTTCAGTTCATCATAAAGTTTTATTAAAGTTTCTAGTGGCCATACCATAGCTTTAGGCTCAGTGATTTCCACAGCCTTGCTCTTGCTCTCAAAGCTTCCTTTCTTCTCAAAGCTTCCCTTGTTCTTGTTCTCAAAACCTCTTCCCTTATCTCCTGCTTCTTTGGTTTCTACACTCTCTTGAGTAGTGACCCTTCATGTGGCAGTTGTAGCACTCCACTTTAGACTTGTCATACCCAGCAGGCTCATTACCATTGATGGTAATCTTCTTTCCAGTCCTCATCAGTAATTTCTTAGCCCTTATGCTAAGAAGTGAAAGTTGCCACTTTATGTCCATTTCCTCAAGATCATCATCATTGATCTCTTGAATATCTTCAAAAGTCAATATGGAGCCATTGTGTTGTGATGTCAAGAAAGCACAACCAATTGTTTCATCTAGAATTGTTTTGGTACTGCTAGAAGTATTGGCAGTACCAAAATTTGTGTTGGCAGTACCTTCTTCTCTTTCATCTTTTTCTTCATCTACTATCCTTGAGGTGCTTGGTGATGACACAAAGGCCATATTCCCTGAGCTTGAACTAGTAGACTTCTTCACTTCATGCTCTACTATCTTGAAGTTGCTGTAAAGATCATTAAGACTCATCTGATCAATATCTGGTTTGTTTTTCCAGACAATGACATGCATGGCCCATTCAGTGGGTAAACTCCTAAGAAATTTGGAGTTTAAGTCTTCTTGAGATATCAGCACTTCATGAATGGCTAACTGACTTGAAAGCTTTTGTAGTCTATTGAACATACTGTCCAAAGACTCATTTGTTGTGGCTGTAAAGTTTTCAAACTGTTGTTTGAGGAGAGTTTTCTGAGTTTTCTTGGTGGCATCATTTCCACCAAATCTAGCCACAATAGCTTGAAAAAGGGTTTTAGCACATTTGTACTTGTTGAAGATCAAAAGCTGGTCATTTGGAATAGTCATGAGAAGCATACTTCTAGCCTTAAGATCATTTCTCTTTTGGATTCTTTCTTCTGCGGTTGTTGGGTTCACTTGCACATTTGTTACTAGTGCATCGTTTACTGTGGAGGTGGTGATTGTAGGTTTAAATGAGTTTCCTTCTTCAATAATCTCCCAAAGTGCATAGTCTTGCACTTGAAAGTATTGCTCTACCCTCAGTCTCCACATATCAAACTCATTTTGTTTGAGTAATGGAAGTTTTGCAGACACATTGGTTTGAATGTGTTCAACATCCATTGTTCTTTTAAATCGTAAATATCAGCCTAGCTCTGATACCACTTGTGAAAGGATTATACAAACACTTGGGATGTTAATCTTAATAATGTTTTTGGGATATTTAGGAATGAATGTGCTTTAGTATGCGGAATTTACTATAACACACTTAAAGGAACAAAAGGTGGTAAACATGCAAACGTGAATTGTAATGAACAATGAACACAACTTGAATAACACAAAACGATTCAATATTATTGATGAGATAATACGGATGATCTAAACTATCACCAGGATTACAAAAGTAACCTTGAATCTTTGGTTTGTTTTAGGATTTGTGAATCAGTAACTAAGTTACTAGAGAGGTTGTTCTGTTTTTGGATATTTCAAAGTTATTAGTTGAAAAAGCACTGTTTAAGGTGGTGACTAAGGGATCCTTTTATAGGATAAGGACCCCTTATTACAAGTTGTCAAGTTGCACAATATAATAAGATACTTGGACTTTCTAACCTACTAATTACAACTTTCAATGTAAACTACTCAGTATAATCTTCTGCACAACATAGAAGACTGAACTACTTCTACTTAACGTGTTACATTGTACAAAGACTAATAATACAACTAAATATCTACAAATAAATATCTATCAAATTGACCTTCAACTTGGCAGGACCTTCTTTAACTAGCAGTACCTTCTCACCCAGAAGGTACTGTTAGTACATCTTCAACTTCTTCAAAATCAACTAGCAGGCTTAAAACTTCATCTGGCAGGCTCTTTGACTTGAACATTTTATTCCCAACAAAAAGCTTGAGGAACATCCCAAACATGCCTTTGCCAAACGAAATGTTCCTAATGTCACATTACAACAGGCTGATATCGGACGAGCTAAAATACAACCCAAACGAATTGCGCAAACAACACAGCAAGCTACTTGGTGCGTTAACAAACGAGCAAAAAATAAATATATAATACTTTGATGGACGCTGTTAACGGCCAAACGGGGGGGTATGTTTTTCGTATATGGATATGGAGGCACGGGTAAAACTTATCTTTACAAGACATTGTCCGCAGCAATTAGATCAAAAGGAGACATAGTGTTAAATGTCGCATCAAGCGGTATAGCCGCACTTTTGTTGGAGGGGGGAAGAATAGCGCATTCTCGCTTTGCAATTCCCATCAACATAGTCGATGATTCTATGTGCCATATCCCAGCGGATAGTGAACTGGCCGAACTTATAAGGACATGCAAGCTAATTATATGGGACGAAGCTCCAATGACGCATAGACATTGTTATGAGGCATTCGATAGGACACTAAAAGACATATGTAGGACACACTCATCAACCCCATCTGAACAAATTTTCGGGGGAAAGGTTGTTTTGTTCGGAGGTGATTTTCGACAGATCCTTCCGGTCATCACAAACGGTTCACGACACAACGTTGTACACGCGTCGATAAACTCTTCATATCTATGGGACCATTGTACAGTGCTACAACTGACTATCAACATGAGACTAGGAACAAGCTCAAACAGCTCCGAACGCAAAGAAATACAAGACTTTGGCGACTGGATATTATCAATTGGAAATGGAACAATAGGAGGTAAAAACAATGGGGAAGCAAACGTTGAATTTACAGACGATATGTTGATTCCTGATTCCGAAGATCATGTTGGTACGATAATTGAAGAAACTTACCCGGATTTGATCAATAACCTTTATAATCCAACCTTTTTCCATGAAAGGGCTATCCTCGCACCAACGCATGACCTTGTGGACGTGATCAATGACAGAATGCTTACACTACTTCAAGGAGATCAAAAAACATATCTAAGTTCTGATTCGATTGGTATTGCTGATGAAGACACCACTTTCAATCCGGAATTGTACACGTGTGACTTTCTCAACAGCATTAAAATATCCAGACTTCCGCGAAATTCTTTGACCCTTAAAATAGGCACGCCTGTTATGTGCATGAGAAACATTGATCAAATGGCTGGACTATGCAATGGAACAAGGCTCCAAGTTCGAAGGCTAGGTACTAATATTATTGAAGCTAGGATTATATCAGGTGGAAGTGTTGGCACTATTTGCACTATACCACGTATGGTTTTAAGTCCTTCAGATACCAAAATGCCATTTAAATTTAACCAAAGACAATTTCCGGTATCACCGTGCTTTGCAATGACTATTAACAAAAGCCAGGGCCAAACATTGACGCAGGCAGGATTGTTTCTCCAGCGGCCGGTGTTCTCGCACGGGCAGCTTTATGAGGCAGTATCTCGAGTCAAAAACAAGAAAGGTTTGAAGGTCCTTTGTTGTGACGAGGATGGGAAATACTCAAAGTCAACAACGAACGTTGTATATAAAGAAGCACTATTTCGCATTTAAGAAGGTATTGTAGTTATACAAATTAATAGTATCGACCATTAATTAACATCGAATGTTTTTTATTACATACAATTTACGGCTTTTAAAACCTGTTAACGTGATTTCCTAAAGTCTCCAGCTCCTCCCATATATAAAAAAGGTCTTCACTAATCCTTTTTTTTTTAAATGTACAATGGCAGACATATATTTCCATTTAAACATTGTAACAACATCATCACAAAATATAACAAGGCATAACATGTTGCAAAAAAGTAGCACTTTAACATTTTACAAAACAACCACCTGTTGAGTTATGGTTGTTAGAAGTGCTACTACGGTTATAATACCATATACACACTACAGTCATAAGGATTACTTATCTAAATTATGTTTGTAGACCTAAGTTTCATACATACACCCAGTAAAAGCCCTAACCCACCCATGTATACCCACATGCAAACTATTCAGGATAAAATTGTCTAGACAGGAACTGATACAGTGTCGTCATACATTTAACAAACGTGTAACACTGGAATTAAATTTTGTTCACCCTCCATGACTTCGAAGACAGTGTCAACAAATCTGATCCTCAACATTTTCCCAGTCCTGAACCCACACATGTTTGCAAATGCCCAGAAATTCCCAGTGAGTTTCACTTGATGATCCCGGTTTGTTCTTTTTGAATCGTTTATCGTGGAAACCTTCACCAGAAACCTCTCATCATCATGCACCAGAAACGCCTGTTTGTATGCCTGCATCTGATGATGTCCAATAAAATCCACGGGCACAGTCTGTTGTGAAACAGATATTCTTCAAACATCACCAAATAACAAAATATACCAAAAATAAATAAAATAAGTTAAAGAGATTACTATATATTCCTTAAACACTTACCACGTGGTAGAATTCCAAGACAATTCCATTCAGTTAGACATAAAATACAGCGTTTTCATCATTGTGGTTGGTATGTCCTTCCCATGTGCAGATATGGTGCGCTCTTTTGTCTACAATTACATTTAATAACAACCCACACTTTGTTACAACACATGTATTCTATTTGGAACACATCTTCAAACATTAAAGTATACAAACCTTCCATGGCGTACAATGGTATTCCACGACCAGGTAGCCTCAGCAATGTTGGGTAAAGAGTCTCCAGGTATAAGCGCGTGCCGTTGTTGCAAAAGTGCGCCATATTCAATTTATTATCTCCTAGATTTGTGAATACCATAGGCTGACTTATGCCAATTTCTATATCGTTAACAAGCCTTTCCCAGCGTTTGCCAAACAACCTATTCGACCTAACAACATTGTTCACATCCAATTTAACCCTTTCATGCCTCACTTTAGCCCTCAAACCGTTAGCATAAATTTTGAACTCATCTTTCCATATATCTTGCAAAAAATTGGCCGGTAGAATCTGAATTACACAAACAGAAAAACCATATCAGATAAGTAGATGAATCAATAATTTGAAGATGAATTCAAACGAGGATCACAGTCAATTTTTTAAATTTAGTCAACACTACGGCTGATTATAACTTACTTGTTGTGAATTACCTAACTTTGTAACCAGCTATACATTATAAATTGCGTTACTATGTGACCAACTATTTTGTACTTAATTTAGTTATACGGTAACTCATAACGTATAAAAAACTACGCATATCCAACCTTTAAGTAAATGACACAATGTAAAACATTCATACCTGCCCTCCAACCATAAACCTTACCAAACACCTCACAACTCTACGCCCCACAACACGTCTGTCGTAGCCGGGCCCTTCACTGCCATCCTCATTATACCCGGTGACATAGAAAGTGTCCAACCCCTCCTTCTCAAAGTGCAATCTTTTAACTGATGGTGGCAAATTATCGTGAACAAATCTTCCCCACTCATGTCCATAAACCTCAATTTCACCTTCAACAACCTTAATTAAACATACATATCTGCACCTGTTGTTGCCATTAACGAAAATATACTCTTCATTATCGTAAAATCTATCCTTGAACACGCTAGGCAACCTCTGTAAAACAAAAAAGGTTTCAATAAGCTATACACTTATAATCCTTTGTTACTAAAAAAAGAGAACATCATTAGGTGAAAATTTATGGTCACATGTATATATGAATGTTGTGGAACGTTTTGTTTGTTCTTGATTGAGATATTTATGTATTGAATGTGTTTAGCATGCGGAATCTACTACAACACACTTTAAAAGAACACAAGATGGTGAGTTTGAGTAAATGAGAGAATGCAATGAACAAAGAACACAACTTTGGTTAGAACAAAACGATTCAATATTATTGATGAAATAATACGGATGATCTAAGTATCACCAGGATTACAAAGTAATCTTGAATCTAAGATTGTAAAAAGGATTTGTGATTCGAAGTAACTAAGTTACTTGAGAGATAGTTTGGTTCGTAGTTATTAGTTGTGAAAGATGCATGCATGAAGAAGTGATTAAGATATCCTTTTATAAGATAAGGATATCTTATTACATGTTGTCAAGTAGATGAATATAATACTATACTTTGACTATTATGGCGCCTACAATTAAATACAACTACCCATGTACACTCTGATATATTCTTCTGTCACCACAGAAGACTATTCTACTTCTACATAACGTATAACAATGTACAAAGACTAATAATTCAACTAAATATCTATTACAAAATATCTAATCGACAAAACAGAAGCTTGGCAGGCTCTTCATTAGCTAGCAGTACCTTCTACCCAGAAGGTACTGGTAGAACATCTTCGTACACTACAAAATCAACTAGCAGGCTCTTCTCATCATTGGCAGGCTCTTTGACTTTGATCATTTTATTCCCAACAATCCTCCCCTAAACTTGTTATTTTCATTAAAATACACAAGTTTCTGATGAATAAAATACATACCTTGAGGATTTGAGAACTCTTCCAAAAACCTTACTTTCTATCCTTCCTTTTTCTTTCATATTGCTCAGATATGCTCCTCAGCAAACTCTGAACAATCTCTGAGTTTTCTTCATCCTTGTCACACCTTAATCTCTTGGAGATCATAGCTTTAAGCACTTCATAGCTAAGAGGATACTCTTTCTCAGCTAACATAAAAAGTTCTATCCCACTCTGTGTGAAAAGATGATGAGTATGACTATGGCTTAGAAACTCCCAAGTTGTTGTAGGATCATAATAGGGAAATTTCCAATGAACATCTTTGGGATCAGGATCAAACATTCTATTGAATTCCACCCAAAGCTCTTGTTCCTTAGCATCTGTACTAGAATTTGTAGCTAACCTAATCTGCACTAGATTCCACAATTCTTCTAAATCTGCTCTATCAGATGCTCTAACTAAATTTTCAAAATTCTTGAAGATAGCAGACTGTCCCCCAACCCTTAATATTTTCCATGACTTACCAAATCTATCATGGTGTATTTCCCAATCAATTATAGGGTGTCTAGACCTAATTGGATCAGCATGAATGATAGTAGGTAAAGTAATCAACATTTTACTTACTTGCCCTTGATCCAATTTTGCTACTTCTTTCTTCTGAGCATCTTCCTTCTTCTTAGATGGATGTACATCAGATGGAACATTATAGTAAAGATTCTTGTAGGCTTGAAGATATAAAAAGAAGATTTCATCAGCAGATTTCTTCTTAAGTTGATAATCAGTCCAATTTGCCTGATTCTTCAAAAATTTCTTCATAAAGATTGTTTGATCTTTGTTAGTTTTGCCCACTTTAAAACCTCTCTTCTGACTTTCCTTCATCTTCTCAAAAATGTCAGCCAAAGCTGCTTCTTTGTATTTCTTGTTGATGAAAGATTCAAGTGCTTCAGTCTTCTCATCAGAATTGAGTGTCTTGTCATTTACTATATTTGCTGCATGACCTTTCACAATTGGATCATTGTTAATAATCCATAACATCTGTGCATCAAAGGTCTCTTGAGCAATTTGAGTATCAAGAAGAGCTTGAGCAGCTTCTTCAGCTTCTTTCTGCTCTTTCATTTCTTCAAGCATTCTTGAAGCTTCTCTAGCTTTTAGCTCTTCTTCTTGAACTCTTTTGGCCTCTTCTTCTCCTAAAGCCATCTGAATTTGCTGAGTTCTTTTCAACTTCTTGGACTTTGGCTCATCTTCAATTAGAATACCTTTGCCCTTATCCTTTGGAGGTGAATCTTGTGATGGAGCAGAAGATTGCTCATCAGCAATTAAAATCCTCTTTCTCTTGTACACTCTCTCAGCAGATCCTTTATATCCCATAGCCAATAGCCTTTCTCTCCTGGCAGACTCTTCTTCTGCCCTAGCAGGCTCTTGCCCTGCTCCAACAGGCTCTTCATCATAAACTTGAGTTCCATCATGGAATTCAAATTGAGCCTGTTCCTCCTCTTCTTCCTCATCTTCAGACATATCCTTCCTCCCCTTTTTGGAAGAGTGATCTATCCTATCAGCATCTGACTGTGAAGAACTAGATAAAACAACCTTTGCAGACTTTTTACCTTTTAACTTCTTCACTTCACCCTCCAATCTCTTAACCCTCTTAACCAATTTGATGTTGATCTTAGAAAACCTTTCATTTTGACGTTTAAGAGCTTTCTCTAAGAACTTCACCTTGTCTTTCAACTCTTGCATTGTCTGAGGTGATTGGGTTTGTGATGTATGATGTGGGGATGGTGGTGGTGTTGCTGATGGTACTGGAGATGGTGTTGGTGATTTTTGATGTGTTTGTGAAATGAAACCATGTGAAGAACTGGATGATGGTGTATCAGCAGATGGTGTTGGTTCTTCTGGGTGTTGTGGTACCATTTCATCAAAAAGTGGAACTTCCTCCCCTCTAAAACCAATTCTCATATTTGAAAATACTTTTTGAGAAAGTTTTGGTGTTTCATAAACTGAGTCTGTGGGAAGCAACACATGTTGTAATTTTCCAATGATGCATCCAATGAATCTTGGATACATCAAAAATTTTGTTTTACTATCCACATTGTTTACCAATCCTTCAAAAATATATTTAGAAAAATTGTATTTTCTGTTTGTAGCTAAGCAAATGAGAGCAGAAGCCATGTTGCCACTAAATTGCTCCCAAGAGGTTTTCTTCTGGCTCAAACAGTGAAGGATTGTGTGAATCAAAAATCTCCATTGTGGAGTAAGATGCTTTTTCAGAAAAGTGAGTTTGTTGAACTCAGCATGATACCCCATTCTTATTAAATTTTCAAAAATTTCAGTATCTGGTAACTGACTAATACCATCAGAATCATCCAAATGAAGATGTCTTCTTATGGATGACTCAGTAAGAGTCAAATGTTTACCATCCACTTTGGCTTTTATTCTTTGTTCCCCATTTTCAGAAGTTTTAATTTTAGCAGATTCCCAAAATTGTAAAATTTGATTTTCATAAATAGTGGGATTGACTAGCAAAGCAAACCTGATGTAGGAGTTGTTTAAAAAGTCCACTACTTGATGAAATGAGGCATTATCCTCTGACTTCTCCAAAAATGCTAACTGATTGTGACGTTGAACAAAGTTTAGATCAATTGTGGAAGCCATAATGAAAATTTTGAATATGATGGTGGGATTTGTTGGTAGTACTGGTAGAAGATGAAAGATGTATGTGAATTATGATAATGACTGATGAAAGAAGATATGAGAGAATTACTTTTAACCGACAATAATAAAGATTAAAATAAGTAAGTGAAAAGGCGGTTAAAAAGATCTTTTATATGTAAAATATAATATAATATATTCATCAGTGAATTACATAACTACCCCAACGGCTAATTTTAACTACCAGGCCTAAAGGCTAAAACTTTTTCTGACAGGCTCAACGGCTATCTAGCAGTACCTTTGTACTCTAGCAGTACCATTTTTGTACTAGCAGTACCTTTGAAAGTTTTTAAAAATCCCTTATAGTTTTTAGCAAACTACCAGCTATCAACGGATTTGAGTTGTCTTTACCAAAAGCCGTTTGCTTAAGGACTAGCTAACTATTTACAATTAAGTATGGTCAGTTAACAACCATATAGTTTTTGGTAAACTATCAACCATTAACGGATTTGATTTGTCTTTACCAAAAGCCGTTTGCTTAAGGACTAGTCAACTCTTAAGTTTGTGAAAACTTGGTGAGATGAATACCAAAAGCCATGATGGCCCAAAAGATGGTGCAATTTCCTTGGATGGAGGAAATTTGAATCAGGCATTGATGCTGTGTATCTTGGATGATTGGCTCAACAAGTGAAATCATCTAATAGCATGCCTTTGAGTTGAAAACATTTCTTAGTTTGATCTAGATAGAACTTTCTCCTTGAGAAATGCTTCATCTTTTCTAGATATGTGATCTAACTATCTCTTTTTCAACTCTGCATCATCTTGTATGCTCTTGTCTTTTCATAAATTGGTCTTTCTTCCATTCTGGGCTATTAATTCCTCCCCTGAGATTGTTATTTCTCCTGAAATGAATAAAACTTTTGTTGCCCCTTTTGTTTGAAAGAACTCTTGTTTTGTTATCAACCTGAAATGTGTTAGTTGCAAACCAAAAGAACAAAGTGTAGAACACTTGATCTATAACATTTTAAGTATTCAAGCCTTTAAATGAACAAAACATAGCAATTTTGTATCAGCAGGACCAATTATGAACTAACAGGACCTTTTGACTAACTAGCAGTACCATGTTTAAAATCCAATACCAGTTAATATTATGAACAAAAACATATGATTTTCAAAGATTTATCATTCCAATACCTCCTACAAGATATTTGAATCTACCTAAATCAAAAGCTTTGGTGAGAAGGTCTGCATAATTCTTTTCAGAATCAATTTTAACAACTTGAATTAACCTTTTCTCATTGCAATCCCTTATGAAATGGTGTCTGATTTCAATATGTTTTGTTTTTGAGTGTTGAACTGGGTTTTTAATGATACAAATAGTACTGCTATTGTCAATATAAATAATGGTGTTAAGAAAATTGTACCCATAGTCAAGCATTTGATTTTGGATCCAAAGAACTTGCCCACAACAACTTGCACCAGCAACATATTCTGCTTCAGTTGTAGAGTTGGCCACCATTGTTTGTTTCTTGCATTGCCAGGAGATTAGTCTGCAACCAAGAAATTGACATCCACCAGTTGTGGATTTTCTGTCTAGTGTTGCACCAGCATAGTCACTATCCGAATAAGCCACCAATTCAAAAGATGATTCCCTTGGATACCAAAGACCCAACCTAGGTTGACCCTTAAGATATCTAAAGATTCTTTTGACTGCTGTGAGATGAGAGATCTTGGGATGTATTTGAAACCTTGCACATACACATACTGAGAACATGATATCTGGTCTTGATGATGTAAGATACATCAAAGACCCAATCATTGATCTATAATTGTGCAAATCCATATCTTCTCCATCAGCATCTTTGATTAGCCCTTTGTCTGGATCCATTGGTGTACTTGCAACCTTAGAATCAGCAAAATTGAATTTTCTTAGGATCTCTGCTACATACTTATCTTGGCTGATAAATATGCCTTCTTTGGATTGTTTCACTTGGAGACCTAAAAAGAAAGTAAGTTCCCCCATGGAACTCATCTCAAACTTACTGTGCATAAGTTTTTCAAATTCTACACACAAGCCTTGGTTTGTTGATCCAAAGATTATGTCATCAACATAAATCTGTACTAACAAGATGTCTTTCTTTGTCCTTTTGATGAACAAAGTTGGATCAATCCTGCCTCTTTGGAATCCACTTTCTAGTAGAAAACAAGCCAATGTTTCATACCATGCCCTTGGAGCTTGATGTAGGCCATACAAAGCCTTGGTAACTTTGTAAACTTTATCTGGATACTCAGCATCAATGAAGCCTGGAGGTTGAGATACATATACTGGTTCTTCAATTTCACCATACAAAAATGCACTCTTAACATCCATTTGATAGACAGTGAAGCCTATGAATGAAGCATAGGCTAAGAAAAGCCTAATTGCTTCAAGTCTTGCAACTGGAGCAAACACTTCTTCATAATCTACCCCTTCCTCTTGAGTATATCCTTGTGCTACCAATCTAGCCTTGTTCCTAATTACTATACCCCTTTCATCCTTCTTGTTTCTGAACACCCATTTGGTTCCAATTGCCCTATGACCTCTGGGTAAATCAACCAATATCCAAACCTTCTGAATCTTGAATTGGAGAAGCTCTTCTTGCATAGCTTCCACCCAACTTGCATCATCTAAAGCTTTGTTTATGTTTTTGGGTTCAGCCTGAGATAGAAAACATGAAAACAGGCATATATTGGAATTATCATTATTCTTTTCTTCATAAAGAGAGGAGATTAACCCTTCTTCATTTGAGGATAAGACTTGAGATAAACCAACTTGAGATCTTGTTCTAACACCAGAAGTTATGCTTCCAATCACATCATCAGTTGAGTGATCTTTGAGAATTCTAGTGTTTGGTGTTTTAGGAACTTCATATGTAGTTGGAAGATTGCTAATCCCAACTTCTTCTTGAAAAGAATCATCTATTTGAACATTCAATGGCTCAGCAGTACCAATACTTGTACTAGCAGGACCATCTGAAGAACTGGCAGTACCATTGTCATTAGCACCACTCTCTTGATTCTCTTGATTCTGAGTTCCTTGATCTTCTTCATTGCCTTCTTTTGTTGTGTTTGAAGGTCCTTCTTCATTTGAAGATAGATCCATACTTTTCCAAATTGGCATCCAGATGAAATCTTGATTTTTAGGAATTTCAACATTTTCTTCAGAACCTGCATTTTCATTAGCATTTGTACCTGTAACAGGCACATAATTCATAGATTCTGAAAGCCTATCAACATCAAACATCCAATCTGGTCCAACTCCTTTCACATTTGTAAGTTTCTCTTGAAACTCTATGTGAAGATTCTCTTCAACTAGCCTAGTGCATGTGTTAAACACTCTATAGGCCTTACTTTGCAAGGAATACCCTATCAAAAAGCCAACATCTGCTTTTCCATCAAATTTGCCTAAATGATCTTTGGTATTGAGAATAGTAACCTGACAACCAAAAGGTCTCATAAAACTTAAAGATGGTTTTCTACCAAAGAAAAGTTCATAAGGTGTTTTTCTATGTGGTTTTGTCACAAGAACCCTGTTTTGTACATAACAAGCAGTACCAACTGCTTCAGCCCAAAATGAAATAGGCAACTTAGAGTCTACTAACATAGTTCTAGCAGCCTCTATAAGTGTTCTATTCTTTCTTTCTGCTACTCCATTTTGCTGAGGTGTTCTAGCTACACTAAACTCTCTTTTTATGCCTTTTTCCTTGCAAAAGTCATCCATAACTCTATTCTTGAACTCTGTCCCATTGTCACATCTGATGACCTTAACCTTCTTATCAGATTGGTTTTCTACCTCAGTGATATAGGTTTTAAGTATCTCACTAGTTTCATGTTTAGATCTTAAGAAGAAAACCCATGAAAATTTGCTATAGTCATCAGTAACAACCAGACAATATTTCTTTCCATTCAAGCTACACACATTAGTAGGACCAAAGAGATCCATATGAAGCATATGTAAAGCCTGAGAAATAGAGTTTTGGGTCTTGGGCTTACAAGAAGCTCTATGTTGTTTGCCTTTTAGACAGTCAACACAAGTTTGGTCGTTTTGGAAAATCTTTTTGGGTAAACCTCTTACTAAATCATATTTTGCAATAGTGTTGATTGTTTTAAAGTTTACATGACCAAGCCTTCTATGCCAAAGCATAGATTCATCCAATGAGGCCTTTGCTAACAAACAAGTTAAACCTTCTTTGGGATCAATGTTCTTTAAATTGACACTATACATATTGTTCCTTTTTGGAATTTTAAGAAGGATCTGACTTTCATCAGGCATCTTAAAATCAGAAGAAAGAACCATACATCCATTGTCAGTAAATAGAACATTGTTCTTTTTGTCACACATTTGTGAGACACTAAGAAGATTAAACTGAAGTTCTTTCACAAAATACACATTTTCAAAATCTATTTTACTGGTTTTAATAGTACCTTTACCAGTAATCTTTCCTTTTATTCCTCCCCCAAAGGTAACATATCCTCCATCAAATGTTTTGAAATCTGAGAGGAATGACATGTTGCCTGTCATGTGCCTGGAACACCCACTATCAACATACCCTTGATCTTCACTATCAGTTGAATGTTCCTGCACATGAATAAACACATTAGTTTCCTTGGGGTACCCAAGCCATGACAGACTTGGGTTTGCCTCTTGCATCAATGAAGTCAAACCTTTTCAGGATTGTTGATGCACCTTTTGATTGGATTGGTTTCCAAATCCAACATGCTGAGGCCTTAACAGCACTTTCCCTTCTAATCCATTGTGTGGTCTTTGGTCTATCAGTACCAATTTTGGCAATACCAATTTTGGCAGTACCATTTAGTCTAGCAGGACCTTTTGGTCTAGCAGGACCTTTGGTTTTTGGACTCCAAACTTTTGTTTTGACCACATTTATCTTTTGAATAGGATTCTTCTCAACTTTTGGTACACTTTTGAAAGTGTTTCTTGTACCCTTTTCAGTTGATTTTGTAATAACAGGCTTATGTTGTCTAACAGTATGATTATCTTTTGTAGTGTTAGACTTAACAAAACTTTTTCTGGGTTGAGTAACATTTGTTTTAGCTTTTGATTTACTCCCAGAAACCCATTTATTACAATAAGCATGAAGATGATTAAAGCTACCACAATAATAACAAGCTTTATTAAACATAACAAAGTCATCACCTAATTGTTGTGATTTAAGGTTGTTCCAATTTCTTTGGCTTCCCCTAGGTTTGTTATTACATTTTTTACAACTTTCAACTGTCTTCAAAACAGTTTTGGCTTTAGCTTTAACTTCTACTTTCTTAGGACTGGATGGTCCTACTTTGATTCCTTTAATAGGAATAGTCTCATCTTCATCATCATCAGATACCCAATCCTCAATAATTAGGACATCTGGTCTCTTCTCAGTGAGCACCTTGGAGAGTGAGACATTCTTAGCACTCTCAGAAGGTTCACCTATCACTACAGGTTTAGCTAATGGTTTTGCAACAAATTCATGTAAACCTGATGCAGCAAGATCACTACCTTGTGGACAAGGAATTCCTCTATAAGGTGGAGGACAATTATTATATCCTATCCCTGATTTTATTCTCTTATTCAACTGAGTCTCAACTATGCTCTTAGTACACTCAGAAGCATTTTCCAATTTAGTAACAGTCAGTTGAATATTGTCTCTAGCTAATGTCACTTTAGTGCACTCTGTCCTTACCATTTCTATTTCTCTATCTTTCAAAAATATTTGTCTTTGAAGAGCATTTTTAGCATCAGTAAAGGTAAGTTCATTTTCTCTATAGTGAGTGATTTGTTTTTCTAGCTTGGACATACCACACTTATGGTCAAATAAGGTTTGAATGGTTTTTCTATGTTCTAATACTTCTGTATCATAAGCTTTACTTATGATTTTTAATTCTTTAAAAGATTCACAATCATTAGGACATTTGATAATTTGTACCTCAGGGGTGGAGAATGCCATCAAAGCCAATTCATCAGAAGTTGACTCATCTTCACCCATGAAACTCCAGTCAAAACCCATGCCATCTATAGCAACCATTGCTTTTGGCTCAGCAACTTCAACAACCTTACTCTTGCTTTCAAAGCTTCCTTTCTTCTCAAAGCTTCCTTGGTTTCTATTGTCAAACCCTCTACCTCTGTCATCCTGCCTCTTAGGTCTTCTACACTCTCTAGAGTAGTGACCTTTCATGTGGCAGTTGTAACACTCCACCTTTGACTTATCATAGCCAGCAGGCTCACTTCCATCTATCAGTATCTTCTTGCCAGTCCTCATCATCAACTGCTTAGCTCTAATGCTTAAAAGTGAAAGTTGCCACTTCAGGTCCATTACTTCAAGATCATCAGGATGAATCTCTTGAAGGTCTTCAAATGTTAATACAGACCCATTGTGTTGAGATGTAAGAAAAGCACACCCAATTGTTTCATCCAAAATGGACTTGGTGCTACTAGAAGTATTAGCAGTACCAAAGGTTGTGTTAGCAGTACCTTCTTCTCTGCCTCCTTTGTCTTCATGATCAACCTTTGAGATGTTTGGGGATGAAACAAATGCCATATTTCCTGAGCTTGACCCAGTAGTCTTCTTAACTTCATGTTCTACAATCTTGAAATTGTTGTAGAGATCATTGAGACTCATCTGGTCAATATCTGACTTGTTCTTCCATACAATGACATGCATAGACCATTCTGAAGGTAAACTCCTTAGAAATTTAGAGTTTAGATCTTCTTGAGTTATCATCACTTCATGGATGGCTAACTGACTTGCAAGCTTCTGAAGTCTATTGAACATACTGTCCAAAGACTCATTGGTTGTGGCTGTGAAGTTCTCAAATTGTTGTTTGAGAAGTGTCTTTTGTGTTTTCTTGGTAGCATCATTACCACCAAACCTAGCCACAATAGCTTCAAAGAGGGTTTTGGCATCTTTGTATTTGTTAAAAATCAGAAGTTGATCATTTGGAATAGTCATCAGTAACATACTCCTTGCCTTGAGATCATTTTTCTTCTGAATTCTTTCATCTGCATTCGATGGTTGGGTTTGTATTGTTGTTACAAGAGCATCATTTACTGTTGTTGTGGTGGTTTGGGGTTTAAATGAATTGCCTTGTTCAATAATCTCCCAAAGTGCATAATCCTGCACTTGAAAGTATTGTTCAACCCTGAGTCGCCACATTTCAAACTCATTTTGTTTCAGTAATGGAAGTTTAGCTGCAACATTTGTCTGAATATGTTCAACATCCATTTTTCTTTTAAATTAGTAAATATCAAGCCTAGCTCTGATACCACTTGTGGAACGTTTTGTTTGTTCTTGATTGAGATATTTATGTATTGAATGTGTTTAGCATGCGGAATCTACTACAACACACTTTAAAAGAACACAAGATGGTGAGTTTGAGTAAATGAGAGAATGCAATGAACAAAGAACACAACTTTGGTTAGAACAAAACGATTCAATATTATTGATGAAATAATACGGATGATCTAAGTATCACCAGGATTACAAAGTAATCTTGAATCTAAGATTGTAAAAAGGATTTGTGATTCGAAGTAACTAAGTTACTTGAGAGATAGTTTGGTTCGTAGTTATTAGTTGTGAAAGATGCATGCATGAAGAAGTGATTAAGATATCCTTTTATAAGATAAGGATATCTTATTACATGTTGTCAAGTAGATGAATATAATACTATACTTTGACTATTATGGCGCCTACAATTAAATACAACTACCCATGTACACTCTGATATATTCTTCTGTCACCACAGAAGACTATTCTACTTCTACATAACGTATAACAATGTACAAAGACTAATAATTCAACTAAATATCTATTACAAAATATCTAATCGACAAAACAGAAGCTTGGCAGGCTCTTCATTAGCTAGCAGTACCTTCTACCCAGAAGGTACTGGTAGAACATCTTCGTACACTACAAAATCAACTAGCAGGCTCTTCTCATCATTGGCAGGCTCTTTGACTTTGATCATTTTATTCCCAACAAATGTAAACCTGATATTCTGGGTAAGTACCCATATTAAAACGGCACAAGAATTGCTGGTCCATCTTGGTTCTTTCAATCCTAAAGAATCAATGTAGTGATCCTAATACATTCAAAATCGATATTACAACAAACATAAGCACGTTGTATAACCATGTCGGATTCAGTTAACAAATCACGCCAAAACTATCCATTCAAATATCATACAGATTAAAGATCGAAATACATCAGACCCCTTTATGAATCACAGTGTAGGGACTAACATGAATATTTAAAGGTTTACACACACTTCAAAGGATCCACAGCCGCATTTCATGTATAAAAAACAAATAAAAAAAAAAGAAAAACAAAGGAACGTACATGATCAACCACTAAACTATCTCTCACCTTTGGCCCCCTACTTCAAAATCAACGTAAATAACAGCCATAACAAACCCCAACAAATTTCAATCGTGCACAATGAAGTTCAAAACACATCAAACCTCTTTATGAATCACAGTGTAGTGCCATAACAAACCTCAACAAATTTCAATCTCCCACATTAGTCCGTTTATTAAAAAATCAACATAAACAGCAGCCATTATAAGCCCCAAGGATTAAAATTATTCAAAATAATTAAAAATTACCTTGAACCATAGTAACTCATACCGGACTTTGATTATCCCTTTACTCTGTCTGGATATCTTTCTACTTCCTTTCTTCTAATTCCCTCGGTTCTTCTTCACACGAGCATGAAGCATTTTGAAACATATATCTATCTTAAAACATAATTGCCTTTATAAGCTCAAACCACTCTTTTACTAAATATGGTATTGCAACTAACTTTTCAATAGTTAGAACCACTACCATAACTAGCAAAACATTGGTATTGGTTAATAAAAGCGATCATACTTAAGTTGAACACGGTTGTGTGCTTCTTCTGTTGAAGAAAATAAAATGCTTCATATTCGTGTGAACAAAAAATGAGAAAATAGTGCCGTTCCAAAAAAAATGAAACGGAAGCAAAACTTTCTGAGCTGGGGTTCATCAAGAGCTTACAGTCCTACGAAACACGTAAAAGCTTACAATCCCCCTGTTCTAAACAATGGCAGCCTATGACAGTCAACACAAGCAATATCAGCAATAACAACTATCAACACACTAATAACTAACTTAGGAAACAGCAGCGCCATAGCAGGTTTCATCAAGATCCAACAAAATACACCTAATTACCAACTATGTTTTGTCATATCCCGATTCTATAAAAATTAAAAAAATTTCATCAAGATCCAACAAAAAACACCTACTTACCAACTATGTTTTCTCATATCCTGTTCCTAAAAACCTAATACATAAAATGGTAAATCAAATTAATCAGAACAGAGTAGCACAAAAAAAAAAAAAAATGCAACCACAAATTTTTAACTAAAACCATGTAACAGAAATTAAGAAAACATCGACAAAATTATAAGATCAATATTGTATGGCTCACCCTTTATTTGTCCGGGTGATAATATTTTGATTACTCGAGATCTGTTATTTTAGATAGTGTAATGATGCTTCATGTGAAGAAGCTAGAATAAATTATGACCGATAAGATGAAAAGACTGTATAGGTTAGCTCTAGGCATCACTTACTTAGTAGTGAGAATATTAGTAATGAGTATGCTACACCACTTGCATGTTCTTCAAACATCTTTTTCATAATATTTTGCAAAGTGAAGGTAATGCCATAAAAAAAAATAAAAAAAAAAATTAACAAAGGTCAAAATACACTTGCATAATCCATTTGGTGGATGCAGTTTCGTAATATCATAACTAAAATTACATATTCAAAATTGTAAACTAACATTTTCTTTATCAAAATATTGAAAATATTAAATTAAAGGTAGCTACATAGAAAGAACATGTATTGGTTATGTGCATCGTGACGTACATACTTTTCAACAAACAGACTTTAACTTTTCTTTTGCTTTCTTTATAATCGTAAATCCGCAAAAATAAAGAATGTCAAAGTTAAACCTGTTTGACTTTTTTGAGATGGAGGGAATATATATATATATATATATATATATATATATATATATATATATATATATATATATATATATATATATATATATATATTATTTCCCTAATAGTTATTGCCAACCCTCTAAGCCATTTTTATATCTAACGCAACTATCTCAATTAACTACTAACTAACGCAACTATCTAAATTAAATGCGAGCTTATCATAACACGTACTTATTCGCAAACCAGATGCGGTTAACGGTGTCCAACCCCTGCACAATCAATTAACGTGAAACGTGAAGTATTATTAATCTATTTTTATATTATATATAATTTGGTATCAATTGATACAAGCTATTAATGTTGAGGTTGGAGACAGTTGTGTGCTACTTGCGCAAAGGAAAATAAAATGTTTCATATTCGTGCAAATAGTGAAATATCATATATAATTCGTGATCTGTGCTAAAGTGTATGTATAAATAATATCATACGGATACACGTGAATAAAGACAAATCAACCCTTTAGGAAAAAGGTTAACTTGCAAAAACTCACGTTTGTGATATGTGTGTGATACCAGGTAAGTGATTACCCGGGTCGTGTCCCAACGAGGTGTGAATGGACAATCGTTTGAGGTTTGAAATTAGAGTGATTGATGATTGTAATATGGAATTTTGATTTTATTATATCTAATTAAATAATGAGAAACAAATTCTCAAAATAAAATTAAGATTTAAAACAAATTATATTAAAAACGCGTTACGGGAATTATTAAAACTGGCTAAAAACTAAGATATATGGAAATCTAATCTTACAAGTGCAAAATTATTTTTCCTAAGTTATAAATGACAAAAGAAAATTTTAGAAAAAAGATTTATATTTTTCTGACTTTTATATTTTTTATTATGAATTAAAAACTGATTTAAACTAATTAAATTATTAAAAATACTAAAACTATCCAGAAAAATCTGAAACTTTGCTGGAAAATATTTCAAACCACACTGAAGCTAGGAAAATTAACAAGACATTCACAGCTTATTGGAATAAGCTGTTTATAAGCAAAATTGTTAGGATTCGACACACGGTTAAGGTGGTTAAACCTTTTGTACTTTGTGTGTATGATATATTGAGTGAATATGATTAAGTATGCGGAAACTACTTAATCACACTTAGAAGGTTATTATGATTATGGAAATAGAACGGTTGTGTTTGTTATTGAACAAGGAACAATGAAAGATTAACACCAAACGATTCAATATTATTAATGATAATAATACGAGTGATCTTGAATTATCACTAGGGTTACAACCTTGAATCTTATGTTCTTACAACTTGTGATATTCTTGTGTATGATCTATGTCTTAACAGTTATGAGTTCTAATAATAACATTCACTTTTTGACACACATAATATCGAGACTAAGATCTTCTTTTATAGTCCAAGAAGATCTTTACAATATTGCTAAAAGTCTAGCCGAACTACTTGTTAACTTATCTTGAGTGTGTCAGTGCATAAGATACAACATGTATCTGTGTACACAACTTGTTAACTAAGCACATAGGGTAAGATATTATCTACCGTATATTGTTGACCAAAATACAAATAATATCTTTTCATACTTATCCACTTAGCAGCAGAATGTTCATTAGCAGCAGCAATGAGTTATCGTTAGCAGCAGGATCAAGTACACTAGTAGCAGGATCAACAGCAGCAGAATGTTTAAGCCTAGCAGCAAAATCATTTATCGCTAGCAGCAGAATCAAATGTTCTAGCAGCAGGAACAAACATTAACAGCAGGAACCAAATGCACTAACAGCAGAATCACACTTAACGTTTTTCTTTGAATAGAATCCGATATTAAACTTCTTGAATATTTAATTCCCAACAAAAACAGTGGAAATAAGCTTAAAAAGGAAAAAATGGTTAAATAAAAAAAGGTGTAGGATCTAACTGGAAAAGACCCAAGGGCAGAGTGGTAAGTTATGTGTGTGGTGAGCTGGGTGGCCAGGGTTCGAATCCTAGCAATGCTATTTTTGCTTTTTATTTATTTTTTTTATTTTTATTGTTGAAACTGATTAAGCACAAAGTGATAAGTAATTTTTAAAACTGGAACTATTTTTGAAAATCACAAATAAGCTCTGAATGAGCTAAAGTTTTGCTGATCAGTGGGTAAAAATGGAATAAGCCCAAGGTTTTGATCAAAAGGACTGATAAGCTATTAAATAAGCTAAAACAACCTGAAATAAGCTGAGACAATTATAATAAGCTAAAATGATAACTGAAAATACCACAAGAAATGCAAATAGGCACTGCACAAAACTCCAATAAGCAAAAAGATGGACTGATGCACAGGGCAACTATTTGGATTATAGGCAATTTTGGACTTATTTTTAAGCACTTAAATGATTACTAAACACCACAAAAACTGATTCCACTTAAATTTCACCTACTGAGGATCTAGGAAACCAAAAATCAGACCAAGAGTAGCTTATTTGTTGCTTAAAAATAAGCTGAGAAAGTGGCTAGTCCATACAAGTGTACACTGATTGCTCAGTGTATGCTTGTGTGGATAAGAGACTTTTGAGCTTGATTTAAAAGCTTAAATAAGCTATGCTAAGTTCTAGATTATGGAATAAGCAAAGATCACCTAGCAAACTACTAAGAAACAAGGAATTAAGCACTGAACAACACAATTAAGCACTTAAATTGAATCTAGAAATAGTGTGCAGACTGCACATATGGATTTCTATTGTGCAGACCCGTGTAATGGTTCAAAACAACTCAAATCCAACTGATATTAGTCCAACTCTCGTGCATCCATTAAATGGATTCAAAGGACCTCAGAAAAGCCACAAGGAAAGGTCAAATGAGCTTATTGCTCAAACTGGCTTATTTGATCAGTTGAGGTTCTAGAATTACCACAGTCCACTCAAAATCACAAATCCTATCAAGTAAGCTTAAAAGCTTTTACTAACTACTCAAACAACCTGAGTTAAGCTCAATCAAACTTGAGAAAAGTGCAAATGAACAGGAATCAACCAAATTGACCCATTTTGACTTTTTGACCCAAACAATCCTTAATATCACTGATTTTAAGATTAACACTAGGAATGACCAAAATAGCTTATGATTCTGACTATTTAAAGCTTGCCTAACTTATTTAAGCTGATATAAGCATATTTCAAATTAAATTGAGCACTGAATAAGCTAAATGCCTTAATTTGACTTATAGGACTGATTTTGGCTATTTAATGGAAAATGAGATTTAACTTAAACTAATTATCAAACTAGGGTAAGAATACCTCAAGTAAAACAGATAAGCAGATAAAATGACAATAAGCATACAAATAAGCTATGGAACAGTGAAATAGAAAAAAACTTGAAAATAGCTTACAACTGTGTTATGCTATAAAACCATGGATTTAGATCAGTAACACACCTAGCTTGTCAACAACAAGCTAGAAACCCCATTAAGCTTTCCTTAATAGCTTATTTCACCAGAACTGCTTATTTTGAGCTTCTTGACTTTTTGTTGACTTTTCTTGATATCTTGGAATGAGACTGAACTGAACTAAAATAAGCTCACACTAAGCTATATTAAGCTTATATGAGCTTATAGAAACAGATAAGAGGCTATTTTTAATAACACTTAACCTAATTCGAATTCTCAGTACAACATAAAAATTTAAAAACTTGGAATTAACATTAACTAATGGAAATTGTAAAAAGATTAATGATAAACAAACTTAAATTAACTTGGAATGACAACTGAAAATTGAAATTGATACAACTTAAACAATAAAATTACAATACGATTTAAAGAAATTAACTAACTGCCATATAAGGCTACATTGGTGCTCTATTTATACCACAATATCTAGGGTTTCCTTTGTCTTCCATCTCTGAGCAAATCCCAACCTTCCAATTGTCTTTTTATCATCTCAGCCGTCCTAACGGATTTTGGCGCCAAAAATAGGATAGTGGGAAAAACCATTTGATTATGATGAAGTGTGATGGGGAAGAAGCAATTAATGCTTCTTGGCTTGTTAGGTGGAGTGGGATAGGAGGAGGGGGTGGGTGTGTCAGGGATAAGAGGTGAGGTGGGAGGTGGTATGGTTTTGGGCGGGCAATGGTTTTAGAAGAAGGATTTGACCGAAGTCAAACTGGTATTAGTTTAAAAAGGGTGGGTCGGGTTATTTGTTGTGATTGGGCTTGGGGTTTATGTTTTGGTTGGGCTGGGCTTAGTGTTTAGGATTAGAATTGGACTGGATTTATTTTAGGATTAGAATTGGATTTTGGATTTAACTTGAGGGACCAATGTTGTAACATTCTGAAAATCCAAGGACTAATTATGCCAATTCTGAAAATTATCTTCAAGGGCCAGTTTTGTCATTTTGGTATTTTTGGAGGTTGACTGAGACTTTGTCTTTGACTTTTGTCTTCACTTGATCAAGTGTACAATTGTTGTCGAGTCGATCCAAAAATATTCGTTTTTGTTCCGTTTTCAATCCTTTAGTACCTGAAACACATAAAACACAAACCAAGGATATCTGCAATATATATTGGGTGTTTTAGGTCATTTTAGTGTCTTTTATGGGTATAAAATGATGAGTATTTACACACTCATCAATCCCCCACACTAAGCTATTGCTAGTCCCTAGCAATCCGATCATATAAAGTAATGAAAGGATCAAAAGAATACCAAGTATACCCCGTTTTGATTTTTTTATAAAATGCAAGAAATTTAAACTTAGAACAAAATATATAACACGCTTGATTTCCAAAAATGGTATCATGGAACGGGATTTACACAAAATGGGTGTCTCTAGGGAATTAAAATCGTCATCCTCTTTTTTATACTCCCAACTAAGCTTAAACTCAATGTGCAAATGCTTTTGAAAAATGCTAACACTACTTATACAGATAGTCTATGTAGGCCGAAACTTAACTTTTCACTCCCGTATATATTCAAGTTTAGGTGACAGTGCTTGATTTTCAAAATTTTGATAACAAAAATCGACGTTTTTATAAAACTCTGACTAATACTAGTTGAAAGATAGATTTAAAATTCACAACAAGCAAGCTTCAAAATTTATTGCATTTTGCAATATCATTCAATTTTATTTTCTTTTTATTTTCTCATTTTTTTTTTATTTTTTTTCATCATCAATTTTTTTTTTTTTTTTTTTTTTTTTTTTTTTTTTTTTTTTTTTTTTTTTTAACTTGTGCAATATAAACTAACGGAGTTTCACGGGAACCAAGATCTTACACCTTCCAGAATAAAGGATCCAAGGGCCGTTACAACGGAGAATTCCAAGACTCTAAACATTCCTGAAATGAGGATCCAAGGGTTTTAAACCAAGACCTCACACATTCCTGAATTAGAGATCCAAGGGCCGGTGTAAGAGGGTAGCCAAGACCTAAATGCCTTCCGGAAATAAGAATCCAAGGGCCGATCTTGAACCGTAGCTTTAAGCACATACATTTATTACTTAACTTTTACATTATTATGACATATGCTTGTTCCGAAGTTTAAATAAAGCTTTGAACAAGTATTTTTCAAAATCGTAAAGAAAAAATGATTTTGTGTGTTCAAATGTTTGAAAATAAGCACTAATTAAGTCAGATTAGTTATCTCCTGGGAGGAAAAGCCATAGATTACTTATATAAGCTCTAAAGAAAACCAACTATTCTACGCTTAGCATTTTCATTTGCACATATCGTAAAACCTTAGTCTAATCGTTAAGGAAGCAGCCAGATCAATACTCTGGCAGAGTCGGGATTCCCTTTGTTCTAACCTAATCAAGACTAAACACTTCTTTTTTTTTTATTGCAATTTCTTATCTAAAAAACGAAAAAATTTTAAAATTTTGGGCAAAACGAGGGTACTAGGGCACTAGAAGGTACATATGTGACAAAATTCGAGAGAATTCCCCCCCCCCCCCCCCCCCCACACTTAGAATTGAATATTGCCCTCAATATTCAAAGTACAGGCTATTATGCCGACACTTAGAACGTAAAAAGGTAAGACTAATAGCCAAGTGTGTGAAAGAAATCTCTATTTTCACAAAAAGGATTAAAAAGATATCCCTAGATAATCGTTAGCAAAAGGATAGGATATTGGGCGGCTGGATTGAAAACAGGCGCGGCAATCATCACAATCCAAGGGAAACCTGAAAACAGAGCAAACAAAACTAAAGAGCACAGCACAGCGGGATTCCCCCACACTTAGTGTTAGAAATAAGAGAGAAGACAGAAACATGGGCGTTTACCCATGCAATGCTAATGTTTTTGTTAACCGAGTCACTAGCTTGACTCGACCCCGAATTCATTGGTCCATGGGGAAAGTTTGGAGATCCGGGACAACCATGTGTGGTATGTCCCCTCCAAAGTAATGCTTCAACCTATGACCGTTCACCTTGAAGTTTGGTCCATCGGTTTGAGATAACTCGATGGTGCCATAAGGAAAAAATTTGGCAACGGTGAATGGTCCAGTCCAACGGGTTTTAAGTTTACCCGAGAATATCTTCAATCTAGAGTTAAAAAGAAGGACTCGATCACCAACGTTAAAAACGCGGTTCTTGATTTTTGATTCATGGATTTTCTTTGTTTTCTCCTTGTAGATTAAAGAGTTCTCGTAGGCTTGATCACGAAGTTCATTTAATTCATTGAGTTGAACCTTGCGGTGATCACCCGCGGACTTTAGGTCGAAGTTGGCATGTTTTAAGGCCCAATAAGCTTTGTGCTCGAGCTCGATCGGCAGATGGCACGCCTTTCCGTACACGAGCTTGTAAGGAGTACACCCGATGGGTGTTTTGTAAGCTGTACGAAAGGCCCAAAGTGGATCATCTAGTTTATCCGACCAAGATGCACGGTTTTCACCTACGGTCCTTTCCAAGATTCTTTTAATACCACGGTTTGAAACCTCCACTTGTCCACTTGTTTGTGGGTGATACGCGGTAGAAAGACGATGAGTAATACCGTATTTAAGCATGACTTTTGCAAATTGTTCATTGCAAAAGTGCGTACCGCGATCACTAATGATAGCACGGGGAGTTCCAAACCGAGAGAAGAGTGATTTCAAAAATTTACACACTACTCAGGCGTCGTTGGTGGGGAGAGCTTTCGCTTCGACCCATTTAGACAAATAATCGACAGCCACGAGTATATACTTGTTCCCTCGTGAAGACGGGAACGGGCCCATAAAGTCAATGCCCCAAACGTCAAAGATTTCACAAACTTGAACGACATTTTGTGGCATTTCATCTTTTTGAGAGATCTTCCCGTGACGTTGACAAGAGTCACAAGATTTGACTAAGTGATGGGCATCACGGTAGATTGTGGGCCAATAGAAACCGGAATCAAACACCTTCTTGGCGGTGTAATTGGCACCATGATGTCCCCCTGTAGGTCCATTGTGGCAAGCCTTAAGAATATCAACGGCTTCTTGGCCGTGAACACACCGTCGGATGACTTGATCCGCACACACTTTAAACAAGTAGTGGTCATCCCAAAAGTAATGCTTCACATCTTTGAAGAATTTGTTCTTTTGTTGGGACGACATCCCTTTCACAACAAAGTTCCCCGCATGGTAATTTGCAAAATCGGCAAACCATGGGGTACTAGAATCACCACGAAAAGATACCACGTTAAGTGTCTCGAGAGGAAATGTTTCATTTATTTCCTTTTTCTCGAGCACACTTTGGTGAGGATTCTCTAATCGGGACAAATGATCAGCAGCAAGGTTCTCCGCTCCTTTTTTATCACGGATGATGATATCAAATTCTTGCAGGAGGAGAACCCATCGGAGCAATCTCGGCTTTGTATCTTGTTTTGAAAGAGATATTTGAGAGCCGAGTGATCCGTATACACTATGCTTTTTGACAAGATTAAGTATGGCCGAAACTTTTCGAAAGCATACACCACAGCTAATAATTCTTTTTCCGTTGTGGTGTAATGAGCTTGAGCCTCGGTCATAGTTTCGCTAGCATAGTGTATAGGCTGAAAGTGTTTTGTTTTCCGTTGCCCCAAGACCGCACCTATGGCAAAATCACTTGCATCGCACATAAGTTCAAAAGGTAGGTCCCAATTGGGGGCAACCAAGATTGGTGCTTCAGTAAGCTTTTTCTTAAAAGTTTGAAAAGCTTCAATGCACTCTTTGGAGAAAATAAACGGAGTTTCCTTTTCAAGGAGACGGGTCATCGGCCGGGCGATTTTTGAAAAATCTTGAATGAATCTACGATAGAAACCGGCATGACCAAGAAAACTCCGAATGCCTTTAACGGTTGTGGGATGAGGTAGCTTAGCAATAACATCAACTTTAGCTCTATCCACCTCAATCCCGTTCTTTGAAATCTTACGGCCGAGGACAATGGCCTCTTTGACTATGAAATGACTTATCTCCCAATTTAGACAAAGATTCGTGTCTTCACACCGCTTAAGCATATTGTCCAAATGGGAGAGACATGTGGTGAAAGAATCCCCAAAGACCGAGAAATCATCCATAAAGACCTCCATAGTCTTTTCAATCATGTCATGAAAAATGGCCATCATGCACCTTTGGAATGTGCCCGGAGCATTACATAAGCCAAAAGGCATGCGTCGGTAGGCAAACGTTCCATAAGGGCACGTGAAAGTGGTCTTTTCTTGATCTTGCGGATCAATGGGAATTTGGAAGTAACCCGAGAAACCGTCAAGGAAACAATAGTATTCGTTTCCCGCTAGTCTTTCGAGCATTTGGTCCATGAAGGGTAAAGGAAAGTGGTCTTTACGGGTGGCATCATTTAACTTTCGGTAGTCAATGCATACACGCCATCCCGTTACCAATCGAGTAGGAATCAACTCGTTTTCATCATTTTCAATAACGGTAATGCCACCCTTTTTAGGTGCGCAATGAACGGGGCTCACCCAAGGACTATCTGAGATAGGGTAAATCAATCCGGCATCAAGGAGTTTAAGAACCTCCTTTTTGATAACCTCGTGAATTTTGGGATTAACCCTTCTTTGATGTTGAACCGCTGGTTTAAAGTCATCTTCCATTAAAATCTTGTGTGTACAAAATTCCGGGTCAACACCCTTAATGTCGGAAATTTTCCAAGCGATGGCTCGCTTGTGTGACTTTAAAACCTTTATGAGAGCGGTTTTCTCCTCATCATTTAAATCTTTAGCAATTATGACGGGTAATTTATCGGTACCCTCCAAAAATGCATATTCGAGATGAGGCGGTAAGTCCTTAAGTTCGACCTCCGGAGGATCATCAGAATTTTCAACAGATTTGATTTCCTCATTATGAAGTTCTTTCGGAGGGAAAGATGATGGATCATCATTAAGCAACTTCTCAATGAGAAGAATATCTCCCTCCATGTCAAATACACCATCATCAATTCCAGAATAAATTGAATCACAAGATAAACAAGCCTCAATCTCTTCCAAGATGAAGTCACCTCCCTCAAACGGAGTGAGAGAGGGGGAAGAGAGAGCAATGGTAGGATTATCCACAGAATTAACAATTTCAACACGATAAACCGATTCCGGAGGTGGGACAAGTGGTGTGCTCTTAGAGCTAGCATTTTCCACCACTTCCGATGTGATCTCCGATTCTTGTTCATCATAGTCAAAAACACTTTTAACTTCTGTAGCACAACTTTCAAACCATTTGCTTGAACCAGGGGTAATTCCCCTTGTTTTGAGCTCAACACGTTTTTGTGAAGGTCTCTTAACCGTGAATCTTGAAAGCATCGAATCACTTCTTTTGGAAGCAATTACGAAATCAGACTTTTAATTAACCGTAGCAATGTTGCATTTGGTGGTTAGAGATTTAGAGTCCTGATTAACGTTAAACGTGACTTCTTCATTATCAACCCGTATGGATAATTCTTCAGCATATACATCGATGATAGCATGACTCGTTCTTAAGATAGCTCTCCCCAGAATGAGTGGAACTCGAGGATCGGCATCAAAGTTTACCACAACGAAATCAGTGGGAAAATGGAACTTTATCACTTTCACAACGACATCCTCAGCTATTCCCAGCGGATGAGTTACAGTACGGTCCGCTAGCTCGAGTGTCATGCAAGTAGATGTAAGTTTTGGAAGAGATAATTTCTCCTATACTGAGAGTGGCATAAGGTTAATGCTTGCGCCAAGATCGGCCAAGGCTGAGCACTGAACCATCCCCAAGAAATCACATGGGATTAAAAACTTGCCGGGGTCTCCGAGCTTTTCGGGAAGCTTTTTTAGGAGAACCGCCGAGCACTGTTAGTTTAGTGGGTTCTTTGCCATCTCAGACAACTTATCCTTGTTGCTTAGCAAACTTTTGAGTGTAGATGCAAATTTGGGCATAAGAATGAGAGCATCTGCGAAGCTTATGTCAAAGTGCAAATCACTGAAGATTTTAAATAATTTCTCCATCTGTTGATTCGTTTTGTCTTTAAGCTTCTGATCATTAAGCCTCGAAGGATATGGAATTGAAGGCTTATGATTGGTCTTCGGAACATCGGGTTCCGGAACTTGAATTTGGACATTTTGAGGTTGGACGTGTGCGGTACTTTGTGGGCTTGAGAAATGCACTTTGTCCGTTGTCACCTCGGCATCTCGATTCACTTCCCCCGGTGGAGGGGGCATAGGAGTCGAGGGTCCATTATGCGTCTTACCACTACGAGTGGTGACGGCTTTCAACTCAGCATTAGGATTAGGAATGGTATTGCTCGGAAGTCATCCAGAGGATGAAGAAGACTGGTTCATGTTCATATTCATGAAACTGCCCATCATATTCTTCAACTCATTTGTTTGATGAGACATTGTAGTATCAATTTCCTTTCTCAACTCGACTTTCATATTATTGATTTGAGTCTGCATTGAATGCATGCTGGACTCCGTAATTTTCATGAAATCATTAGTCAAAGGAGCTCGAGGAGGCTGTTTATAAACATGTTGATTAGGAGCTTGATAAGGCTGGTTGAAATTGTTACGGTTTTGGTTGAAATTCTGAGAATTGTTGAAATTTTGTCCTTGATTTTGAACAAAGCGATTTTGATTTTTTTGATTTGGCACGGGTGGAAAACCAGGTGGTACCATAGCGTTTGGTGCTCGGTAATGAGGTTCAACATGCGGTCGGTTTTGATTGTAGTTTACTGCAGCTACGAGAGCTTGGTAAACAGAAGCATCGGTTGCTTGACAATCGTAATACGCATGCGGGCCACCACAAGTTTCACACACTTTGTTTATGGCTTTGATTTGTTATGGTTTATGAATCTCACTCTTAATTTCTTTCACTTCCTTCATCATGCAACGAATTACGTCCGTTAGAGCGGCTAACTCTGATGAGTTACCGGATGAAGAAGCAGGAGTGATAGGAACATTCACTTTGTTTCGAGAAATAGGAACTTTTGATTTATTCTCGCAAATTTCAAGCACATCTTTAGGTCGACGATTCAAGATATTGCCACCGGCGGCAGCGTTTAGAGAATCTTGATCGTTTCCATTCAACCCATTGTAAAACGTATTGATCTGTTGTAACTCCGTGAAATCATGATGCGGGCATTTTCTTAGGAGATCTTTAAATCGGTCCCATGCCTCTCCGAAGTTTTCATCGAAACCTTGACGAAATCCAGAAATTTCATTTTTCAGATTAGTCGTCTTTGAAGGAGGAAAGAAATAATTGACAAATTTCTGTACGAGATCTTCCCAAGTTTCAATGGATCGAGGGGGTTCTTTTTCCAGCCAAATCCGGGCTGCCCCTTCGAGTGAAAACGGAAATAGCATCAATTTGACAACTTTTTGCGGCACATCCTTGTAATTGACGGTTGAGGTCAACTTGTTGAACCAACGGATGTGTGCATACGGATCTTCTCGTTCAAACCCGTGGAATTGGTTTGTAGACACGAGTTGAATCAAATGTGTTTTTAATTCAAAATGATCAGAATCGATTGGTGGTAAAACGATGGCATCTCCGTAACCCTCGCTGGGTGCTTGGAGCATCTCCGCCATTGTTCGATTGTCTGCCATATTATTAATGGGAATAGTACGAATCTCGGGTTCGACTATTCGGGCAGCACGTCTACGATTACGTCTTCTCGGAATATCAACGAGTTCACGTAAAGGACTTGTCGACATAGAAGAACGAGTGCGCATGCACTAAATAAAATAATTCAATTAAAACAAGATCGAAGCAAAACACAAGGAACTTAAACCTTAAATCAACAAGCGTACGGTAGCTCTCTGAAAGAAAAACGCACAGAGTGGCGGAGGAGCTAAGGTGGGCAATAAATGCTCCTTAAAAACCCGCTTCTTTCGGTTTGTCAATTTAATGCCAAACCTCCTGAAACCTCCGTTAGAGTTTGTTTATCAGTCAAAGGTGAGCCGAATTCGCAAGCGACACAAAGGCAAGTTTTAATCTTTTGTTTGGGAACTTATTATGATAATACTCCAAGTTGAGGAATATTATATTGATTTTGCTTTTATCTTTTATTTTAACAATAAAACGGAAAATGTTTTTGGGTTTTTATTTTTATATGATAATATATATATAGAAAAGAAAAGAAAAATATTTTTGTTTTTTATAGGGTTTATGGAAAATGGGAACTTCAAAAGGAAGGATCTCAAGTCACTAATCGTTTAAATCTCAACGATATAGTCGCAACATAACCTTCCCGGCAGCGGCGCCAAAATTTGATCCGTGCTAAAGTGTATATATAAATAATATCAGACGGATACACGTGAATAAAGACAAATCAATCCTTTAGGAAAAAGGTTAACTTGCAAAAACTCACGTTTGTGATATGTGTGTGATACCAGATAAGTGATTACCCGGGTCGTGTCCCAACGAGGTGTGAATGGACAATCGTTTGAGGTTTGGAATTAGAGCGATTGATGATTGTAATATGGAATTTTGATTTTATTATATCTAATTAAATAATGAGAAACAAATTCTCAAAATAAAATTAAGATTTAAAACAAATTATATTAAAAACGCGTTACGAGAATTATTAAAACTGGCTAAAAACTAAGATATATGGAAATCTAATCTTACAAGTGAAAAATTATTTTTCCTAAGTTATAAATGACAAAAGAAAATTTTAGAAAAAAGATTTATATTTTTCTGACTTTTATATTTTTTATTATGAATTAAAAACTGATTTAAACTAATTAAATTATTAAAAATACTAAAACTATCCAGAAAAATCTGAAACTTTGCTAGAAAATATTTCAAACCACACTGAAGCTAGGAAAATTAACAAGATAGTCACAGCTTATTGGAATAAGCTGTTTACAAGCAAAACAGTGGAAATAAGCTTAAAAAGGAAAAAATGGTTAAATAAAAAAAGGTGTAGGATCTAACTGGAAAAGACCTAAGGGCAAAGTGGTAAGTTGTGTGTGTGGTGAGCTGGGTGGCCAGGGTTCGAATCCCAGCAATGATATTTTTGCTTTTTATTTATTTTTTTGATTTTTATTGTTGAAGGTGATAAGCAATTTTTAAAACTGGAACTATTTTTGAAAATCACAAATAAGCTCTGAATGAGCTAAAGTTTTGCTGATCAGTGGGTAAAAATGGAATAAACCCAAGGTTTTGATCAAAAGGACTGATAAGCTATTAAATAAGCTAAAATAACCTGAAATAAGCTGAGACAATTATAATAAGATAAAATGATAACTGAAAAAGCCACAAGAAATGCAAATAAGCACTGAACAAAACTCCAATAAGCAAAAAGATGGACTGATGCACAGGGCAACTATTTGGATTCTAGGCAATTTTGGACTTATTTTTAAGCACTTAAATGATTACTAAACACCACAAAAACTGATTCCACTTAAAGTTCACCTACTGAGGATCTAGGAAACCAAAAATCAGACCAAGAGTAGCTTATTTGTTGCTTAAAAATAAGCTGAGAATGTGGCTAGTCCACACAAGTGTACACTGATTGCTCAGTGTATGCTTGTGTGGATAAGAGACTTTTGAGCTTGATTTAAAAGCTTAAATAAGCTATGCTAAGTTCTAGATTATGGAATAAGCAAAGATCACCTAGCAAACTACTAAGAAACAAGGAATTAAGCACTGAACAACACAATTAAGCACTTAAATTGAATCTAGAAAAAGTGTGCAGACTGCACATATGGATTTCTATTGTGCAGACCTGTGTAATGGTTCAAAACAACTCAAATCCAACTGATATTAGTCCAACTCTTGTGCATCCACTAAATGGATTCAAAGGACCTCAGAAAAGCCACAAGGAAAGGTCAAATGAGCTTATTGCTCAAATTGGCTTATTTGATCAGTTGAGGTTCTAGAATTACCACAGTCCACTCAAAATCACAAATCCTATCAAGTAAGCTTAAAAGCTTTTACTAACTACTCAAACAACCTGAGTTAAGCTCAATCAAACTTGAGAAAAGTGCAAATGAACAGGAATCAACCAAATTGACCCATTTTGCCTTTTTGACCCAAACAATCCTTAATATCACTGATTTTAAGATTAACACTAGGAATGACCAAAATAGCTTATGATTCTGACTATTTAAAGCTTGCCTAACTTATTTAAGCTGATATAAGCAGATTTCAAATTAAATTGAGCACTGAATAAGCTAAATGCCTTAATTTGACTTATAGGACTGATTTTGGCTATTTAATGGAAAATGAGATTTAACTTAAACTAATTATCAAACTAGGGTAAGAATACCTCAAGTAAAACAGATAAGCAGATAAAATGACAATAAGCATACAAATAAGCTATGGAACAGTGAAATAGAAAAAAACTTGAAAATAGCTTACAACTGTGTTATGCTATAAAACCATGGATTTAGATCAGTAACACACCTAGCTTGTCAACAACAAGCTAGAAACCCCATTAAGCTTTCCTTAATAGCTTATTTCACCAGAACTGCTTATTTTGAGCTTCTTGACTTTTTGTTGACTTTTCTTGATATCTTGGAATGAGACTGAACTGAACTAAAATAAGCTCACACTAAGCTATATTAAGCTTATATGAGCTTATAGAAACAGATAAGAGGCTATTTTTAATAACACTTAACCTAATTCGAATTCTCAGTACAACATAAAAATTTAAAAACTTGGAATTAACATTAACTAATGGAAATTGTAAAAAGATTAATGATAAACAGACTTAAATTAACTTGGAATGACAACTGAAAATTGAAATTGATACAACTTAAACAATAAAATTACAATACGATTTAAAGAAATTAACTAACTGCCATATAAGGCTACATTGGTGCTCTATTTATACCACAATATCTAGGGTTTCCTTTGTCTTCCATCTCTGAGCAAATCCCAACCTTCCAATTGTCTTTTTATCATCTCAGCCGTCCAAACGGATTTTGGCGCCAAAAATAGGATAGTGGGAAAAACCACTTGATTCTGATGAAGTGTGATAGGGAAGAAGCAATTAATGCTTCTTGGCTTGTTAGGTGGAGTGGGATAGGAGGAGGGGGTGGGTGTGTCAGGGATAAGAGGTGAGGTGGGAGGTGGTATGGTTTTGGACGGGCAATGGTTTTAGAAGAAGGATTTGACCGAAGTCAAACTGGTATTAGTTTAAAAAGGGTGGGTCGGGTTATTTGTTGTGATTGGGCTTGGGGTTTATGTTTTGGTTGGGCTGGGCTTAGTGTTTAGGATTAGAATTGGACTGGATTTATTTTAGGATTAGAATTGGATTTTGGATTTAACTTGAGGGACCAATGTTGTAACATTCTGAAAATCCAAGGACTAATTATGCCAATTCTGAAAATTATCTTCAAGGGCCAGTTGTGTCATTTTGGTATATTTAGAGGTTGACTGAGACTTTGTCTTTGACTTTTGTCTTCACTTGATCAAGTGTACAATTGTTGTCGAGTCGATCCAAAAATATTCGTTTTTGTTCCGTTTTCAATCCTTTAGTACCTGAAACACATAAAACACAAACCAAGGATATCTGCAATATATATTGGGTGTTTTAGGTCATTTTAGTGTCTTTTATGGGTATAAAATGATGAGTATTTACACACTCATCAATCCCTCACACTAAGCTATTGCTAGTCCCTAGCAATCCGATCATATAAAGTAATGAAAGGATCAAAAGAATACCAACTATACCCCGTTTTGATTCTTTTATAAAATGCAAGAAATTTAAACTTAGAACAAAATATATAACACGCTTGATTTCCAAAAATGGTATCATGGAACGGGATTCACACAAAATGGGTGTCTCCAGGGAATTAAAATCGTCATCCTCTTTTTTATACTCCCAACTAAGCTTAAACTCAATGTGCAAATGCTTTTGAAAAATGCTAACACTACTTATACAGATAGTCTATGTAGGCCGAAACTTAACTTTTCACTCCCGCATATATTCAAGTTTAGGTGACAGTGCTTGATTTTCAAAATTTTGATAACAAAAATTGACGTTTTTATAAAACTCTGACTAATACTAGTTGAAAGATAGATTTAAAATTCACAACAAGCAAGCTTCAAAATTTATTGCATTTTGCAATATCATTCCATTTTATTTTCTTTTTATTTTCTCATTTTTTTCATTTTTTTTCATCATCATTTTTTTTTTAACTTGTGCAATATAAACTAACGGAGTTTCACGGGAACCAAGATCTTACACCTTCCAGAATAAAGGATCCAAGGGCCGTTACAACGGAGAATTCCAAGACTCTAAACATTCCTGAAATAAGGATCCAAGGGTTTTAAACCAAGACCTCACACATTCCTGAATTAGAGATCCAAGGGCCGGTGTAAGAGGGTAGCCAAGACCTAAATGCCTTCCGGAAATAAGAATCCAAGGGCCGATCTTGAACCGTAGCTTTAAGCACATACATTTATTACTTAACTTTTACATTATTATGACATATGCTTGTTCCGAAGTTTAAATAAAGCTTTGAACAAGTATTTTTCAAAATCGTAAAGAAAAAATGATTTTGTGCGTACGAATGTTTGAAAATAAGCACTTATTAAGTCAGATTAGTTATCTCCTGGGAGGAAAAGCCATAGATTACTTATATAAGCTCTAAAGAAAACCAACTATTCTACGCTTAGCATTTTCATTTGCACATATCGTAAAACCTTAGTCTAATCGTTAAGGAAGCAGCCAGATCAATACTCTGGCAGAGTCGGGATTCCCTTTGTTCTAACCTAATCGAGACTAATCACTTCTTTTTTTATTGCAATTTCTTATCTAAAAAACGAAAAAAATTTAAAATTTTGGTCAAAACGGGGGTACTAGGGCACTAGAAGGTAAATTAGAATTCTCTAACAAATGTATTTCTTAGGCAAATTAGAATTCTCTAACAAAACGGGGGTACTAGGGCACTAGAAGATAAATTAGAATTCTACGCTTAGCAAGTCAAATGGATTTCTTAGGCAAATTAAAATTCTCTAACAAATGTATGCTTTAAGCACTATGTATGTTGTAACAATGATTATGTTTGTCACATAATCATTTTAAATTAATGAATTTTTGTTTCTTTCTTTCTTATATGTGTTTGCTATGAATGTGTTGTTTCATTTTTTTTGTTTAATTATGATATATATATATATATATATATATATATATATATATATATATATATATATATATATATATATATATATATATATATATATATATATGCTTATGACATGCTTACAATATAATCTTAGTAGTCTACATATAAACATTATTCTTCTTAATATGTTATTGCTACTATTAAATCATTCCTAATGTACATGATTCAAATGGAGCTTGCTGCAAATACACCCTAACAATGACCCTTTTCTGGAAATTTTTCAAATTTGGTCGCCTGGGAAAACATCAGATGGGCGGCCCCCTTAATTCCCTAGGTGGTCCCCTTAAAATTAAGGGGGCCGGCCAGCAATTAAGGGGACCGGCAATCTGGGCAGTGAAATTCACTGTTTTCTTTTGCATCATGTGACCCCTTTTATCTAGCCCCAGCTACCATTTCTCTTAATGAACGAACTGGTATTGGAATCTTACAACAAAACCTCAAAAATTTACCTAAACTAACCACATTTTCATATTATAAATTCCCTCCAAACAATAAACCCTCATTTCATCAACTCTCATCTCCTTCAAACACCAACCCAAGATACCATGCTATCACCAAAATCCTCCATTTCCAAGTCCTCTAAGAAACACAAAATGGTCATCATACCACCCAAACACCTTCTCATTGACCTCACTAAAGAAGACAACACCACTCCATCACCACCACCTAAATGCTCATCTCCAAATGCATCTAATGCACCATCAAAAACACATTAATGACTACATTAACAAACATCTCTCCTCACCACAAACAACACCACCACCAACAACATCCCCACCACATATCACTCAAGAATCTTCATTGATCGAGTTTGCCATCTCCCTCTCACCAATCACACCTCTAGATGCTCACCTTTCATCCTCAACAATTCCACCACCTCTCCTTACCCTTTTTGGTTGCAAGCTTTATGAGGATCATGTGTTTTTGGGATGATTATGTAGTATCATTAGTTGTTTTGTTTGAATGTTTGCATGCCTTATGTTGTAATCTACTTGGTTGTGTATTTATACACAACACTTTTATTAAATGAATGCTCTTATTCTATATGCTTGCTTATTGTTGTTACATATACTTGTGCTTCTAACATTTTTCTTGCAAGCGTTCCATAGCTCGTTTACTTGGTGCCCCCAAACGAGGGGGAGTACACATCAAGGGGGAGTTCTCATACGACACTTTTACACTTAAAACTTGTCGGTTAAACCTTTTTGATTCTACAAAAAGGGGGAGAAATAGATGTAAACTCACTAAATACTTGTCTAAAAACTAATTTTTAGATTTAATGAGTTTAGATTTTGTAATCATCAAAAAGGGGGAGATTGTTGATATAAATAATGCCTAAACACGTTATTAATATTTTTCGATATCTCTACGTTTTGATAATCACAAAATGTAAAATTTATGAATTCAAATTTTCAACCAAAATCAGTAAAAATGTTCCAGAAAAACCTTCCCCACAAAAAGACAAAACTGGGCAACGGCTAGGGAGGGCGGCCCCCTTAAAATTAAGGGGACCGCCCCCTATTTAAGGGGGCCGGCCACGCTCCAGTAGCTTTCCAGCTGTCCAGTTTTCTGCCTATAAATACCAGCCTTCCCCTGGATTTTTACTCACCTTTTGCACCCCAAACCTTCTGTTTTAAATCCTCTCTAATCCTTGTAAATACTTTCTAAAATCCTTTGATCATATTCTCTTAAGCATTGGTTTCCAAGTGATCCAAGCTTCAACCATCCAAGTGCAAAAGAAGAATACTTCTATCAATCAAGATTAGAAGTATTACAACTTAGTATCATCTTGTTACTTAAGTTGTTAGTTTAACAAAGTTTGTAAATCATTCATTCATTTGTGTGTAAGGTGTGTATAGTAGATTAGTGTTGTGTGTAAGTAGTGTAGAAGTTGTATAAGTAGTTGTGGTATAGAAGTTGTGAGGTCATAGTGTAGAAGTCGTGAAGCCGTTGTGTAGAAGTCGTGAACCCGCGGTGTAGAAGTTGTGAAGCCGTAGCTTAGAAGACGTGAAGTCGTTGTGTAGAAGTTGTGAAGCCGTTGCTTAGAAGACGTGAAGTCGTTGTGTAGAAGTCGTGAAGCCGTAGCTTAGAAGTCGTGGAGTCATTGTGTAGAAGTCGTGAAGCCATAGCCGAGAAGGTGTGAAGTAGTTGTGTAAAAGTAGTGAAGCCGTTGCTTAGAAGTTGTGAAGTCTTCGTATAGAAGTCGTGAAGCCGTTGTGCAGAAGTCGTGAAGCCGTAGCATAGAAGTTGTGAAGCGGTCGTGTAGAAGTCGTGAAGTCCTAGTGTTGAAGTCGTGAAGCCTTAGTAAATAAGTTGTGAAGAAGTTGTGTTGTGAAGTTGTGAGATTGGTTCTAGCTACGATTAGAACTCGACATTTAGCTTTGTGTCGTTAAGCCGGTGTAAGCAAAAGTTGTGTAAGGTTTTCTCCGCCATAAGGGAGCTTGTTGAAGTTGTGAAGAAAACTCTTGAGCTTGGTGCTCGGGGAGTGGAGTAGGGCAAGGAAGGTGTCCTTGTAGCCGAACCACTATAAATCCCTCGTGTCTCGGTTAGATCTTTCCATCTCTTACTTACATCTTTATTTATATCGTCATTACTTTTATACATATAGGCACATATAATTGTTAGCATTAGTTAGAAGTTGATTTCACATAAAGATCAATTTAAAACTCCATTCATAAAAGTAAAACTTTTGTAACAAATCTAAAAGGGTACACATACAATCAACATTATCGTTCAAGTATTATTCTTCACATAAACTTAAATCTAAGATTTTAAAAGTAACAAAAGTTTTCATAATAAAATTAAAAAGACGTAAAACTATTCAACCCCCTTCTAGTTTTCCACAATTGGTATCAGAGCCAGGTTAATCAAGATCTTTAAAATATACTGTATTTTAAAACTTGAATCGATCTATGGAATCCGAAAAATATTTAGAAGGGGAATTTATGCAAACACCACCGCTATTTGAAAACTATACTTTTCTTGAATGGAAAAATAAATTTGAAAATTATGTGAAATCAATTGATCTAGATCTTTGGCATGTCATTTCGATTGGTGATTTTCAACCAACAAAAACGGATTTTGAAACTCAAAATGATTATTTAAAAACAAAGAATAACAAAAATAATGAAGCTAAAATAATTATTTACAAAACCTTGCCGAAAGTTGAATATGAAAGAATATCTTTCTGTAAAACGGCAAATGATATTTGGAAAAATCTCTTAAACTTTCATCAAGAAAAATGTCAAGCCAAAGATGAGGATTTTGATCTTGTACATGAATTAGTCATCTTAGAAAATTTAATAGATAAACATTTAGATAAAATAGATACATGTGCTACTAGTTCAAATGTTGTTAATGAAGGTATTAACGACGAAGACTACATGAATCAACTCCAAAATGAACTCAATCCAATATCATGGAGTGACACAGACGAAGGAGAAGATCATCATCCGGTATGTGACGAATGCAAACTAGATAAAACTCCAAATAAGGTACAATCCGAAACCGAACATTTTTGCTATGATCCATTCATTTTAGAATTTTAAAAACTAGAAAATGAGTTTAAACATTTTTGCAACATAGATCTAAAAACTATTTCTAAACATAAATCATCAAAAACTTTTGAAAGTAATCTTGAAAAAGAAATAATTTTAGAAGATAAAATGTCTAGACTTGAAAGTAATATTGAAATTGATCTAGAATGCAAAATATGTCAAGATTATAAACTTGAAATTAAAAGATTAAATGAAAGAGCAAAAATATTAGCTAAATTTGAAGAAAGCTCCAAATCTCTTAAATTCTTACTAAGTTGTCAAAAGCCATTCAATGATAAAACCGGTTTAGGATTTAATTCGGATAACTCATCAACTAGTAAATCAAAACAAATTAAAATTGAAAAACCTATTAGAGAAATTTAGAAATAAGGTTAATTACAATGATTATAAATGATATAAGTCAAGAAATCCACTGTTTGTATCTTGAAACAAACTGTTAAGGAATTCTTGTACTTCTTGGCGACATCCTCACCATGTGCATTCAAATGCAATGGATGTCCTCAACTAACCATCTCGGACCCATGAGAATCCGGGTACCAAGTTGTTTTAATTGATTAGGTGACGAAACGCACAAAGGAAAGAAACTCAATTTCACGTCAACCTACTCACATTTGAAACATGCGCGCGAAGACAAATGAATTATCAAATATTGAATCACACTCAATATCTCACATGATAATCCATCCCAAGACTAGTTCAGGTCAAGCCGTTCGATCTATTAAGGCGTTAAGAGCTTGCTACAATATACTTTCACACCTTGGTTATCTTGAAGACTCACCCATCATTCGCACTCCATTCATTATCTGAGATATTAAGAAGAATAGCTAGGACGTGAGGTAAGTTCTCTTTTTAAATTTCACAAGTGATTACTTCATGCATATAGTCTTGTTAATCATTGCTTTAGGATATGCTTAGCTTGATAGGTTACACTGCCTTTACACTTTAGGTATATCCGTCTTGCGATTCAATAAACTTTCACATCCACATAAGAACCTACTTCCAAAACATTGTTGAATAATGCTAAAAACATCTATTTAAATCATGCTTGGTGATCTCATATATGTCATATATACTTGTGTATATGACACTTATAAGTGAACTAAATCAAAAATGAAAAATCATGGTTTACTTATTAAAGATCTCACTTGGTACAAGTCTAGAAGTCCATGCTATCACAACTCCTCATTCTCTTGTACATAGATAATCATTAGGATTAATTAACTAGCCTTTTAATCTTCCTAAGTATGATACTATGAATTACTTGGTGCTATGTATTATCTTCTTGTCTAATATATGTATATACATGTTATATGCTTAATGAGTAGTTTGCATGTTAAATAAAGTTGCTTAAATAAATATGCTTAGCATATATGAGTTATTAAATCCTAAATTGCCTTGAAAGAAGTTGGACTTGCTTGAAACTAAACTAAAAAACACAACCTTTTCCACAAATTTCTGCCAAAAACCCATTTTCAGTAATCTGGAAGTCAGCAGATGGGCGGCCCCCTTAAATACCCAGGCGGCCCCGTTAAAATTAAGGGGACCGGCCCCTATTTAAGGGGACTGGCCATCTGGAGTGACGGATTACTGTTTTCTTTTTCAATTTCCAACCTATTTTATTCCATTCTTCCCAAAATTCACAAACACATTTTGTCATAAACCACCCACCAAAATTTACCTTCCTAAACCACATCATCCCTACACTATAAATGCACCTCCTCATCATAAATGCTCATTCATATCATCCACTCAAACATGTCATCCTCCAACTACCCAAAATCAAAACCCTCAAGAGTTGCTAAAATCTCGGTGAGACCAATTTGGAGAAGGAAGCTTGAAACTTGCCATAACCTAACAAATGATGTTGTTCAAACACATAACCAATCATCCATCCCTAACCCTTCATCTCCCTATGATCAATCCCAAAACCTCAATCCTAATCTCATTCATACTCAACCCACCAATGCATCATTAAAAACACTCACCACTCTTGGAACATCTACTTCATCCATATCACCATCTTCATCCACTCATGATTACCCAAGTTCACAAACATCTCCACCACCAAGAGTGTCACCACCACCTCCTACCAACTCACATGCTACCCCTATGTTGCATGTGCAAACATCCATCCCTCATAACAACAACACTTTACCATCATCACCTTCATCCGAACACTTGAAGTTCATTGAGGAACTCAAGGAAGCTCATGAGCTTAGTGCTCTTCTTGCCCTACACCTAGCCTAAAGAAATCTAGATCAACCTCCATTTAGCTCACCCACATCACCCCACAACAAAAACCAAGTTGAGAAACATGTCAACAATTGTCCTTGTTGCATCTTTCTTCAACAACAAACCATTGCTCTAAATGAGCACTTTACTTGGATTGAGTATCTTCTCACTAGATCCAATCCAATATCCCCACATGAACAACATCAAAACCTTCATCCATCATGGTCCGCTCCAAACTCTCCCACTCCAATGTCTCTACCACCACCATCTCTAACCTCCATACACCCAAATATATACCTTCATTAATCCCATTTACTCACCCTCTCACTTGTTTTCATTTCAAAAACTCCTCCATCATCATGCAAGTCAAATGGATTTCTTAGGCAAATTAGAATTCTCTAACAAATGTATGCTTTAAGCACTATGTATGTTGTAACAATGATTATGTTTGTCACATAATCATTTTAAATTAATGAATGTTTGTTTCTTTCTTTCTTATATGTGTTTGCTATGAATGTGTTGTTTCATTTTTTTTGTTTAATTATGATATATATATATATATATATATATATATATATATATATATATATATATATATATATATATATATGCTTATGACATGCTTACAATATAATCTTAGTAGTCTACATATAAACATTATTCATCTTAATATGTTATTGCTACTATTAAATCATTCCTAATGTACATGATTCAAATGCAGCTTGCTGCAAATACACCCTAACAATGACCCTTTTCTGGAAATTTTTCAAATTTGGTCGCCTGGGAAAACATCAGATGGGCGGCCCCCTTAATTCCCTAGGCGGTCCCCCTAAAATTAAGGGGGCCGGCCAGCAATTAAGGGGACCGGCCATCTGGGCAGTGAAATTCATTGTTTTCTTTTGCATCATGTGACCCCTTTTATCTAGCCCCAGCTACCATTTCTCTTAATGGACGAACTGGTATTCGAATCTTACAACAAAACCTCAAAAATTTACCTAAACTAACCACATTTTCATATTATAAATTCCCTCCAAACAATAAACCCTCATTTCATCAACTCTCATCTCCTTCAAACACCAACCCAAGATACCATGCTATCACCAAAATCCTCCATTTCCAAGTCCTCTAAGAAACACAAAATGGTCATCATACCACCCAAACACCTTCTCATTGACCTCACTAAAGAAGATAACACCACTCCATCACCACCACCTAAATGCTCATCTCCAAATGCATCTAATGCACCATCAAAAACACATTAATGACTACATTAACAAACATCTCTCCTCACCACAAACAACACCACCACCAACAACATCCCCACCACATATCACTCAAGAATCTTCATTGATCGAGTTTGCCATCTCCCTCTCACCAATCACACCTCTAGATGCTCACCTTTCATCCTCAACAATTCCACCACCTCTCCTTACCCTTTTTGGTTGCAAGCTTTATGAGGATCATGTGTTTTTGGGATAATTATGTAGTATCATTAGTTGTTTTGTTTGAATGTTTGCATGCCTTATGTTGTAATCTACTTGGTTGTGTATTTATACACAACACTTTTATTAAATGAATGCTCTTATTCTATATGCTTGCTTATTGTTGTTACATATACTTGTGCTTCTAACATTTTTCTTGCAAGCGTTCCATAGCTCGTTTCCTTGGTGCCCCCAAACGAGGGGGAGTACACATCAAGGGGGAGTTCTCATACGACACTTTTACACTTAAAACTTGTCGGTTAAACCTTTTTGATTCTACAAAAAGGGGGAGAAATAGATGTAAACTCACTAAATACTTGTCTAAAAACTAATTTTTAGATTTAATGAGTTTAGATTTTGTAATCATCAAAAAGGGGGAGATTGTTGATATAAATAATGCCTAAACACGTTATTAATATTTTTCGATATCTCTACGTTTTGATAATCACAAAATGTAAAATCATTAATCAGAAAATTATGACGTAAACAAGTATTTAGTTGTAAATATCTATTTCTACAACTCAAATCACTTAAGGTATGAATGAACTAATGCTTAATGCATTATATGATCAAAGGAACATTTTCTTAAACACTAGATTTTTATAAAATGTCAAAAACATTTTATATCTTTTAGAAAAACATTTTTGGTAATAAATAAAAAGGTTTAATTCATTATAAATTTATGAATTCAAATTTTCAACCAAAATCAGTAAAAATGTTCCAGAAAAACCTTCCCCACAAAAAGACAAAACTGGGCAACGGCTAGGGAGGGCGGCCCCCTTAATTATACAAGGCGGCCCCCTTAATTTTAAGGGGACCGCCCCTCTATTTAAGGGGGCCGGCCACGCTCCAGTAGCTTTCCAGCTGTCCAGTTTTCTGCCTATAAATACCAGCCTTCCCCTAGATTTTTACTCACCTTTTGCACCCCAAACCTTCTGTTTTAAATCCTCTCTAATCCTTGTAAATACTTTCTAAAATCCTTTGATCATATTCTCTTAAGCATTGGTTTCCAAGTGATCCAAGCTTCAACCATCCAAGTGCAAAAGAAGAATACTTCTTTCAATCAAGATTAGAAGTATTACAACTTAGTATCATCTTGTTACTTAAGTTGTTAGTTTAACAAAGTTTGTAAATCATTCATTCATTTGTGTGTAAGGTGTGTATAGTAGATTAGTGTTGTGTGTAAGTAGTGAAGAAGTTGTATAAGTAGTTGTGGTATAGAAGTTGTGAGGTCATAGTGTAGAAGTCGTGAAGCCGTTGTGTAGAAGTCGTGAACCCGCGGTGTAGAAGTTGTGAAGCCGTAGCTTAGAAGACGTGAAGTCGTTGTGTAGAAGTTGTGAAGCCGTTGCTTAGAAGACATGAAGTCGTTGTGTAGATGTCGTGAAGCCGTAGCTTAGAAGTCGTGGAGTCATTGTGTAGAAGTCGTGAAGCCATAGCCGAGAAGGTGTGAAGTAGTTGTGTAAAAGTAGTGAAGCCGTTGCTTAGAAGTTGTGAAGTCGTCGTATAGAAGTCGTGAAGCCGTTGTGCAGAAGTCGTGAAGCCGTAGCATAGAAGTTGTGAAGCAGTCGTGTAGAAGTCGTGAAGTCCTAGTGTTGAAGTCGTGAAGCCTTAGTAAATAAGTTGTGAAGAAGTTGTGTTGTGAAGTTGTGAGATTGGTTCTAGCTGCGATTAGAACTTGACATTTAGCTTTTTATCGTTAAGCCGGTGTAAGCAAAAGTTGTGTAAGGTTTTCTCCGCTATAAGGGAGCTTGTTGAAGTTGTGAAGAAAACTCTCGAGCTTGGTGCTCGGGGAGTGGAGTAGGGCAAGGAAGGTGTCCTTGTAGCCGAACCACTATAAATCCCTCGTGTCTCGGTTAGATCTTTCCATCTCTTACTTACATCTTTATTTATATCGTCATTACTTTTATACATATAGGTACATATAATTGTTAGCATTAGTTAGAAGTTGATTTCACATAAAGATCAATTTAAAACTCCATTCATTAAAGTAAAACTTTTGTAACAAATCTAAAAGGGTACACATACAATCAACATTATCGTTCAAGTATTATTTTTCACATAAACTTAAATCTAAGATTTTAAAAGTAACAAAAGTTTTCATAATAAAATTAAAAAAGACGTAAAACTATTCAACCCCCCTTCTAGTTTTCCACAATATATATATATATATATATATATATATATATATATATATATATATATATATATATATATATATATATATATATATATATATATATATATATATATATATATATATATATATATATATATATAAACGGTTCGAAGAATGCGGAAAGATACCTGCAGTTACTCTGTTAATTAAGGAATATGGAGCCATTGCTACCCTTGGTTAATAAATGAATAATTGGTTAGTGGGCAATTTAGTTTTCTTCGACTTGACAAATATTAGAACAATGTAATATGAAATAGTGAATGATTAATTGTGTTGAATGTTATTCAAAAGGTAAGAGTGTTCAGCATGTTGCTTTAGTGTTCATATATCTTTCAACTAATAGTATAACCAAAAGCAGTATTGTTTAAGTAATATGAATGGAGTTTTTAAATAAGAATTATATGTAGGTATGAAAATTGGGAAATCAAAACACATACATGCATGGCTATGTTATTATTTGTATGGTTACAACATACATTAAATTTGAGATAATAGTAATTTAGTCTTTAAACGTTTTAGTGTCGGCTTCTTACGAACAAACTTATAAAGTATGTATTAGCTAGGCTTTAATTTGGATACTCGACCAATCTAGCGAGTTGCGTTCTTAATATGATAGAGATAGTATTTTTGTTGAATTGTAGGAAACTTATTTGGACAAGAAGTGAAAGCTAATAAGATCAATATTTATCAGGTGAGTTTTCATGTGCTTTTTTAAATTGGGTTGCATCCCTTTATTGAAAACATTATCATGCAAACTTGTTTAAATGATCTTAATTTGCTACATGTTTTAGATGTTTGATTATATGTGAAAATTGTGAATATTGACATGTTCATATAAAGTGGTGTTATTAAATGTATATGTAGTATCGTGGATATATGTTGATCCACTAGAATAATGATAAACGTACACGGTAAGAGCAAACAAAGTTGGGTTTGCCACATTAAAAGAGAGAAATATTGCAAGAGCAAACAAGGTCGGGTTTGCCATATAAAAAGAGGAAATATTGTAAGAGCAAACAAGGTCAGGTTTGCCATATAAAAAGAGAAAATACTGTAAGAGCAAACAAGGTCGAGTTTGCCATATAAAAAGAGAAAATACTGTAAGAGCAAACAAGGTCGGGTTTGCCATGAAAAAGTGGGTTACGTTATTAATTAAGAATGTTTTTATATGTTGAATTGTTGGAACTGTTGAATCGAACAAAAACATGAATAGTTGGTATATTTAGTATCGTGATATAAGTTGAATCGTTGACTTATATAAATTTGTTGATATGTTGAATCGAATAAGAATATGTGATATTAAATAGCTCTTATACGGTATTTGAACAATTTGCATGATCGTTTTACAAGTTGATATTATATGAATTGTTTTGTACGTAAAACCATGAATTCTCACTAGGCCTTTGGCTGACCCAAAACTCTTGTTAAACTTTTACAACCCAGATGAGCTACTTTAGGAATCAAGATATGAATTGAGATCAAGTAAGAGTAGACGCCGCTGATATAAGGTAAATAAGAGGGTTTAACGCTCTGAAAAGGAGGGGTGTTACAATTGGCATCAGAGCCATAGGTTTAAGTGAATTAGGTGTTAGGAACCTAGTCTTAAACCATGATCGAGTATTCAAGTTGCAAAAACATTTGATATTTAGTGCCTTCTAGGCTCATTGAAGTTTAGGAGTAATAGCTGTATTTTGACATGAATTAGATGCCTTTATTTAGATATATACCCAAATTGAAATGTTGTCTTAATATATATCTAGTAATAGTTAAATACGTTGGCCTCTTAGACATCTTATCGACTTCAATTAATATTGGACAGAGAAATGGAAGGAAAGGTTGGTGGTGGTTCCAAGCTAAATCCAACAAATAATCAAGATATGCCTGTTATCAAAGGGGAACTAAGTAACGAGATCATAAGGATTATGTTAGAACACATGCCCACTATTCTGGCTAAAAGTCAAGAAAACTTTAGGAAGGCAGAAGAAGCTAGGAAAGCTGTAGAAGAGGCTGAGAAAAAGAAAAAGGCAAATGAAGATGCTGAGAAGAAGAGAAAAGCAATGGAAGATAAGAGAACTGCGGAGGAGCAGGAAAGGAAAAGGAAGGCCAAACTGTAACACCCCCAAAATTAGATCGCAGCGGTAACAATATCTGGGGTGCTACTTAGTGGGATCATAACACAAGTAATAGAGAACGAATTTATCAAATCCGTTTTAAAAGCTTCATTAATTAAACATAAGTTTTACATAATAAGAATGCAGAAAACAAGGCCCATTATTTAATATTAGTTTTCCTATAGTACAAAAACTTTGGTCATGAGTGTTATGTGTACACTCAAAAAGTGCGCCTATGCCCCTGCCAAGCGCTGCCTTGCTTCATCGTATATCATACAATTAAACACCTGAGAAAAACATGCTAAAGTGTCAACACAATGGTTGGTGAGTTCATAGGTTTATATAAAGCAGTAAGTTGGATCAATAAGTATACGAGTTAACATTATAATGTGCACAATATTATACGAAAGTCTATTACGCTGCGCTAAGTTCCATGTTACCGAAGCTACGACAGTGGCATGAAGTGAGTTCATGTAATAATAAAGCCTGGCAAGTGTTCTATCCCTTGAGACTTGTATTTCGACATGGTATACATCCGTTTGTCTTATCTGGACAGTTGGTTCTCCAACACGGATGGAGGTGTCACCCTCAATAGGTCTATTTATAGCACTCGTACTTCCCAGCGGGAACTAACGGTACATGAGTATAGGCATAAATTTGGGATACCGTTCTTAGGCTAACACGTAATAGTTTTATTAAACAAAGCATTGTTTAAATGATCTATAAAAGTAAGCATGTTTCTCACCCCAAGTAGTTTAAAATGAGTAATAAAGTATTAATGGGGCTATGACTCACAGTAAACCGTGAAAGTTTCTAAAGTATTTACAACAGTAAATAAACACAGTTTGAGCATGTTTTCTCCCCCAAAAGAGTTATTAAAACAAGTAATGAAAGAGTAGGGGACTATGGCTCATGGTAAACCATGAAAGTTTCTAAAGTATTTACAACAGTAAATAAACATAGTTTGAGCATGTTTTCTCCCCCAAAAGAGTTATTAAAACAAGTAATGAAAGAGTATGGGACTATGACTCACCTTGAGCGTAACTGGTAAGGTGAAAATTAAATTCAAGTAAGTTTATGGGAACGGCTCCAACACACGACCTGGAATATGGTAAAGTCTGAGAAGTTGGCTTAATATGAATAGCGATTGCGGAAGTGAGTAACAGATAACGAATGATCGGTGATGTGAGTGTGATATGCTTAAAATGCCTAAAGTTCAAAAATAATATTACATATGATATTATCTTGATTCTTATGTCGATTAATCCACAATATTATCTCTTCGAAAGTAATGAAATAATAAGTAACGTTAAGTCGTCAAGTTTCTAGTTATAATAAATAACAAAAATTAAATCATGCGTAACTAAAATGTATAAAAATGCATATGACGTGATGGGGTGACGAAAAATGAAAAATGAAATAAGAATGTCAAGTAAAATTAGTTGGTCCTTGTTCTTTTCCAGATTTTATAATTTTTACTCTAACTGCGTTTGCGTTACACCGTTAGTCCTTCATTATGTCCAAGTCCATTAATAGTCCATAACTTGTCCAAAAATACAAATAAGGCTTGGAATTCAATAGTGGGCTGTAAAGTCCATTTCGTGGTTTTTAGTTGTTTCCAAAAATGGTTTCTGCAGTTTGCTTTGGTCATTTTTACAGGTCGAGGCTTGTGTATTTTTACAAGATGTATAAATGAAAAGTGTAGTTTGTTACATGGTTTAGTAGGTCGTTTAAAGAAAAGACGTGGTTGTTATGTCCATTTGTGAGTTATAGGCTTGTTTTCTAGGCAACTTGAGAAGTTTTCTATAACAAAACACTTAGATTATTTTTATTGCATTTCATATATATGTTGTACGTGTGATGTTAAGGTTCTTGCATGTTTGAATGAAGCATGTTTATATATGTTAAACGTGAAAGGAGTGTGAACAGTACACGTGAAATGAGAAATATTCCCATTAGATAAAGATAGCTATATCTATAGAAATGGGGGGATATTGAAAGAATTATGAGGTGGTTGCTAAGACTCCCAAGAGGAGATTCAACATATTACATGGGTTAAACTAAGTTAATATGTACGTAAAATATATAGAAAACGTATACGTTCGAGTGAAATGAAGTAGTGATGCATGGCATGATATGTTAGACGTGAAAGTAGGTTGAGGGGTGATCTCTAAACCTTCCTCAGTGGAGGTTTGCCACTTCTTGGGGGTTTCATGCAATCAACACAAGTAAAACAAACGTACAATGACACATAAACTTGATACGTTCGAGTGCAAAGGGCGTGATATGCATGCTATTAAATATAACGTGAGAAAATGAGACAAGAAGAGTTCTAAGGCACTTACTACACCTTCTAGAGGTGGTGAAGAGGCAGTGGGATTCGAATGAAACACAAAGGCAAAACAGTTCACTCGCTAGAACTAAAATACGTTTTTACGTATTTCTTTCTTTGCTCGATTGCTTCCAAATGTGAGACAGAAAGTTTCTGAACTTTTAAGGTATCTTTAGGGTTGAAAGAGAGTGAGATGTGAGTAGGGTAGAGTGGGATAGAAGGGGGTGTGATATATTAAGAAAATCTCACACGTTTCTCAACTTATTAACTTTCAAAGCTAATCATAGGAGGCTACTGTGGATGACCAAGAGTTTAAGGTACATCAAAATCATGCTGCTGACTTTACAAGATCATAGGAAAGATATGGGGAGTTGGTGAGGTCTTATCTTTAGTTGTGGTAATGTATATACACACGTTTGATTTCTATACGAGTCCAAAATGAAACTAGCGAGCCTCAAGCCTTTCCTGCAGTCCAATCCTTCTTTTATACATCACATTATGTCAAAAATATCATTAGGAGATCGTAGGAAAAATTGGGGTTCAAATTGGTTGAGTTTTGGGATTCTTATCCATACGTTTTGGGTAGTTTTGGGACGAATGGTTTGGCTTCGAATACCCTAGAAATACTCAATATTTAGGTCTGAAATTTGGCACATGTAGAGTTTAGTGGGTAGTGATTAACATGGTGTAATAATATCCCTGGGTCGTGTTTGAGAATTCGAAGCACTAGTTGCGTTTTGGAGGTGAGTTGGGTTCGAATGGCATGAAATATCAAAAGGGAGTGTGTGGGCTTGTGAGATAGTGATGGGCTGGGCTATGGTGATGGGCTAGAAATAAGAAAGTAGTCCGTTTGGTTTGTGGTTTAGGGAGTGATTAGTGAAATTAAATGGTAATTAGTGGAAAAGATTAAATGTACTTAGTGTAAAATGAAATAAAGTTATTTTTGGTTGGTGTTATTCATAATTTGTAATTTAGCGCAAGTCGTGAGTTTTGGAAATACTAATTCTTGTGAAATGGTTACGTTCCAAAGTATGTGTCGAAAGCTCGTTCCGATATTTGGTGACTCATGTGATAATGTGTTTTGAATTATTATAACGAAATAAATAGTTAAATAATATAACTTCTCGTTAATAGATTTCAAAAAATAAATAATATGAAATTCTTAATAATTAATCGTAATTATTAAAGTGGAAAATTACCATTTGTCACAGTCTCCCAACCTTGTTTGAATGTCGTCCCGACATTTAACTCGAGTTATTAGGTGAAGATAGAAAAAGATTGGGATATTTGGCCTTGAATTCATCTTCACGTTCCCACGTGAATTTTGGGCCTCTTCGGAAATCCCAACGAACTTTGACAATTGGTATTCGACTATGTTTCAACCTCTTGACTTCTCGGTCCATGATTTCAACAGGTTTTTCAATGAAGTGTAGTCGATCGTCAATTTCGACTTCTTCCATAGGAATAGCAAGAGTTTCCTCGAACAAGCATTTCTTTAGGTTGCATACATGAAAGACATCATGTACGCTGCTGAGTTCTTGTGGCAGTTGAAGTCGGTATGCTACCTGTCTGATTCTTTCTAGAATTTCAAAAGGTCCAATGTAACGAGGATTTAGTTTTCCACGTTTGCCAAAACGTATCACGCCTTTCCATGGCGAAACCTTTAACATGACTCTGTCCCCTACTTGGAACTCGAGTGGTTTACGTCTCTTGTCTGCATAGCTCTTTTGTCGGTCTTGTGCAGCTTGCATCTGGTTACGAATCTGTATAATCTTTTCGGTCGTTTCATGGATGAGTTCAGGGCCTGTGAGTTGACTGTCTCCTACTTCTATCCAACAAATGGGTGATCGACACTTATGTCCATACCGTGCCTCGAATGGTGCAACTTTTATACTTGTATGATAGCTGTTGTTGTACGAGAATTCGACTAAAGGCAAATGTCCATCTCATTTCTTGCCAAAGTCTATGACACAAGCTCGGAGCATATCCTCCAAGGTTTGAATGGTTCATTCGCTTTGGCCGTCTGTTTGGGGATGGTAAGCGGTACTCATGTCTAGCTTTGTCCCCAAGGCTTTCTGGAGTGACTGCCAAAAGTTTGAAGTGAAACGGCTGTCGCGATCGGAGATGATCGAAATTGGTACTCCATGTCTGGAGACTATATCTTTCAGGTATAAATGAGCGAGTTGATCCATGCTGTCAGTTTCTTTGATAGGAAGGAAATGAGCAGATTTGGTGAGTCTGTCAACAATCACCCAAATTGTATCATATCCCCCGGATGTTCTTGGTAGTTTGGTTATGAAGTCCATAGTGATCCGCTCCCATTTCCATACAGGGAGTTTAGGCTGAACCAATAATCCAGACGGTCTCTGATGTTCTGCTTTAACCTTAGAACAAGTTAAGCATTTGCTGACATATAATGCAATATCCGCCTTCATGTTAGGCCACCAATATAGTTTCTTAAGGTCAAGGTACATTTTATCAGCTCCGGGATGAATCGAGTACTTGGACTTATGCGACTCGTGCATAATTAACTTTCGTATCCCACCATAGAGCGGTGCCCAACTTCTATCGTTGAAACACAATACTCCGTCTGATCTCCTGATAAAGCCATTTGAGTTCTCTGGCATACCATAGAGTTTTTCACACGGTCTATTTTCTTCCTTGAGTGCCTCAATCTGAGCAGTGAGGATTTTTGATGGGAGTGGTGAACTGATCGTCATTCCTAGTGATCTGACTCTCAAGGGCTTGAGTCGTTCTTTCCTGCTAAGAGCATCTGCCACAACGTTGGCTTTCCCGGGGTGATAACAAATTTCACAATTGTAATCAATGAGTAATTCTAGCCACCTACGTTGTCTCATGTTCAATTCTTTTTGGTAAAGGATATGTTGCAGGCTTTTATGGTTCGTAAACACTGTACACTTAGTACCATACAGGTAATGTCTCCATATCTTAAGAGCGAACACAACTGTAATCAGCTTATAATCAGCTTGATTCTTCAAATAGTGCTTCATGAAATTGACTTTCTCCTTCCTAGTAGGTAACTTGGTCTTGTAACCAGACTTTTGCCTTTCTCTGATTCTGTGCATTAAGTTACTCCAAGTAGCTTATTTATTAGTCTTCAAGATAAATTCCTTGAGCATCTCTGACTTTTCTTCTACATGTAACTCCTGATCATTAGGAAACTTCACAGCATGAGCTTTTATAATACAATCAGAATCTAACAAGTATTGAAATTGTTCATTAAACTCTTCTTAATTAAAATCTTCAATTCTTGTTCTATCCATAAAACCAGCTATGTTCTTTTCATCATCAACAGCCATTTTCCTTTCTAATTCCTCATCTTGAGCAATTTGAGCTTTCTTAGCTTCTTCATCAGCCAATTCTTCTTCTACCATTCTCCTTGCAACTTCTGCATCATGATCTATCTGAACTTGAGTTTTTGGTTTTAATGTCTTGAGCCTTTCAAGTTCTTGAGCTGCTTCCTCTTCTTCTTGTGTCATAGCTCTTTTACCTTTATCAGCTCTTTTTCTTTCATAAACTAGCTCGGCTGAAGTTTCACCAGTTGGAACTGCTTGATGCTCTGTCTCAGCAGTTGGAACTGCTTCAACAGTCTGAACTTTTTCTGCTTCATGGGTATCAGTCTGAACAGCTTCAAGTTCTTCTTCCATATCTGCATTACCAGAACCTATATCAAATTGTTCTTCTTCCTCTTCATTATGCCTCCCCTGAGAACTTGATCCATCTTTGTCTTTACCAAATTTCCTCCCCTGTTTGGAAGAATTTCCACCATCAGCATCATCTGAGTCATCACTAGAAGAATCATCATCCAATACCATTCTTGCCCTTTTCTGCTTGAGTTGATCTTTCAGCTTTTTCACCTTTGAAGATAACCTTTTAAAAACTTTAGCAGAATTCTCCTTGTGGGCTTTGAGCTCATCCTTGATGCTTGCAAGATCTGTCTCCAAACTTTCAACTTTGGCAGCTAGCTTGGTACATAATTCCGTCAATGCATTTTGGTTAGAACTACCCTCATCACTTCTAGCTGTGTGACCTGCTATGAGAGGTGAATCATGGGGAAAGGATCTAGGAACCACTCTAGGTGTTTCCCTTCTCCTATAAGTGATGCGCAATTGTAATGGTTGGGTTCTTTCAAGTACTTGAGTGGATGTGTAATGGGGATCAGTTGGAACTGCTAAACCTTCACCCAACTCAGTTTGAAGCATTTGAGGAAACAATGGAACTGGTTCCCCTTGAAAAAGCCTACTAGCCATAGCCATATTTTGAAAAACCTTTGATTGAAGGCTAGGAGTAGCAAAAATTTCAGTTGGTTTTGTAAGCAGGTATGTCTTTTTATTCAAAATTGTTTGAACAAACCTGGGATACATTAAAAACTTTGTTTTGCTCTTAACATTAGATTCCATACCCTCAAAAATAAATTTTGAAAAGTTAAAAACTCTGTTTGTAGACAAACAAATGAGAGCAATAGCAATATTGCTACTGAACTGCTCTCAAGCAGTCTTTTTAGGACTTAAACAACTTAAAAGGGTGTGTATCAAAAATCTCCATTGAGGTGAGAAACATCCTTTTTGAAAAATTAATTTATGTTCAGATGTATCATACCCCATTTTGGTAAGTTCTGCCCATATTTCAGTGTTAGGCATAGTGTTAATACCATCTGAGTCATTTAATTTAAGATGTCTCCTAATTATAGACTCGGTAACAACAAAAGATACACCATCCACTTCAGAATGAATTTCTGAGTCTCCATCTTCACTAGTCAAGACAGTAGCATTCTGCCAGAACTGTGTGATGTGCGAGACATAAAGAGTAGGAGAAACAGTTAGAGCATACCTTATGTGAGAGTGGTTGAGAAAGTCCACAATCTCATAAAACTTTGGCACATCTCCCGCCTCTGTTTTCTCAAGAAACGCAACCTGATTATGACGTTTAACAAATTCCAATCCAGCCATTCTTAGTGATGAAAAATGAAAGATTATAGCAATACGATGATCGTTTAAATTGGAATTGAGGTTTTATGTAGTCGTTTGGGGTTTATAGGTACTGTTTAGGGTTTTGCGAAATATGCATATGAGATAAATTATCTTTAGAAAGAGAATTAGTGAATTTATGGTAAAAAGATAATTATCGTCTATAAAAATCCCTATAAGTACCTTAAGAATAACGGTTTTACCCCAACGGCTAGAAAATTAATTACTGACAGATTTTTACAACGGCTAGTTGAACCGTACTAACTTTGTACTAACCGTACCAACTGTTGGAAAAATTTTGTTGAGCCGTATGAACTTTTGAAATAAATTTTAAAATACCATGGCTCAAACATAGTTTTTGCAAACTATCAGCTATCAACGGATTTGATATGTCTTTACCAATAGCCGTTTGCTTTGGACTAGCCAACTCTTCACACTTAGATATGGTGAGCTGATAACCATACAATTTTTGGTAAATTGTCAACCATCAACGGATTTGATTAGTCTTTACCAGATACCGTTTGCTCTGGACTAGTTGGTTCTTATGTGGGTTAGACATGGTGAACCAATTACCATTTGTTGTGTGCAAAGATCACACACTCAGCTCCAAATCACCATTACAGTCCAAAACATATAGCATTTAATTCCATGATGTTTATCATCCAAAACCTGCAAGTGTTAGTCCAAAAACAAAGAAACAAGCCACAAAGAACTTGTTTCACAATATAAAAGTATATGACTAACAATGCACATTACAAGAAAAATTAATTTCCTTGTGGTACCCAAGCCAAAACAGACTTAGGCTTTCCTCTTGCATCAACATAATTCATTCTTTTCAAAACAATTTTAGCACCATTAGGTTTGATGGGTCTCCAAACCCAACATGCTGATGCATTCACACCATTTCCCATATTTCCCTTAGCAGTGTTTTTATTAACACCAGTACCAATTACTCTGCTAGCAGTTGGAACTGCTGGCTTGGTAGTTGTTACCTTAGGTTTCCAAACTTGGTTTGTTACAACTGCTTTGTGATGAAATGGTCTTTTAACAGTTGTTGGTGCTGATTTGGAAAACATTTTTGCACCTTGAACTGTTGGCCTTGGGTGAACAGGTCTAATAGGTCTGACAGTCTGAACTGCTGGTCTAGCAGTTTGAATTGGTCTTTGGCCAGACTTTAATAGAACTGATCTGGGTATCATTCTATCATTCCTAAGAAAAGATTGAGGTCTTGCTATGCTCAACCTATGATTTGTATATCCAGATACCCATTTATCACAAAAATCTGCAAGATGGTCAAAACTACCTCATGAATAACAAGCTTTTCTATAGCAGACAAAATCATCCCCTAATTGGTGAGATTTGAGGTCATTCCAATTCCTTTGGTTACCTCTTGGCTTGTTTGTGGTTCTATACATTTCTGCATACCTAATTGTTGGCCTAAAAGGTTTGGCATTTGATCTAAGCCTAACAGTCTCAGGTTTAACCATCTTTGGAACTTTTGGTTCCTCCACTTTAGCACTAACACGCTTAACCACAGCCTGGTCATCCTCATCATCAGAAGTCCATTCTTCAATGATTGGAGCATCTGAGTCCTTAGCTGAGGACCTATCAGAAGACACCTTGTCCTCAGATAGTGATTTATCACTAGCACTCTCATACACAGGTTTATCAACTACATTCTTTTTAGGTTGAGGACCATATTTAAGCTCAGGTAGTTGAAATTCAGGTAGTCCTGTGTGTTCTAAGTCTATGCCTGGGGGTGTTGGAATTCCTCTATAGGGAGGTGGAACTGACTTATAACCTAGGCCTGACTTAGCTTTATTAAGGATCTGACACTCAACAATCTTACTAACACCCTGAGTTGCAAATTCTAGTGTGTCAACAGTCATCTGAATGTTCTCCTTTGCTTTCTTAACCTGTTCTAACTCATGTTTCAACACAGTAATTTCATTCTCCCTAAACATTAAGTCTCTTTTAACAATAATCATATCATCAGAAAACTTTGACTCATTACTTTTATAATGAACAATTTGTTCTTCTAACACAGCTAAAGCCCTCTTATGATTTGATAAGTTAAAAGCAGTTTCGACTAGCTCTTTTCTCTGATTCTCATATCTTTTCTTAAGTGTTTCTAGATCTTTTAAAGCTTCACAAGATTTAGAACATTTTGAAACTTGTACCTCAGAATCTGAAAATGCCATGAGAGCAACCTCTGTAGATGCTTCTGCTTCCTCCTCTGCAATGTAGCTCCAGTCAAACCCTAAGCCATCAATGGCAACCATGGCTTTCGAGCTTGAATCAGTAACCTCCACAACTCTTGACTTGTTTCCATATCCTCTGCTCTTTCCATCTTGTTGGCTTGGCAATCTACACTCCCTTGAATAATGACCTTTCTTGTGGCAGTTGAAACACTCAATCTTGGACTTGTCATACCCTGCAACATCATTGCTGGTTATGAAAATCTTCTTTCCAGTCTTCTTCAAGAATCTCCTAGCTCTCAAGCTGAGAAGAGAGAGCTGCCACTTGATATCCATCTCTTCAATATCATCTTCATCAATCTCTTGAAGATCTGAATGAGTCAACATACTTCCATTGTGCTGAGTAGTCAAGAAAGCACAATAAGTATCTTCATTCAAAAGTCCACTAGTACTGCTTGAGGTGCTAGCAGTACCAAGGTTTGCACTAGCAGTACCAACTGCTCTAGCAACTTGAACTTCTTCATCTGAACTTGAGGTACTGGGAATTGATACAAAGGCCAAATTCCCTGAGCTTGAGCTTGAGCTTGATCCAGCAGACTTCTTAATATCATGTTCAACTATCTTGAAGTTGCTATAGAGATCCATTAAGCTCATGGAATCTATATCAGGCTTGTTTTTCCATACAACCACATGCATAGCCCATTCAGCTGGTAGACTTCTCAGAAATTTGGAGTTGAGATCTTCCTGAGGCATCTCAATTCCTAGAACAGCCAATTGACTCACTAGTTTTTGAAGTCTATTAAACATATGATCTAGTGACTCGTTGCTGAAAAATTCTCAAACTGTTGCTTGAGAAGAGTCTTCTGAGATTTCTTGGTGGCTTCATTCCCACCATATCTTGCAACAATAGCTTCAAATAGGGTTTTAGCACACTTAAACTTGCTAAAATTCAACAACTGGTCATTGGGAATAGTCATCAGAAGCAAACTTCTAGCCTTAACATCATTCTTGTGCCTTGCCTTCTCTTCAGTAGTGGTTGGCTTTGTCTGCACTGTAGTCTCAGATTTACCTTCAACAACAGTTGTTGTTGATACGGGTGAGAAGGAGTTTCCTTCTTCAATGATCTCCCAAAGAGTATAATCTTGAACTTGGAAGAACTGCTCAATTCTTAATCGCCACATATCGAACTCATTGGGCTTAAGCATTGGAAGCTTAGCAGCAATATTAGTCTGACTTGTTGTTGTCTCCATGTCCATCTTTTCTTGAACAAATTCGTTTGGATCTTCTAAACCAAAGTATCAGTAACCTGTCTCTGATACCACTTGACCAGATCTACACACACTCCTTGTGTTAGATTAATACTTTGAATGATGTCTAGTCTAGCACGCGGAATTTACTAGCTAGCACTTAGAAGATTTGTTTGTTTGTATTTGTGTTTAACGAATCAACAAAGAATGAACAATGAACAATATACTTCAACTTCAACGATTCAATATTATTAATAAATAATACGAGTGATCTCCTATCACTAGGGTTTACAACCTTGAATCTTAACAAAACAATACGTACATCTACCAATTCGTTAACCTAGGCAATCCTTTTATAGACTAAGGATTCCTTCACAAGATAACTATCAACCTAACATTATAAGATATACATTAAATCTTTTCCATAATTATCTTCACACGGTTTTATCATAAACAGTACAAACTTCTTCACTCACCAGTACTAACTGCTTATGTCTTCAAAACTCTTCAGCAGTACTAACTTTCATCTTCAACAGTACTAACTGCTATAGCTTAATTTCCTAACAAAACTGCCAAGTTCTACTGGCATAAGATCTATGTTGAACGGGTGGTTCAATAGGTTTAGCGTACAATTGCGAATTATAGTGTCTACTCTTTCTATGTTACCATTAGCTAATTCTACGTCATAACCAACATCTAAAACTATAGGGATGATATCTAGTAATTGGCTAAATGTGTTTGATATGAAACTCTTATCCGCTCCGGTATCAAATAAAATAGATGCATGGCGATTGTTTAGAAGGAACGTACCCGTAACAACGTTCGGGTCCTCTGGTGCCTCTCTTCCTCCAACCACATACACCCTTCCTCGGGCATTTCCTGTATGACCCTGGTTTCCTCCAGCAGCTTGATTCCCACCGTTACCCTGGTTTCTCTGTTTCCTGCACTCACTCTTGTAGTGCCCCTTTTCCCCACAATTGAAGCAGGTAATGAAAGATTTGTCCTTGACGATGGGAGCCCATTGATTTGCCGCGGGTGCCCTCAGAGAATTAGCAAGAGCTGGTGATCTGCAATCCTTGGTCATATGATCGACTTTTTGACAATTCCGGCATCTCACGGTGCATGGCCCATTGTGATGGAGTTTACAACGGTTACACAGAGGAGATTTCCCTGCATAGACCTTCTGATCAGTGGATCCAGCAGAATAAACTTTAGCGACTTCCTTTCGCTTGTTTGACTGGTGGTTGGCTCTGGAGTTGTCTTCCCATTTCCTTTTGTTTTCTCCTCCCTTCTCTGCCACAACTTGAATCACCTGATCCATCAAGTTCTGAGAGATGGAGATGGCTTCATGCAAGTCACTTGGTTTTGCAGCCAATATATTTCCTCTGATGTTCAAAGGTAATCCTCCAATAAAACGTTCTATCATCCTTGCCTCAGTGGCGACCAACTCGGGACATAACAATGCTAATTCCTGGAAACGCTGAATGTACACCAAAATGTTGGTGCCTTGAACCTTTAGGTTCCAAAATTCTGCTTCCATTTTCTTGACCTCAGTGCGTGGGCAATACTTCTGAAGCATTAGAGCCTTGAATTGCTCCCACGCCATAGCGTAAGCAATGTCCATTCCCGATGATTTCATGTATGAGTTCCACCAAGTTAACGCACTGCCCATCAAGGTATACGAGGCAAACTTAACCTTTGATTCTTCTTCGCAGTTGCAGATGCGAAAAACAGTTTCCAGCTTTTCTAGCCACCTGGCTAAGCTGACAGCTCCCTCAATTCCTCCAAAACTTCCTGGGTCACAAGCACGAAACTCCTTGTATGTGCAGGTCCGATTGACATTAGTGGTCCTCGTGGCCCTGTTAGCTGTGTTAGTGCTTGATCCCACGTTGGCAGCAGTTGCCATGGCTTCAGCTACCTGCTGTGCCACAAGTTGCGCCAAGTTTGGCTGATTGTCTACGTTTGGAGGAGGAGTGGCATTATTGGTGTTGCGAGTACGGTTTGATTTACGTGGAGCCATTTGTCTACGAAAGAAAGTAACAAATGATGAGATTTTTGCATGAGAATATGAGAAGTCATTACATAAATGAGTAGCATTATTGTAGAACATGAAGGAAAGAATTTAATCACAATAGGGATATATCACAATAGGGATATATAACAAAACGGGCTTGTCATAGATTAGAGTTGGTTGCAAGGTCTGAGAATTACGAGCTTATTGGAAATTACATAAGACACTAACCAAAAACTACTCAGTTTGGTGGGTACAGGAACGATACATGTGAGTTTTAAGATTAGTTGCGTCCTTTACGTAAACACCTAACTTCCACCTCAAGTTCCAGTTGTGCAGCTTCCATGTCTGTGAAGCGTCTCTGAATCTCTTGGTACTTCCTCATCTGAGTAGCTAACATGATTTCTAAGGAAATAATCTTCTGACTCTGGATCCTTGCCGTGTCTCTGGCGATCCATTGAGTACTTTCAATGCCTTCTAGTTGTTCAGTGTGGGCGACTAGTACGCTGGCTTGTTGATGAAAAAGGTTCCATATTGAATCACGAGGATCTAAGATATAGGCAGGAGGATTAGGTGAGAAAACGTCATCTGGGATGTCTGGCATTGGGGAGTCTAGAATGTCAAACAATGGAGAGATTGGTTCAACATTTTTCCAAATTGTCTCTTGGCGCGTTCCCTTCGAACTCTGCCCAATCTAGAATGTTGTTGGACAACCAATCATCTCTTCATCTGAATAAGATTCAGTAGCTCTCCTAAGTTTCGGATGTGGAGGTGAGTGGGTAGGTGATGTACTAGCATCACGGAGATAAATTTCGATAGTATTGATTGAATTGGAAGACATGGTCTGTGACAAGGATGGTATACGGGTATAAGTATAAAAAAAATATATAGTTAATATCTTTAGTGTAAAGCTAGAAAGTATTAGCTATAATATAAGTACATATGTATATGTATACAATTAACACGAAAGCACATGTTATCAAAGTAGAATGTAAGTATATGCTAGGCTTGCTGAAATAATAAGTTAGAGTAGCAAGTAAAGTAGTACGTAAGGCAGGCTGGCACTGGCGGTCATAGGTTGAGTTTTTGTAAAAAGCGGTTATAGTCTAGGTTTTACGTGTACCTAGTTCTCTATAACCTGGCTCTGATACCAATCTGTAACACCCCCAAAATCAGATCACAGCGATAACAACATCTGGGGTGCTACTTAGTGGGATCATAACACAAGTAATAGAGAACGAATTAATCAAATCCGTTTTAAAAGCTTCATTAATTAAACATAAGTTTTACATAATAAGAATGCGGAAAACAAGGCCCGTTATTTAATATTAGTTGTCCCATAGTACAAAAACTTTGGTCATGAGTGTTATGTGTACACTCAAAAAGTGCGCCTATGCCCCTGCCAAGCGCTGACTTGCTTAATCATATATCATACAATTAAACAACTGAGAAAAACATGCTACTGTGTCAACACAATGGTTGGTGAGTTCATAGGTTTATATAAAGCAGTAAGTTGGATCAATAATTTTACGAGTTAACATTATAATGTGCACAATGTTATACGAAAGTCTATTACGCTGCGCTAAGTTCCATGTTACCGAAGCTACGACAGTGACCTGAAGTGAGTTCATGTAATAATAAAGCCTGGAAAGTGTCCTATCCCTTGACACTTGTATTTCGACATGGTATACATCTGTTTGTCTTATCTGGACAGTTGGTTCTCCAACACGGATGGAGGTGTCACCCTCAATAGATCTATTTATTGCACTCGTGCTTCCCATTGGGAAATAACAGTACATGAGTATAGGCATAAATTTGGGATACAGTCCTTAGGCTAACACGTAATAGTTTTATCAAACAAAGCATTGTTTAAATGATCCATAAAAGTAAGCATGTTTCTCACCCCAAGTAGTTTAAAACGAGTAATAAAGTATTAATGGGGCTATGACTCACGGTAAACCGTGAAAGTTTCTAAAGTATTTACAATAGTAAATAAACACAGTTTGAGCATGTTTTCTCCACCAAAAGAGTTATTAAAACAAGTAATGAAAGAGTAGGGGACTATGACTCACGGTAAATCGTGAAAGTTTTTAAAGTATTTACAACAGTAAATAAACACAATTTGAGCATGTTTTCTCCCCCAAAAGAGTTATTAAAACAAGTAATGAAAGAGTAGGGGACTATGACTCACCTTGAGCGTAACTGGTAAGGTGAAAAGTAAATTCAAGTAAGTTTATGGGAACGGCTCCAACACACGACCTGGAATATGGTAAAGTCTGAGAAGTTGGCTTAATATGAATAGCGATTTGCTTTGGTCATTTTTACAGGTCGAGGCTTGTGTATTTTTACAAGATGTCTAAATGAAAAGTGTAGTTTGTTACATGGTTTAATAGGTCGTGTAAAGAAAAGACGTGGTCGTTATGTCCATTCGTGAGTTATAGGCTTGTTTTCTAGGCAACTTGAGAAGTTTTCTATAACAAAACACTTAGATTATTTTTATTGCGTTTCATATATATGTTGTACGTGTGATGTTAAGGTTCTTGCATGTTCGAATGAAGCATGTTTAGATATGTTAAACGTGAAAGGAGTGTGAGAGGTGGTTGCTAAGACTCCCAAGAGGAGATTCGACATATTACATGGGTTAAACTAAGTTAATATGTACGTAAAATATATAGAAAATGTATACGTTCGAGTGAAATGAAGTAGTGATGCATGGCATGATATGTTAGACGTGAAAGTGGGTTGAGGGTGATCTCTAAACCTTCCTCAGTGGAGGTTTGTCACTTCTTGGGGGTTTCATGCAATCAACACAAGTAAAACAAACGTACAATGACACATAAACTTGATACGTTCGAGTGCAAAGGGCGTGATATGCATGCTATTAAATCTAACGTGAGAAACTGAGACAACAAGGGTTCTAAGGCACTTACTACACCTTCTAGAGGTGGTGAAGAGGCAATGGGATTCGAATGAAACACAAAAGCAAAACAGTCCACTCGCTAGAACTAAACTACATTTTTACGTATTTCTTTCTTTGCTCGATTGCTTCCAAATGTGAGACAGAAAGTTTAATAACTTTTAAGGTATCTTTAGGGTTGAAAGAGAGTAAGATGTGAGTAGGGTAGAGTGGGATAGAAGGGGGTATGATATAGGAAGAAAATCTCACACGTTTCTTGACTTATTGACTTTCAAATCTAATCATAGGAGGCTACTGTGGATGACCAAGAGTTTAAGGTACATCACAATCATGTTACTGACTTTACAAGATCATAGGAAAGATATGGGGAATTGGTGAGGTCTTATCTTTAGTTGTGGTAATGTATATACACACGTTTGATTTCTATACGAGTCCAAAATGAAACTAGCAAGCCTCAAGCCTTTCCTGCAGTCCAATCCTTCTTTTATACATCACATTATGTCAAAAATATCATTAGGAGATCGTAGGAAAAATTGGGGTTCAAATTGGTTGAGTTTTGGGATTCTTATCCGTACATTTTGGGTAGTTTTGGGATGAATGGTTTGGCTTCGAATACCCTAGAAATACTCGATATTTAGGTTTGAAATTTGGCACAAGTAGAGTTTAGTAGGTAGTGATTAACATGGTGTAATAATATCCCTGGGTTGTGTTTTAAAATTCGAAGCACTAGTTGCGTTTTGGAGGGGAGTTGGGTTTGAATGGCATGAAATATCAAAAGGGAGTGTGTGGGCTTATAAGATAGTGATGGGCTGGGCTATGGTGATGGGCTAGAAATAAGAAGGGTGAAGGCTGAAAACACGCAACATAGTTATTCAAAAGACATGATGTACGCAACAAACTTTTAAAATTACCATTGTACGCAATTTACTTTCAAATTTGGTGCAATGTACGCAATATGACCGGGAACCAGCAGGTTACCAGGTTTCAAACTTTGAAAATTGACAGGAATGGTCCCTGTGGCATGCGTTGACTTTCACCGGTCATCCCTTAACTTTTTTAACTTAGAAAAGTTACAATAATGGTCCCTATGGTTTGCGTTGACTTTCACCTTTAGTCCTTGTCTTTTCTTTTCACCGTTTTTGTCTGTTTTTCTTACGTTTTTTACGTTTTCGTCCGTTATTTTTACGTTTTGTCCGTTTTTCTTCCGTTTTTGTCCGTTTTTCATACGTTTTTTACGTTTTCGTCCGTTATTCTTACGTTTTTTCCGTTTTCATCCGTTTTGTCCGTTTTCCTTACGTTTTTTTTCGTTTTTGTCCGTTTTTTTCTGTTTTTGTCCGTTTTTCTTCCGTTTTTGTCCGTTTTTCATACGTTATTTTTACGTTTTCGTCCGTTATTCTTACGTTTTTTCCGTTTTCATACGTTTTTGTCCGTTTTTCTTCCGTTTTTCATACGTTTTTTACGTTTTCGTCCGTTATTCTTACGTTTTTTCCGTTTTCATCCGTTTTTGTCCGTTTTTCTTACGTTTTTTTTCGTTTTTGTCCGTTTTCCTTACTTTTTTTCCGTTTTTGTCCGTTTTTCATACGTTATTTTTACGTTTTCGTCCGTTATTTTTACGTTTTTGTCCGTTTTTCTTCCGTTTTTGTCCGTTTTTCATACGTTTTTTACGTTTTCGTCCGTTATTCTTACGTTTTTTCCGTTTTTGTCCGTTTTTCTTACGTTTTTTACGTTTTCGTCCGTTATTTTTACGTTTTTTTTCCGTTTTCATCCGTTTTTGTCCGTTTTTTTTTAGTTTTTTTTTTTTTTTGTTTTTTTTTTTGTTTTGTTTTTTTTCGTTTTTGTCCGTTTTTCTTACATTTTTTCCGTTTTTGTCCGTTTTCTTACGTTTTTTCCGTTTTTTCATTTTCTTACGTTTTTGTCCGTTTTTCTTACTTTTTCGTTTTTGTCCATTTACTTACGTTTTTTTCCGTTTTTGTCCGTTTTCTTACGTTTTTGTCCGTTATTCTTACGTTTTTTTACGTTTTTGTCTGATTTTTTTTGTCCAATATTTTTTCTTTTCTGTCCGATTTTTAAAAACAAATAATAAAAAAATAAAAAAAAGTTCAAAATTTTTGCCCGAATTTTGAATTTTTTTATTTTATAATTTTATTTATCTTTTTAAAAAATTTAGTCAAAAAAAAATTTTGAACAAAAATTTAGAACTTTTTTATTTTTTTTTTAAATTCGGAGAGAAAAGGAAAAAAAATCGGACAAAAATTTTGAACTTTTTTTTTTTTTTTTTTTTTAAAAAATTCGGACAAAAATTTTGAACTTTTTTTATTTTTTTAAAAAAATTCGGACAAAAAAAATCAGACAAAAAATTCGGACGGAAAAACGTATGAAAACCGGATAAAAACGTATGAAAACCGAAAAAACGTAAGAATAACGGACGAAAACGTGAAAAAATGTAAGAAAAACTGACAAAAATCTAACAAAAACGTATGAAAACGTACAAAAACATATGAAAACGTAAGAATAATGGACAAAAACGTAAGAAAACGGACAAAAACGGAAAAAACGTAAGAAAAACGGACAAAAACGAAAAAAATGTAAGAAAAACGGACAAAAACGTAAGAAAACGGACAAAAACGGAAAAAACGTAAGGAAAACGGACAAAAACGAAAAAAAGTAAGAAAAACGGACAAAAACGGAAAAAAACGTAAGAATAACGGACGAAAACGTAAAAAACGTATGAAAAACGGACAAAAACGGAAGAAAAACGGAAAAAAACGTAAGGAAAACGGAAAAAAAAAACGAAAAAAAACGTAAGAAAAAACGGACAAAAACGGATGAAAACAGAAAAAACGTAAGAATAACGGACGAAAACGTATGAAAAAACGGACAAAAACGGAAGAAAAACGGACAAAAACGGAAAAAACGTAAGGAAAACGGACAAAAACGAAAAAAACGTAAGAAAAACGGACAAAAACGGATGAAAACGGAAAAAACGTAAGAATAACGGACGAAAACGTAAAAAACGTATGGAAAAACGGACAAAAAACGGAAGAAAAACGGACAAAACGTAAAAATAACGGACGAAAACGTAAAAAACGTAAGAAAAACGGACAAAAACGGTGAAAAGAAAAGACAAGGACTAAAGGTGAAAGTCAACGCAAACCATAGGGACCATTATTGTAACTTTTCTAAGTGAAAAAAAGTCAAGGGATGACCGGTGAAAGTCAACGCATGCCACAGGGACCATTCCTGTCAATTTTCAAAGTTTGAAACCTGGTAACCTGCTGGTTCCCGGTCATATTGCGTACATTGCACCAAATTTGAAAGTAAATTGCGTACAATGGTAATTTTAAAAGTTTGTTGCGTACATCGTGTCTTTTGAATAACTATGTTGCGTGTTTTCAGCCTTCACCCAAATAAGAAAGCAGTCCGTTTGGTTTGTGGTTTAGGGAGTGATTAGTGAAATTAAATGGTAATTAGTGGAAAAGATTAAATGTACTTAGTGTAAAATGAAATCAAGTTATTTTTGGTTGGTGTTATTCATAATTTGTAATTTAGTGCAAGTCGTGAGTTTTGGAAATACTAATTCTTGTGAAATGGTTACGTTCCGAAGTATGTGTCGAAAGCTCGTTCCGATATTTGGTGACTCATGTTATAATGTGTTTTGAATTATTATAACGAAATAAACAGTTAAATAATATAACTTCTCGTTAATAGATGCCAGAAAATAAATAATATGAAATTCTTAATAATTAATCGTAATTATTAAAGTGGAAAATTACCATTTGTCACAGTCTCCCAACCTTATTTGAATGTCGTCCCGACATTCAACTCGAGTTATCAGGTGAAGATAGAAAAAGATTGCGATATTTGGCCTTGAATTCATCTTCACGTTCCCACGTGAATTCTGGGCCTCTTCGGGAATCCCAACGAACTTTGACAATTGGTATTCGACTATGTTTCAACCTCTTGACTTCTCGGTCCATGATTTCAACAGGTTTTTCAATGAAGTGTAATCGATCGTCAATTTCGATTTCTTCCAGAGGAATAGCAAGAGTTTCCTCGGACAAGCATTTCTTTAAATTGCATACATGAAAGACATCATGTACGCTGCTGAGTTCTTGTGGCAGTTGAATTTGGTATGCTACCGGTCCGATTCTTTCTAGAATTTCAAAAGGTCCAATGTAACGAGGATTTTGTTTTCCATGTTTTCCAAAACGTATCACGCCTTTCCATGGCGAAACCATTAACATGACTCTGTCCCCTACTTGGAACTCGAGTGGTTTACGTCTCTTGTCTGCATAGCTCTTTTTTCGGTCTTGTACAGCTTGCATCTGGTTACAAATCTGCACAATCTTTTCGGTCGTTTCATGGATCAGTTCAGGGCCTGTGAGTTGACTGTCTCCTACTTCTGTCCAACAAATGGGTGATCGACACTTACGTCCATAAAGTGCCTCGAATAGTGCGGCTTTTATACTTGTATGATAGCTGTTGTTGTACGAGAATTCGACTAAAGGCGAATGTCCGTCCCATTTCTTGCCAAAGTCTATGACACAAGCTCGGAGCATATCCTCCAAGGTTTGAATGGTCCGTTCGCTTTGGCCGTCTGTTTGGGGATGGTAAGTGGTACTCATGTCTAGCTTTGTCCCCAAGGCTTTCTGGAGTGACTGCCAAAAGTTTGAAGTGAAACGGCTGTCGCGATCGGAGATGATCGAAATTGGTACTCCATGTCTGGAGACTATTTCTTTTAGGTATAAACGAGCGAGTTGATCCATGCTGTCAGTTTCTTTGATAGGAAGGAAATGAGCAGATTTGGTGAGTCTGTCAACAATCACCCAAATCGTATCATATCCCCCGGATGTTCTTGGTAGTTTGGTTATGAAGTCCATAGTGATCCGCTCCCATTTCCATACAGGGAGTTTAGGCTGAACCAATAATCCAGACGGTCTCTGATGTTCCGCTTTAACCTTAGAACAAGTTAAGCATTTGCTGACATATAATGCAATATCCGCCTTCATGTTAGGCCACCAATATAGTTTCTTAAGGTCAAGGTACATTTTATCAGCTCCGGGATGAATCGAGTACTTGGACTTATGCGACTCGTGCATAATTAACTTTCGTATCCCACCATAAAGCGGTACCCAACTTCTATCGTTGAAACACAACACTCCGTCTGATCTCCTGATAAAGCCATTTGAGTTCTCTGGCATACCATAGAGTTTTTCACACGGTCTATTTTCTTCCTTGAGTACCTCAATCTGAGCAGTGAGGATTTTTGATGGGAGTGGTGAACTGATCGTCATTCCTAGTGATCTGACTCTCAAGGGCTTGAGTCGTTCTTTCCTGCTAAGAGCATCTGCCACAACGTTGGCTTTCCCGGGGTGATAACAAATTTCACAATCGTAATCACTGAGTAATTCTAGCCACCTACGTTGTCTCATGTTCAATTCTTTTTGGTCTAGGATATGTTGCAGGCTTTTATGGTTCGTAAACACTGTACACTTAGTACCGTACAGGTAATGTCTCCATATCCTAAGAGCGAACACAACTGCTCCCAGTTCTAAATCATGGGTTGTGTAATTCTTTTCATGTGTCTTGAGTTGTCGTGATGCATAAGCAATCACTTTCTGCCTCTGCATCAATACAACACCTAAACCTTTGTGCGAAGTGTCGCAGTATACGACAAAGTCATCGCTTCCTTCAGGTAGGGCCAATATAGGTGCACTACACAACTTTTCCTTGAGTGTCTGGAATGCTTCTTCTTCGTCTTTTCCCCAGACGTACTTCACGTTTTTCTGAGTTAGGGTGGTTAATGGTTTTGCTATTTTGGAGAATCCCTCAATAAATCTTCTATAATATTCGGCAAGTCCTAAGAATTGGCGTATTTCAGTTGGAGTTGTTGGCGCCGCCCAATCCTTAATTGACTCAATCTTCGCAGGATCTACGTGAATTCTCTGGCTATCAATCACGTGGCCGAGAAATTGTACAGTGGAAATCCAGAATTCACATTTTGAGAATTTTGCATACAATTTCTCCCTTTTGAGAAATTCCAAAATCATATTGAGATGTTCTTCATGTTCTTCCTTATTCTTGGAGTAGATCAGGATATCATCTATGAACACAATCACAAACTTATCTAAATATGGCTTGCACACCCGGTTCATGAGATCCATGAATACAGCTGGTGCGTTTGTCAAACCAAATGGCATAACCTGGAACTCATAGTGCCCGTAACGAGTTCTATATGCCGTCTTTGGGATGTCTTCTTCCCGAACTCGAAGTTGATGGTATCCAGATCGAAGGTCGATCTTTGAATACACACTTGAACCTTGTAGTTGATCGAATAGGTCGTCGATTCTAGGAAGTGGGTATCGGTTCTTGACTGTTAGCTTGTTCAGCTCTCTATAGTCAATGCACATCCGAAAGGTTCCGTATTTCTTTTTGACGAATAGAACAGGGGCTCCCCATGGTGAGGAACAAGGCCTGATGAAACCTTTCTCTGAAATTTCTTATAGTTGTTCGGACAATTCCTGCATTTCTGAAGGAGCTAATCGGTACGGTGCTCGCGCCACGGGTGCAGCACCTGGCACCAAGTCAATTTGAAACTCGAGTTGTCTGACTGGTGGGAGTCCAGGCAAGTCCTCGGGAAAGACTTCTGGAAAGTCACGCACGATCGGCACGTCTTCTAGGCGGTTTTCTTTAGACTCCTTCTTTATCTTCTCAACTTGTGCTACAAAGAGGAGACATCCGTCCTCAATGTACTTCTGAGCTTTGGTGCAAGATATGATGTCCAATCGAGACGTACTTCTACGGTCACTTCTATCTCCTAACACTTCCAATACTTCATCACCGTATGGTACATGAACAATCTTATCATCGCAGATGATCACCGCATGGTGTTTAGATAACCAATCTATTCCAATAACAATATCAAAACTGCCAAGTTCTACTGGCATAAGATCTATGTTGAACGGGTGGTTCAATAGGTTTAGCGTACAACCGCGAATTATAGTGTCTACTCTTTCTATGTTACCATTAGCTAATTCTACGTCATAACCAACATCTAAAACTGTAGGGATGATATCTAGTAATTGGCTAAATTTGTTTGATATGAAACTCTTATTTCCGCTCCGGTATCAAATAAAATAGATGCATGGCGATTGTTAAGAAGGAACGTACCCGTAACAACGTTCGGGTCCTCTGGTGCCTCTCTTCCTCCAACCACATACACCCTTCCTCGGGCATTTCCTGTATGACCCTGGTTTCCTCCAGCAGCTTGATTCCCACCGTTACCCTGGTTTCTCTGTTTCCTGCACTCACTCTTGTAGTGCCCCTTTTCCCCACAACCAAAACAGGTAGTGGAAGATTTGTCCTTGACGATAGGAGCCCTTTGATTTGCCGCGGGTGCCCTCAGAGAATTAGCAAGAGCTGGTGATCTGCAATCCTTGGTCATAAGACCGACTTTTTGACAATTCCGGCATCTCACGGTGCATGGCCCGTTGTGATGGAGTTTACAACGGTTACACAGAGGAGATTTCTTTGCATAGACCTTCTGATCAGTGGATCCAGCAGAATAAAATTTAGCGACTTCCTGTCGCTTGTTTGACTGGTGGTTGGCTCTGGAGTTGTCTTCCCATTTCCTTTTGTTTTCTCCTCCCTTCTCTGCCACATCTTGAATCACCTGATCCATCAAGTTCTGAGAGATGGAGATGGCTTCATGCAAGTCACTTGGTTTTGCAGCCAATACATTTCCTCTGATGTTCAAAGGTAATCCTCTGATAAAACGTTCTATCATCCTTGCCTCAGTGGCGACCAACACGGACATAACAATGCTAATTCCTGGAAACGCTGAATGTACACCAAAATGTTGGTGCCTTGAACCTTAGTTCTAAAATTCTACTTCATTTTCTGACCCAGTGCGTGGCAATACTTTGAAGCATTAAGCCTGAATTGCTTCCCCGCCATAGCGATAAGCAATGTCCAGTTCCTGATGATTCATGTATGAGTTCCACCAGTTAACGCACTGCCCATCAAAGTATACGAGCAAACTTAACCTTTGATTCTTCTTCGCAGTTGCAGATGCGAAACACATTTCCAGCTTTTCTAGCCACCTGCTAAGCTGACATTCCCTCAATTCCTCCAAAACTTCTGGTCACAAGCACGAAACTCCTTGTATGTGCAGGTCCGACTGACATTATGGTCCTCATTGCCTGTAGCTGTGTTAGCTCGATCCACTTGGCAGCAGCTACCATGCTTCAGCTACTGCTGTGCCACAAGTTGCGCCAAGTTTGGCTGATTGTCTACGTTTGGAGGAGGAGTGGCATTATTGGTGTTGCGAGTACGGTTTGATTTACGTGGAGCCATTTGACTACGAAAGAAAGTAACAAATGATGAGATTTTTGCATGAGAATATGAGAAGTCATTACATAAATGAGTAGCATTATTGTAGAACATGAAGGAAAGAATTTAATCACAATAGGGATATATCACAATAGGGATATATAACAAAACGGGCTTGTCATAGATTAGAGTCGGTTACAAGGTCTGAGAGTTACGAGCTTATTGGAAATTACATAAGACACTAACCGAAAACTACCCGATTTAGTGGGTACAGGAACGATACATGTGAGTTCTAAGATTAGTTGCGTCCTTTACGTAAACGCCTAACTTCCGCCTCAAGTTCCAGTTGTGCAGCTTCCATGTCTGTGAAGCGTCTCTGAAACTCCTGGCACTTCCTCATCTGAGTAGCTAACATGATTTCTAAGGAAACAATCTTCTGACTCTGGATCCTTGCCGTGTCTCTGGCGATCCATTGAGTACTTTCAATGCCTTCTAGTTGTTCAGTGTGGGCGACTAGTACGCTGGCTTGTTGATGAAGAAGGTTCCATATTGAATCACGAGGATCAAAGATATAGGCAGGAGGATTAGGTGAGAAAACGTCATCTGGGATGTCTGGCATTGGGGAGTCTAGAATGTCAAACAATGGAGAGATTGGTTCAACATTTTTCCAAATTGTCTCTTGGCGCGTTCCCTTCGAACTCTGCCCAATCTCGAATGTTGTTGGACAACCAATCATCTCTTCATCTGAATAAGATTCAGTAGCTCTCCTAAGTTTCGGATGTGGAGGTGAGTTGGTAGGTGATGTACTAGCATCACGGAGATAAATTTTGATAGTATTGGTTGAATTGGAAGACATGGTCTGTGACGAGGATGGTATACGGGTATAAGTATAAAAAATATATATAGTTAATATCTTTAGTGTAAAGCTAGAAAGTATTAGCTATAATATAAGTACATATGTATATGTATACAATTAACACGAAAGCACATGTTATCAAAGTAGAATGTAAGTATATGCTAGGCTTGCTGAAATAATAAGTTAGAGTAGCAAGTAAAGTAGTACGTAAGGCAGGCTGGCACTGGCGGTCATAGGTTGAGTTTTTGTAAAAAGCGGTTATAGTCTAGGTTTTACGTGTACCTAGTTCTCTATAACCTGGCTCTGATACCAATCCGTAACACCCCCAAAATCAGATCACAGCGATAACAACATCTGGGGTGCTACTTAGTGGGATCATAACACAAGTAATAGAGAACGAATTAATCAAATCCGTTTTAAAAGCTTCATTAATTAAACATAAGTTTTACATAATAAGAATGCGGAAAACAAGGCCTGTTATTTAATATTAGTTGTCTCATTGTACAAAAACTTTGGTCATAACGGTACATGAGTATAGGCATAAATTTGGGATACAGTTCTTAGGCTAACACGTAATAGTTTTATCAAACAAAGCATTGTTTAAATGATCCATAAAAGTAAGCATGTTTCTCACCCCAAGTAGTTTAAAACGAGTAATAAAGTATTAATGGGGCTATGACTCACGATAAACCGTGAAAGTTTCTAAAGTATTTATAATAGTAAATAAACACAGTTTGAGCATGTTTTCTCCCCCAAAAGAGTTATTAAAACAAGTAATGAAAGAGTAGGGGACTATGACTCACGGTAAACTGTGAAAGTTTCTAAAGTATTTACAATAATAAATAAACACTGTTTGAGCATGTTTTCTCCCCCAAAAGAGTTATTAAAACAAGTAATGAAAGATTAGGGGACTATGACTCACCTTGAGCGTAACTGGTAAGGTGAAAAGTAAATTCAAGTAAGTTTATGGGAACGGCTCCAACACACGACCTGGAATATGGTAAAGTCTGAGAAGTTGGCTTAATATGAATAGCGATTTGCTTTGGTCATTTTTACAGGTCGAGGCTTGTGTATTTTTACAAGATGTCTAAATGAAAAGTGTAGTTAGTTACATGGTTTAATAGGTCGTGTAAAGAAAAGACGTGGTCGTTATGTCCATTCGTGAGTTATAGGCTTGTTTTCTAGGCAACTTGAGAAGTTTTCTATAACAAAACACTTAGATTATTTTTATTGTGTTTCATATATATGTTGTACGTGTGATTTTAAGGGTCTTGCATGTTCGAATCAAGCGTGTTTAGATATGTTACACGTGAAAGGAGTGTGAGAGGTGGTTGCTAAGACTCCCAAGAGGAGATTCGACATATTACATGGGTTAAACTAAGTTAATATGTACGTAAAATATATAGAAAATGTGTACGTTCGAGTGAAATGAAGTAGTGATGCATGGCATGATATGTTAGATGTGAAAGTGGGTTGAGGGGTGATCTCTAAACCTTCCTCAGTGGAGGTTTGTCACTTCTTGGGGGTTTCATGCAATCAACACAAGTAAAACAAACGTACAATGACACGTAAACTTGATACGTTCGAGTGCAAAGGGCGTGATATGCATGCTAATAAATCTAACGTGAGAAACTAAGACAAAAATGGTTCTAAGGCACTTACTACACCTTCTAGAGGTGGTGAAGAGGCAGTGGGATTCGAATGAAACATAAAAGCAAAACAGTCCACTCGCTAGAACTAAAATACGTTTTTACGTATTTCTTTCTTTGCTCGATTGCTTCCAAATGTGAGACATAAAGTTTCTAAACTTTTAAGGTATCCTTAGGGTTGAAATAGAGTGAGATGTGAGTAGGGTAGAGTGGGATAGAAGGGGGTATGATATAGGAAGAAAATCTCACACGTTTCTTGACTTATTGACTTTCAAAGCTAATCATAGGAGGCTACTGTGGATGACCAGGAGTTTAAGGTACATCACAATCATGCTACTGACTTTACAAGATCATAGGAAAGATATGGGGAGTTGGTGAGGTCTTATCTTTAGTTGTGGTAATGTATATACACACGTTTGATTTCTATACGAGTCCAAAATGAAACTAGCGAGCCTCAAGCCTTTCCTGCAGTCCAATCCTTCTTTTATACATCACATTATGTCAAACATATCATTAGGAGATCGTAGGAAAAATTGGGGTTCAAATTGGTTGAGTTTTGGGATTCTTATCCATACGTTTTGGGTAGTTTTGGGACGAATGGTTTGGCTTCGAATACCCTAGAAATACTCGATATTTAGGTCTGAAATTTGGCACAAGTAGAGTTTAGTGGGTAGTGATTAACATGGTGTAATAATATCCCTGGGTCGTGTTTGAGAATTCGAAGCACTAGTTGCGTTTTGGAGGGGAGTTGGGTTCGAATGGCATGAAATATCAAAAGGGAGTGTGTGGGCTTGTGAGATAGTGATGGGCTGGGCTATGGTGATGGGCTAGAAATAAGAAAGCATTCCGTTTGGTTTGTGGTTTAGGGAGTGATTAGTGAAATTAAATGGCAATTAGTGGAAAAGATTAAATGTACTTAATGTAAAATGAAATCAAGTTATTTTTGGTTGGTGTTAGTCATAATTTGTAATTTAGTGCAAGTCGTGAGTTTTGGAAATACTAATTCTTGTGAAATGGTTACGTTCCGAAGTATGTGTCGAAAGCTCGTTCCGATATTTGGTGACTCATGTGATAATGTGTTTTGAATTATTATAACGAAATAAACAGTTAATTCATATAACTTCTCGTTAATAGATGTCAGAAAATAAATAATATGAAATTCTTAATAATTAATCGTAATTATTAAAGTGGAAAATTATCATTTGTCACACGAACAAGATTGGAAAAATGCAGAAGATGCTGAGAGACTAAGAAATGAAGAAATTGAAAGACAGAGAAATGAAGAAGCTCAGAGAGACGGATGTAGCTACAAGTCTTTCTTAAACTGCAAACTGATTGAATTTCATGGAGATAGCGACCCTGTGATTGTCACCAACTGGCTAAAGGAGATAGAAGACATCTTTAAAATTAGTGAATGCTCTCGTGGACAAAGGGTGAAGTATGCATCCCATTTACTGAAAGGAGAAGCGCGACATTGGTGGAATTTGGTCAAGATCGCTCGTGGTAATGAAGTTGTGAGTGCTATGACATGGGAGCAATTCAAAGAGTTGGTCATGGAAAATTACTGTCCCCAAGGATTGATGGATAAGCTTGAGGAGGAATTCTTGAAACTGCAACAGAATGACATGACAGTCCCGAAATACACTGCAAAGTTTAATGAAAAGGCAAGATTTATGAAATACCAGGTAGCTACTGAGGAAAGAAGAATCAAACAATACATATGGGGTTTAAGAGCCGGGATCAGGGGTCCAATTCAACAGGCACGACCTGCAACTTTTCAAGAAGCGGTAGAGCTTGCTTTAATGGTAGAGAAGGAGAATAATCGACAACTAGAAGAAGGAGGAGACAACAAAAGAAAGAGAGAGAATTGGGATGATGACGTGAAAAAGATCAAAATCAGTGGTGGGAAAATGGAGAGTGCTGGGGAATATAAACCATGTATCATATGCAAAAAGACACACAAGGGAGAATGTTGGCATGACAATTGTCGTAACTGCGGGAAGTCGGGGCACACGTCTAAGGAATGTAAAGCTGAGCCGATTTGTTTCAAATCCAAGAGTCCGGGGCATAAGATTGTCGATTGTACTCAAAGGAAACTTCAAGAGCCACAAGAGAAAGCAGGATATAACTGCAAGCGAGTGGAGTACAAGGATACTCAACCACTCAAGACAATGGAAAGAGTTTTTCAACTGACTGCTGAGAAGGCTCGAGACACTCCGTATTAGAAAGAATATAAAAAAATAAAAATAAAATAAAAAAATAAACTTTGACGCCTCATAGTACCTTTCTATTCTTTAGAGATTACAAATTTTGATGCTTTCGAATTATTAAGTTTGGTTTATTTCGACGAGATTTATGCTTCTAGGTTGGTTACATACAGTCTTGGTTATATTTGAACTTTTAGATGTATAATAAAGCTTAAAATATTGAATAAACATGATGTTATGACAAGGTACCCATGTCTTCTTTAGGTTAAATTTTGAGGACAAATTTTTTTTTTAAGGATGAAGAGTTGTAATACCCGAAATTTTATTGAATGAAATTGGTGACTTATTTAAATTTGGACTAGATATAAACTAAATAAATGACTAAGGGTTGTGGTTGTATAATCATAAAATCATTAGGGGTAATTTATGTTATATGCTTAGGAGAATTTTAAAGAAACTGTTGTTTGAATTAGTCATGACCAGAGGTGGTTACGAGACTTTGAGAATAAGTCAGGATTCTTACGAGATTTTGGCCCAAGTTGATTTCTTAAATATCACCACTTACCCTACGTATGATTGTATAAATCACAAAATACGAACACACACATAAACCCTAAAGATAAGTGAGCAGCAGTAGGGAGATATTGGTGCGCGGTACTTTTCAATTTTTTGGTTTAGTTTCCACTATCAATTAAGGTAACCTCCTAATTTTTTATGATTTAACCTTGCTTGATTTATGATAATAGATCGATCGAGTTTTGGGTGTTTTAAACAATACACATGTAGTCAGTTTTATTTGCACATGAGTTTTGGAACTGTCAAATTAGGATCGTCTTCATAGTTTATCGGTTTCGCATTGATAAGTTAAACTCTTTATGTATTAAAGTCATTATGTAAAAGGCGTGTGTTTAATATTATGGGATAACCATGAATGTAAAGTTGGTCATTTGCTTATAGACTGTTTTATATATATATATATATATATATAATTGTGGGATAGTAAACGGTTCGAAGAATGAAGAAAGATACCTGCAGTTACTCTGTTAATTAAGGAATATGGAGCCATTACTACCCTTGGTTAATAAATGAATAATTGGTCAGTGGGCAATTTAGTTTTTCTTCGACTTGACAAATATTAGAACAATGTAATATGAAATAGTGAATGATTAATTTTGTTGAATGTTATTCAAAAGGTAAGAGTGTTCAGCACGTTGCTTTAGTGTTCATATATATTTCAACTAATAGTATAACCAAAAGCAGTATTGTTTAAGTAATATGAATGGAGTTTTTAAATAAGAATTATATGTAGGTATGAAAATTGAGAAATCAAAACACATACGTGCATGGCTATGTTATTATTTGTATGGTTACAAAATACATTAAATTTGAGATAATAGTAATTTAGTCTTTAAACGTTTGAGCGTCGGCTTCTTACGAACAAACTTATAAAGTATGTAGTAGCTAGGCTTTAATTTGGATACTCGACCAATCTAGCGAGTTGCGTTCTTAATATGATAGAGATAGTATTTTTGTTGAATTGTAGGAAACTTATTTGGACAAGAAGTGAAAGCTAATAAGATCAATATTTATCAGGTGAGTTTTCATGTGCTTTTTTAAATTGGGTTGCACCCCTTTATTAAAAACATTATCATGCATACTTGTTTAAATGATCTTAATTTGCAACATGTTTTAGATGTTTGATTATATGTGAAAATTGTGAATATTTGACATGTTCATATAAAGTGGTGTTATTAAATGTATATGTAGTATCGTGGATATATGTTGAACCATTAGAATAATGATAAACGTACACGGTAAGAGCAAACAAAGTCGGGTTTGCCACATTAAAAGAGAGAAATATTGCAAGAGCAAACAAGGTCAGGTTTGCCACATAAAAAGAGGAAATATTGTAAGAGCAAACAAGGTCGGGTTTTCCATATAAAAAGAGAAAATACTGTAAGAGAAAACAAGGTCGGGTTGGCCATATAAAAAGAGAAAATATTGTAAGAGCAAACAAGGTCAGGTTTGCCATGAAAAAGTGGGTTACGTTATTAATTAAGAATGTTTTGATATGTTGAATTGTTGGAACCGTTGAATCGAACAAAAACATGAATAGTTGGTGTATTTAGTATCGTGATATAAGTTGAATCGTTGATTTATATAAATTTTTTGATATGTTGAATCGTATACGAATATGTGATATTAAATAGCTCTTATAGGATATTTGAACAATTTGCTTGATCGTTTTACAAGTTGATATTATATGAATTGTTTTGTACGTGAAAACCATGAATTCTCACTAGGCCTTTGGCTGACCCAAAACTCTTTATAACTTTTGCAACCCAGATGAGCTACTTTAGGAATCAAGATATGAATTGAAATCGAGTAAGAGTAGACGCTTCCACTGATATAAGGTAAATAAGAGGGTTTAACGCTCTGAAAAGCCGGGGTGTTACAATAAGCATATCTACTTGAGGGAAGTGGAAAGATTTGATCATTTTTACTCCCTGACATAGTCGGGTGATGTGACACGGGTAATGGATAAACCTTTTGATAGATTCCCCCATTTATCATTACCCCGTCAGGTGGCATACTCACCTAAGGTGGTGTTGTATCACTTTTACCATCCAAACTTAACATTAAGTGAAGGATGTGACCTTGAACTTAAAAGTAAGTAACCTTAGAGTTAAGCTAGAGACTCGAACAAAAACAAGCGCTTCTCTGGAGGCAACCCGTGTTATCTTAAAATGGAATAAGTAGTTTATCTACACTTAGGTTTGTTTTGCGTAAGTTAGGTTATTAGTGTTAGTTATGAATAAGTTTGGGGTGTCTTGTTTTCTTTGTTGCTTCGTGGCTATGATTTTTGCTCACAGGATACCCTTTAAATGAGAAGACTTTCATGATTGTTGCTGTTGCTTTCCATCATCACTCATTCAGTCTCCGATCGATCTGCACGTTTATATCAGGGGAGTCCTCAGTTCTGATCATTTATATCTGATGTTTCCTTAAATCATGCATTTTTTATGATTAATATATGGCTTAGGAATTGCATTAGATACCTTCTTTACACTTAGAATTTTAGCATTGGTTTTTCATGTTCTAAGTGTAGGGGTGGCACCCGAACACTTTTGAACATTGAGGTCAATGTTCGGTTCTAAGTGTAGGGGGGTTTATATCAAAATGATCATACTTATGCCTACTTGTTTGCCCCCACGCAACCCCATTTTGACCTAAAATATATTTATTTATGCCAAAAAAAAAAGAAAAAAGAAAAAAGAAAGGGTTTTGACCGTGCATGATTGACTAGTCCCTTAAGCTAGAACAAAGGGAGATTCTGACTTGACCCGAGTATTGCACTCTAGCTTTCCCCTTAGCTTTCAAGACTCAGCGTTTGCAAAACTTAAAAACTTTGCAAAGAACGAAAAATGATAGAGTTGAATATATGTTAGATGCTAAGCGTGGAGTAGTTTGATATCTTTAGAGCTCATAGCGGTTAATTGTGGCTTTTTGCTCCCACCAACTTAAAAACATATCAAAAATAATATTTTCAATAATTAAAGATGCACGGTTTTTACGATTGTTAGTTTTTACTCCTTTTTTTAGAGAATTCCTGCTTATAGAAGTGGGTACACATTAGGGTACTGTCAGTGTTACGGGGAAATAATACAACTGATTCCTGATAGTTACCTGCTATTGTTTCGGATGTGGAAAGACCGTAGGACTCGGAGTTTGGCACCTAATAAATGTGTAATAAACCAAAGCCATAATAGACTACTGTTTCCTGACGGTTCGCTCCTATTGACTCGGTTGTTTAAAGGGTGGAGGTAATAATAATAATAATCCAAAGCCGATAAAAGTTTTATGTTTCCTGACGGTTCGCTCCCATTGACTCAGACTTCAAAAAGGTGGAGGAAATTCCCAAGGTTAAAATAAGACTACCATTTCCTGACGGTTCGTTCCCTTTTATTTAGTTGTTTAAAAGGTTGAGGGCTAATATTGCTTAATAATAATGTTAATAATGCCAAATTTTGACTCCGGGGATATCTAAATAAAGATTCTGTCTCTGGACTCGTAGATGAGTTGTTTCGGATGAAATAAAAAGGATATCCCCTAAATCGTGTTAAGTTAGGACCTTGATGTGGACCTCATTTTTATCTGCAGCAGTTCTCTTGGAAAGGATTTTAAACTAATTATTGTTTAAACCAGGTGCCTTTATAGGACTATAATCTATCGAAATAAGAAAAACTCGTTTTTTCAAAATAAAATCCTTAGATGAACTAGGAATAATGGGAGTGAAAAGTTGGCTTACGCTTACACAATTTACATTTATGGGTAGTGTTAGCATCTATACTTATACTTAACAATGATTTCATTTTAAGCTCGGTTTGGGGTTAGTGAAAACCGAGGATGATGATTCTTATCACCCGGAGGCACCCAGTTTGTGTGTTTCCCGTTCTTGAGCTTTATATATATCGTGAAATAAATTCAAGCATGGCGGGTCGCTAAATCAGTTTTATTTGCTTCTACTTTTAATAAGGGTCAAAATGGGGCGTTTTTGAAGTTAATGATTTTTATTTATATCCCTTAAATGACTATTTATATGTTCTTGTTTGAGGTGATACATTATTCGTTTAGGGGATAAAAATCATTTTTGACTTAACGTGTGTAATAATCGTTGCGTGAGGGCACGTAACAGCCTAAGTTTGGGGGTGTTGATATCTATTAAATTATTCATATATTTTATATCAAAATCCTCATATTTATGGCATAACAAATGACAAAAATGTGTATTTTAAGTTCATATATTGTTTAAAGTTGTTTTTATTATTGTAGGTACGAGACACGAGCATTGGAGCAAAAGTGCGAGATTTTAATTATTTATTGAAGCCCGAAGAAAGCCTAAAGATTAAGCCCAAGGAAAAAGCCCAAGATGAGACCCAAACTAAGCTCCTCTTACTCGAATCAAGGCCTACACCAAGTCCAAAGAATGATAAGAAGATATTGTTAAAATGTGAATCGGCCCATGTACCCTCAGACCTGAGACCATATCCTGGCTTGGAGACCAAGCTTTGAATATCTTTATTGGATGCATGCCATGTGGAGTGTTGAGAAAATCTACGGTAGTAGAATGTGAGGGTTTTGGTTGATGAAGCTTATTTAATATCTTGGATCGGAAATAAGTTGGGGGGAGCCGACACCCTCATTGGGGTCGGTGAAAACCATCCACGAACAGTATTAAATTTGTGCCATCTTTTCATTTAATACTTACCAATAGCTATTGTTTTTAAATTACAACTATTGTCTATTTTATTCATTAGCATATAATTTCCAAATGATCATGTAATCATTGTCTAAATATTTTATTTCTAAGCGTATATTCGGAATATTTATTTCAACTGAGTTTAATTTGTTTGTGTCAAATTCCTTTTTGGCTATATTTTGCTAAAAGTTCTTTAAAGATTACATTTTAGTGTTCTAACTTTTATAAATCTCGTAGCTAATTGTTTTTATTCTGCAATTTTCTAGTTATCTGTTTGCTTTTGGAAAATCAATTTCAATATAGTTGGGTAAACTTTAGATGGTAGTTTGTGGTTAATTAGTTTGGTTTATCATTTGAGCTTTTGAATGGGTTCAAGCTTATGGAGCGGTCACATCTCATCATTTCACGTTTTAATCTCATTTGGTTATCTCTAATCTTTTATCTCTTTATTTTTAATATGATTACTATAGTTGTTAGTTTTAGGATTAGTTTAGTTTTACTTTTCACTATGAAATATATTATTATATGCTTGTTAAGTGAGTAGTGATTTGAGATTTAAGTGTGAAACCTTAGAAATTGTTGATTGATAATCTTTGGTTTGCTTGAATTGATTTTTGGTTATTTTGACGGGCAAAAGCCATTATGGTAATTAATTATCTAAAGCTAGTAATTTTTACCAAGATAAAGAATAGTTTTCAAAATAAACCAACGTTGTGAGAAAATAGTTTTTTAAACGGGTATTGAAGATTGTTGGTTAATAATTTCCGGATTATTTTTAGATTTATTTAGTTGGTTGTTTTAACAGGCAAAAGCCATTAGAATAATTAATTATTTAGATCTAGTAATTTTTATCAATATAAGAGACTGTTTTCAAAATAAACCAACGTTGTGAGAAAATAGTGTTTCTTTTACGGGTATTAATTAATTAATCACTTAAAATGATAATTCACACTTAATGATCTTTTCACCTCACTTGGCATGCATACTCTTTAATATTATCTGTTAGATCTATTTAGCCACGTTTTTACTTGTAGTTTTTTTCTTTTATTAATTAATTTAGCTTTTAAAGATCTTTTAAAAACCAAACCAAAAACAAAACCCTTTATGACAACAAAGCATCAAACGAAACTCAATTAACGAACTTCAATTCACCACTCCTTTGAAACGATACTCGGGAGATGAATACTTACCAAGATACTTTAGTATTTAGACTCGTATAGTCTAACCCTTTTATAAATATTTTTGATCGAAAAACGACTCTATCAACCGAACCACTATAAATCATCGTGTCCGGTTTGCACTTCCTTTTACTTACTGCTTTACTTTTATACTTGCACTATATTATTGCTTGTGTTATTACTTTTTGTTTCTCTTTGTGGCTTATGTTCATATTGTGATGATATGTACTCTTCTGTGAAATACACTGTTGGTATAGTGTAGTATTTATATTACCACCTTTCATATTACGTCAAACTTGATCGGCTATTTGATACAACAAGTTTTGAAAGTGCAATAAGTAGGCAATACACGTGTGTTTCGGTTTGTTTATGGTTCCGGTATCTTTTACAGGCTGAGATGTGGTCATGGGTGGTGGTTTCATACTAAGTTTGTAATATGTTGTTGTAGGTTTTTCATGATATCCTCTATACTTTGGTATGCGGTCATAGATACTGATTTTATATGTTCTATATAAGGTGTAGTGATAACCACTAATTTCATAAGTGGTACAAGCTATTTTTGGACTTTGTAAAATAGATGCTATTTGATGTAAGGAATTTCGTAACTTCCTTTGGAGTGGTTTTAAGTTATACGAATGGTTAAACACTTTTTTTTTTTTTTTATATATATTATTTAATGTGGTTGTAGTTGGGAAGGTGTAATCATGTAATGCATTTCGAAGGCTTGATTTTTTCTTTACAAGTAGGAGTTAGATAACCTGAGATTGAATGTGTGGTTTGTAGGTGTAGGTATGTAATTTACTTTAACTGTTTAACGCTTTGTTTGTTGTGGCTTTCTAGTTTATTGGTGCATTTGGTGTGTTATGTTGTGTAATACATAGGCCGTTCTTGTAAATCTAATTTAGGCAATAGTTGCTTTGCTGAACTGATTTGGTTTCCCTTCTATTGTTAATTTTGGCGTCACAAAAAACTATTAGACAATGCTCTAATTAGCACACTTATGAAACCGATTATCTCTTGCTATAAGATACATTCTGAGGATGAAGTTATAGTAGGTGCAAGCAAGCGGCGCCTAACGAGGCTAAGAAAGTTAAGCAGTGCATAAGTGCACAAGAAATAATGGCTGGCACGTGGCGGTATTTAATAGTTGTGGCAGTGCGGATAACTCTGTTACCGCCTCTCAGGTTATTATTTATGCTAAATGTTATGTCTAAGCAATTTAATAATCCAATCTTGTGTGTGTAATGATTTTGCCTTTGAATTTAGGAATAGGTAAACGATTTTATGATTTTCTTATATCTTTTGTATTTCGCCTATCCAAGAAATGCCGACTGGATATAATATTGTTCTGGTGAATAGTATGGAAGAACTTGATATAAAAGTTGTGTATGATAATTGGAGGGCGATTTAATTGGCCACCTCCTAATGGTACGTCGTTTTGGGGGTGAAACAATGTTGTTTTTTGAGAACGTTTTTGACTGTTAGCTTGCTTCACACACATTGTTGAAGATCGGGTGCCCTGGCTAGACGAATTTGTTGAGGTATGATAATTGTTACTTTTTTTAGGCAGCTTATTTTTTCTTGCATCTAAAAATGCTATCATTTCATTTTGAAATATCACTCACGTTAATATGCATGTGCTAACTATTTTCTCAACGTATTTTTTTCTCTGATGTTTAGTGCTAACTTATCAATGATTTTACTTTGATATTACAACCAATACTATACTGATGTCACTAGAATGCCTAATGATTCTAATGGTCATCATATTATTCAGTATCGCTTACTTGGAAGTTCTATGTTGCAAACAGACTTGGAGCCATGCAAACATACCTTTATGCCCGTCTGATAAGTTATGGTATTATGAATGGGAAACTTTAGATAAAAAAATGTGGAAACAGGGGGGAGACGGAAACGGCGTGAGAAAAAAGCATGTAGGAGTTGGCACATAGCATTGGAAAGAAGTTGCCATAGTTAGAAGATTAGAAGAAGTTGAATATAGTAAAGCAGAATACCAGAGTGAAGATGACGATGTTGAAACGTCTCTCAGTAGACGGTTTGCACTTGGCGTCCTCTCAAGGGTGCTCTCTTAAATTACCTTTGTAGTATGCTTCATTATTTTGTGATTAGGGCATTTAGGAAGCAACAATTTAGATTTTTGCTAAAGATAGTCACTTTCGTATATTGCGTGACTATTGGTTATTGATTCAGCTTGCTTTACTGTCTAACATGATATGTGATCTTCAAAAACATACGCAATGTATATTAGTGTTCGTTAATGTTAAATTTAGTGTTTACGTGTGTTTTTGTGTAATAGAAGGAACGGCTATTACACGTTTATGTGTGTTTTGAACAATTTATTGGTATGCTGATATAGTTGTCAAGTTGTCGCTTAAATTAAGTCGGCTTTTGTTATTTAAATAATAAAAAAAGGGGGTGAAAGACGTTTATTACCACCTCTGTCTTCCCTCTATCTTCCACATGGACTCCAATAATTTGACATGTGTTTATCTTGAAGCTTCCCTCCATCTATATTTCCACCTCTATCTTCCAGCTGCACTCAAATAACTTGATACGTGTTTACCCCTCCATCTTCCACCTAGACTCCAATAACTTGATTTGTGTTTACCTTGGGGTGTCCCTCTATCTACATTTGGGTTATGTTCTTGATGTATTTTAGTTTTAGTGATAACTTTTTAAATAATCGTATGGGTGTCTTTTTCTCTAATTTTCGCAATTTGTTTAAATTTGGCAGTTTTAATTTGGTGAATCTTGACTCTAATTCTTCACCTTGAGCTTATGTTATTTTCTTTCCTTCTCCCCCTTTTTTCGAAGCTAAAAGGCGGGATGAACTTGACTTCAATGCTCTTGCATTCTTTACATAATCCTCCCCCGAGCATGCTCCCCCTATATCGTTGCTCCTCTTATTCCAAGGCGGGGATCCATGGGTCAAGTGCCACACCTTAAATTATTGTCTCTAACTTAATCTATTGTCTCTAACTTTTATTGTCTTGTTCAAGGGTGTTTATAGGTGAAATGGCGGTAGTGTTTTCACAGTTGTCATGGTGGGCATGGAGCGGAAAGCATCAAGATACAAAACTTAAAGGTTCCTCCAAGAAGTCTTCATCGGATGTTAATAAGTTAGAATTTCAGGTTTTGAAATTCCTGTTAGTAAATGTGGCACCTTCAACGTCTAAAAGGGTAAAAAGAAAATGGCATAGCCGAAAAGAACGTGAAATGGATAAAGAGTACGATGTTGTGTTGGTTCCATCAAATGGAGGCTGTTTATCAAGATCACAATCTGATGATTTTGATTGGTCAATTGGATGGATGGAACCCCACGGTGCTGGTTTTTGCAGTGATGATGACGATTCTTCAAATGATAGTTTTGTTGTATTGGTGCCTTGCTATGGTCGTGTAAGTGGTGATATTGTAGATACAAAGAAAGGTCTAAATGACAAATTCTTAGACACTATTGGTCAAGTCCCAGACATATATTCTGGCAGTATTGCTTCTTATATTGCTACTTAATATTCATGAATCTGGTACAAAATTTAGGGGCTGATTGGATGTGTGGTTTGAACCTGATTATATGAATTTAATAATCTTTATGAAATTGTTAGATGCACCACAATGGTCCTAGGAGATAGTGTTTAGATGTGCTTTTGTGGTTTTTCGATAATTACATGCTCATTTGTTTGAGTGTTTGACAAATCTAATTATGTACCGAATGGAAGCATACTCGTGTGACATTTGTGGAGTTAGTCCTCACCATGCTTTTGAGGGTCAAACATGGAACATGCTTGTCTGTGAGCAGGGTCTTTATGACAATTAAAACTCAACTGGTTTTGAGCAATCTTTATATTATTCACCTAGTCCACTACAAAAACACTACGGTTGTAAGAGTTATGTGGAAGTCCTCACTATGGCTCTGATTGGGAAATATTCTTGTCTATGAGCATGCTCCTTATCACAATCAGGCCTCATGCACTTTTGACCACCCTCATGCACTTTTGGCGCAGTTGGTATGAAACTGATGCATTATATTTCTAAATGCTAAAAAGTAAAGACTGATTGTTGCTACTTATAGATACCTGCAATTCGTTTTTAGACCGATTACCATGTCAGGTAACCTCGCTCCTTTCCTGTCCCATAAAATTTGTGATGCCTGACTTAACATATGGCTCAAAGTATTAGACTTTCAGTTGAATGTCTAAACTACCCTCCCTTGAAATCTTGTTTTAACCTAAGTTATGTTTCATGTGATGTGTAGTAAAACCATTCTGTAGGTATTTTACTGCTAGAGAGTCTCAAACTGTAAAGTATAATATATATAAATGAAATAAGGAACCATTAGGCATTAGATTTATATCAAGCTGCATAAAATAAGTAACAATGAAGATGCAAATGAGCATAATATATGTACATATCTAGTTGGAAGCTTTTGCCTACTATTTAGTAAAAAATTACATCACAATGAAGTAAACATAATCAATTTTTTTGATTTGACCTCTTACCTTTTCGAAGAAACAAGGAAATGGAAAACACATATCAATAACGTTTAAGACATGAACAGGAATAAGCCTTCCTCTGAAAATTAGTACCGAGTATCTTGTTGTGAGGATTTAATTTAGTAAGAGATCTTTCATAAGAAAAAATATAAATCGATGACAATTATTTGACTTTGTTAGTACCCAAGAGATTAGTTTATATCCTGGTGAGGAAATGAGAAGTTTATGTGAAATCTTGGATCTTGACTTAAGGTTTAGTCATGTGAATATGTTTGGTATTATGCATTTTATTTGCTATATGATTCATGTTAATCATTGCATCTTTATATTGTACATGATCAGGTGGTCCCATTTTGGTCGAATTAGTTCATATACCGGTTTGTTTTAGTGGTGGTTTTGGTAATTAGTATCGTTTTGGATGTGAGTATTTGGTCTGCTCTCAATATACAAATCTAAATACCATTAATTCAGATTTTGTGGTCTAATCATTTACGAATGGTAGTAAAAAGAAAGTGTTTCCAGGATCTCAAAAAAGGTACTCCAACTTGTTCTAGAGATAGTTTTAAAGTGTTTCGAGGATATACAAAAAGTACTCCTACTTGTTCTAGAGATAATTTTGAGTTTACAAATGGTAGTAAACGAAATTTGTCTCTAGGATTTGCAAAAGATTACTCCTACTTGTTTTAGAGTTCTGAGTTGCATTCAGTTGAGGATATTGCCACAGCAGCTTGATGCTCATGGTAGTTAGTGAATTTGTTTAGTGCCATAATGAGTTGTTATTGTTTGATTGCCCATTTGAGATTGCGCGTTGAGAGTGCGTAAATTAGTAGTATTTATATAATGTGTAATACGCGTAAATGTGTGAATTTGTAGTATCTTGAAGTATCGTGGAGGCATGTGTAAATGTGTTGATGTTTAAATGAGTAAATGTGTATATACTTTGTATAATGTGTTAATGTTTAAATGTTTATAATGTACATCGTTTAACTACCAATATTAGAAAGAATGGTTCTATGATAGACTAATCAAAGTTATATTGTACATTGTTTGCTTTCGTACACATAAATGGGTCAAAACGGGTGTAATATAAACGACAAAATTATTTATTAGTACACGTTTGGGCTAATAAGTAACTTTGTCGTTTATGTTACACCCGTTTCACTCATTTTAGCCCAAACATGTACTAATAAGCAACTTTGTAGTTTATTTGAGTGATTACACTGTTTTGACCTATTTTAACCCGTTTCACTTGTTTTGTGACTTTACAGAACCAGATGGTATCCCTGCAAGAGAGCCAAGCCAGTCTTGAGCCTGAGAACAAGATGACGGATGAAGCGATTTTGGGTGAGGTCTTGGGAACAAGGTGTCACACCCCCAATTTCGGATATGCAGCGAAATTCAAATTGGGTGTTACTTCCTGGTATAACAGTTATAATAACAGAAAACGATCTCTAATCAAGTCGTTTAAAATAAAAGGCTTATCATTCGATTTATAAAATATATCAGAGTTTACAAAGATAGGTCCCAGTTGGTTCCATGTTTACAAAGATACATCAATATAAAGTCTTTTGATGTTTATTGAATGATAAAGTAAGTTATAGCCTTCTTGATCGATTCTGTGCCATCCTTGATCATTATGCACCTAAGATACATGCTTAAAACGGTTAACACAAAGGTTGAGTGATATTCATAGAGTTTTAGTTAATCAGTTGAACACAATATTCGCAACGTGAGGTAATTAGTCTCACATTCATAGTTAGAAAACAAAACAGTTATTATTGCACTAAGCTCATGACACCGAAAACGTTAACAGCGTATCAATAGAAATTGATATAATAGTAATAGTGGCCCTAATAGGTAATTTGCCATTATACCTTGAGTTCTTCAAATAAAGTGCGTTTGTTTACCGGACTTGGTCAAACAAATGGGATTTGTCAATCCCGATAGGCCTATCCACATTATTCGCGTTCACTTCACTCGTGATTAATGGCTCATGATGATAGGGACTTAAGTTTGGCAATAGTGGTACTTAGTGCAAATAATACATTCAGGATATAGCATACAGTTTCAAAGGAATGTGTTTGGTTTAAAAATAGCATGTTCCCCCCTCCCCCAAGGGTTTGTAAAACAATTAAGTAATAGAAAGTGGGGCTATGAACTCACCTGATAATAACTGATAAGAAAATTGGGCAGCGCTTCCGCATCTATATTCAAAAATCCATTTTCTAAACTATAAAAACCTCTAAATCAGCTCATAACAACTCCAAAACTATCATAATCGCTCCCATAATAAAAACTCATCCTTAGAATTAGCTGATCTATCCTTGCCAAAGTTTCAAGAAATTTCTGAGAACCACAGCTCCTATCCACCATTGTGTAGCTCTTAATCCAACCTCGGAAACACAAAATAAACTTAATTTTTACGTAAAGAATACTTATGCCATCAATTTATCTGTATAACTCGGAGCTCGAAAATCAAGTATGGATGATATATGGGGGGAAAGGTGGCGGCAAGGAGGAAGAGGAGGGAAATGTGTGTTTTTCTGTGAAATAAAATGAACTAGTTTTCTTTCTATTTATAGTGAAATTTTTTGAAAATATCTAGATATTTTGATGAATAGTGTTTAGATATTTTGATGAATAGTGTTTAGATATTTATAAATAGTAACTAGATATTTATTAATAGTAACTAGATATTTATATGTTAGGAGTACATGGTACATTGTTTATGAATGAAAATCGTGTAAAAGCGTTTATTGATTTAATTAATGATAATAAATAAATAATAGGTAAATAAAAGTAAGACATAAAATGAAGATGATATTACTGGAAACGTTCTAGCAATATGTAGATTAACCCTAGGATGAATAGTTAAAACCCGAAAATGCGAATTGTTACACAAGGTGAGGGTTCAATCCAGGACAGGGTAGGAGGTTGCGTAGATGAGTAGGCTGGTTTGTTGAACTTGTTTAGGTTTGTTTGTTGAACAATTTATGTTTACGTAGTCAAAGTAAGCCGTTGAACCACTTGTAATCGTTGAACAATTTATGGAATTCGTATTATATATTTATTGTTTGTGTCGATTTGAAAATCTGGAAAACTGGTAGCGAAAAAATCTGGAAAATCAGGGTCGGAAAACCTGGAAAAAAGTGCTGAAACAGCCCGTGCTGTTAAAATTGCGACCACTTCTAGCGACTAATCGTTGTCACTACAAAGTCGTCGCAAAAGAATTGGGTCAATGAAAGTCAAAACTTTTAGTGACAACATGTTGTTGCTACAAGTGTTGTCACAAAAAAGCAATGTTTTAAAAACCGGTTCGACCGGCCTCCGGCTGGTCGGCCGGTTTAAAAAACCCCGGTTTTTTATAGTCCCGTTTACTGTAGCGAACCGGCCGGTTTTTCCGGTTTTGGCCGGTTTTTCCGGTTCGACCGGTTTTTCCGGTTCAACCGGTTTTGACTTTTTGACTCTTTTTTTTGACTCTTTTTTTTTTTTTTTTTTGTTGAGCGGTTCGGCCGGTTCAACCGGTCCGGTTCGACCGGTGACGGAAGCATGGCCGGTTCGACTAAAAAACCGGTTTTTAAAACATTGCAAAAAAGACATGAGTCAACAAGTCAAACTTTTGGTCAAACCTGTTGTCACAATAGGTAAAAAATGTTGTCGCAATAACTTATAGCGACAACGCTTTCAGTGACAACATGTTGTCGAAAATATACTTATAGCGACAACTTTGGCATTTTTAGTGACAACATTCCGTTGTCGCTAAAATCGCTGGTGTAGTGTTGTTGGACTAGATTTCCTTATGTTCTCTAGATTGAATGTGCAACTCTGTTACGTTCTGTCCGAATGAAAAAAAAAATCATATCTAACTAACGCCATTAATGAAAAAAAAAATCATGGACACATACACCACTAGCAAAAGGCAATGCATGAGCAAAATATGTACATTCGCAAACAGAGTGAGCCCAAATCCAGTCAAATAGAACATGAAATATGTCTTCCAACGAGAGCAAATAGTGGACACAACCCCTATTAGGCAACATAAGATTTCGACTTTGAAGATTAGTTATTGTTGGTAATAAATTCCTCCATGCACGCCAAGCGAATAATTCCACTTTCATTAAAATGTGAGCCTTTCATAGCTTTGAACAAATTTGAAGTTAAGAAATGGAAAGATAGGGCCGATTGAAACCAAGATCATTAATTGCGAGAAGGTAAGCATCTTGACTGTAAAATCCCCACGGGTTGAGTTCACCGGCCCAATACGTATCTCCATTTATACTATCATCTTTATAAAATTGCTAACAACCCCATTAGGGATTATTAAGGGTTATGGTTAATGACAAATTCTACCATTTTAATTGCAAATAATACTACTATTAGGACATTATAACAACTTCCCTTTATTCTCATGTAAGAGCAATAAAAACAGTGACCTGTAAATTTGTTTGAAAAGATATTGGAAAATGATAGCGAGTATGACTGATAAATATATTAATTTTTAATCAAGAATGTGGAAACCGTAGAGGGGGGTGAATACGTTTTCATTTAAAAACTTAAAATCTTTTTGTATCAAACACCCGATCAAGTGTGACGTAATATGAAAAGTGTCAACAATTATCATATAGCATCTAGAGATGAATATAGTAAACTACAACACAAGCACAATCAAACCATAACACATACTTAATCAACATAGCATAAGCAACTAGCCACACAAACATAAACGCAATGCAAATATAAATATAAAGCGATAAAGAATGAAATGAAAGTAAAGAGATAAGTAAGAAGGCGCAAACCAGACACGGTGATTTATAGTGGTTCGGTCACGAAGCTCCTCTTCGCCCTACTCCACTCCCCGAGTACCCAACTCGAGAGTTACTTCACTAATCAACAAGCTTCCTTCAGGGGGAAATTTAACTGTTGGGATTTTTAAACTTATTTTTCAAAATAAAACATTTCTTTTTAATTCAAAAATAATTTGTAAAATATATTTTTGAAAAAATGTTTTGTCACATTAAAAATGTGAAGTTTAGAAAAATATAATCCTTTGATCATTTGTCAAGTAGTAGATTTGTTTGTCCATACCTTGAGTGATTTACGTTGGGATGGAAATCTACTACTTCGTTGAAGCATACTTGAGACGTCGGGAGGTGTTGATGTAAGTATGCATTGATGATTTGTGTTTACAAGTAACTTGCACATTTTACGTTATGTATTACAAGTTACATGTTTGTCATTATTAAAACCGAAGAAACCGTTTAGTTTAAATATCGTAATATTTGCACTAACAATCTCCCCCTTTTTGATGATGACAAATATGTAAACTGTAACACATAGTAAAATTTAAAAGTTACCTGTTTACACTCCCTTCTCCCCCTTTTGTCGAATCAAAAAGGTAGTTGCCTCGAGCGCTCCCTTGAATTCACTCCCTACTCCCCCTTATTACACTACTACCTTTCTTCCTAAAAAGGCGAGCTTGCATCATCCTAGTGAAGTCTTCTATCACCACTTTTGAAGACGACTCCATGCTATGTATTAAAATACCCCTGAGCTCCCCCTAGCTCAATGCTCCCCTATGGTAATTGAATCCCCTTGTTTATTCACCTTAGTATCTAGCGGATCCATGGATCAAATTCTTACACATAGCAAGACATGCAAGGGTTAGCTTCGTGCAACATAAAATATAACAGTATAGGAGCAACATTATAGGGATATAATACACATAGCAAGACATGCAAAGGTTAAACTATGTGAGTGACACAACCTAAAAGTGTGCCAAAAGGGTAAAGACCAAAAAGAAAGCCCAAGAAAGTTGAGCGACACAAAAAGATGAATGCATATAGCAATTCAAAGACACTTGAGTGTCATAACCCGACCGACAACCTAAGGTGTAATTGTTCAATCAATCACACTAACAAGAACGAGATTCGTTCGTTGACTGACACACAAAATGACTTCTTCCAAGTTGTCATTGGGAAGACAAGTTCTAACAAACCTTTTGAACAACATAATCATCTACCTAAGATGATTGGTGTTAGGATGGTTTAGATTAATATATCGTTTGCACTGACAATAAGATGCATGATATATTTCAAAAGACAAAAAGAAAGGTGCATGCGATCCTAACATGATTGTTGGTGGATATCTCTAAAGGGGTTGAGGTAACGAAGTTCTGGATCTCTAGTTTGGATGATCCTAGTTGTGTGTTAGAGATAATTTGGTGCATGAAGGGTTTCGTGTGATTGTGAGGATTGAAGGTTGTTTAACTAACTATCACTTATCCAAAGTGAGGAGTAGTTGTAAGGTTTGAGGGTGATGATTGATGGGTTGAAGGTTTTTAGACTAACTATCACTGTTAAGAGTGAAGTGTAGCTAAAAGGTTTGAGTGAGATTGATATAAGGGATGAAGGTTTTTAGACTAAATATCACTGTCAAGAGTGAAGTTTAGATATAAGGGTTGAGTGTGATGATGATGTTAATGTGAGGTTTGAAGGTGAGATGCAAGATAAGCTTGCAATGGTGAGGCCTTATATAGGCAAGAGTTGTGAGATTCAAATTAAAGTTGGTGGTAAAGTTCTATGGTGTAGTGAGGGAATCCTAGGGTGTATGTGAGTTTGCAAAATTTTGCAGGTTTGAGGTTAGGGATGCAGGGATCTAAAGGAAACAATGAAAATTCATCAAACATAGGCACCGTACCACTAAATACCACACGGTACTGTTAAATTTAACGGTACCGTGGCCTATTTAACGGTACCGTGACCTGGAAGTCACGAATTTTCCTGTGCAGCCTAGTTCTGGGCTGCTAAAGGGAAGTTTTCTAGGGAATAAGAATCATATTTGTGTGTTCTTGAGAGTGTTTGTTGAAAGACTATGTGAGTGTGTTTTTGCTCCCCCTTAATCTATGACCATCCGGACAAGATGTGACAAAAAAAAAATAAAGAGGAAAACAAACGTTGACGGAAGCGATGAGTTTAGTAACGTCATGACAAGTGGTGGATAGCATACAATAAATTTACCTTTGAAGTCATGTAGCTCTTATCAATCATTGTGAATATTCATAGAACATTCATATGATGAGGCATATGATCACGTGGAGATATCCTAAGGGTTAAGAAGATAAAATCTTCAGGGTTGTGAGGTTAGTGATAAGTTTCTAGTGGGGTTATCTCAACTTATCCTACCGGTTCTTCGCTTGAAGTGTGTTGAAGGTGAGTGGGATACGGAAGCATTGGTAGTGTAGAACTAAGGTTGAAAAGTGTAGATAAGTTGGGAAGATAATGGATACGGAAGTAACCATACATATGGTGTGTTCAGTACCATGCGGAAGTGAAGGAGAAAAATCTAAGGAATCAGAAGATAGACAGAATCTATTCTGATAGGAGATGGTTCTGGTTCAAGACTACATCGAGTGGGTTTTGATTGTGTTGGTGAGAATTGAAAACAAGATAAACTGTCTTCAGCAGACAACGGTCCGACGGTACCATTAAATTTAGCGGTACCGTCCCCTATTTAAGGGTGCCGTGACCCGCTGAGGTCAGTTTTGACCCCGAATTAGATTTTTGACTAAGAAATTTCACATATGTTGTGATTTTTCTGGAACTCAGATTAAAGGAATTTATACAGAATAAATTCTTTTATGAATGAATCCAACGGGATTCGATGAACGTTACTTGAGAACGAGAAATGACATTTAATTGCATTTCGCAAATCAAATATACTTTAAATATTTCGGATGAAATATTTAAGTTGTCATTGGAGTTTAAGAGGATTTTACAAATAAATCTCGCTGATTTAGTGAGACTTTTTGACACGAGGAGAGAATTTATACCTAATAAATTCTTTGAACGGTACTGGATTAGAAGAGATGACTTTTATATTTCCGAGGAAATACATAGGTAGTCATTAGAGCGATGTGAAGGATGACTTAATATTTCTGGTGAAATATTTAAAAAGTCATGAGAAGAGACACAAGATATGACTTGACATTTCCAGTGAAATATCTAAAAGTCATGACACAAAACAGAAGAGATGATCTCAATATTTCCAGTGAAATATTCAAGTGATCATACGAGGAACGTGAGAGATGACTTAATATTTCCAGTGAAATATTTAGAAGTCATGAGATGAGACGTAAGGAATGACTCAATATTTCCAGTGAAATATTTAAAGAGTCATGGGACGAGACGCACGAGATGACTACAATATTTCCAGTGAAATATTCAAGTAGTCATAAGAGGGATGTGAAGAATGACTTAATATTTCCAGTGAAATATTTAAATAGTCATAAGATTTATGAAATATGTCCCATCATTCCTAGACCTAGACGAAGGTGGTTAGAGGATTCGTGTTTGAGAGGTTTGATTGATTTACGGATTTTGATGTGCTTCGCATACGGGTGTTTCACGGGGTTTTGAGAGACGTAAAGCTAGGCCTATGGTGCTGATTCGCAGCAGGGTTTAGGATCTTAAGAAGTGTATATACATACGAGGATGAAAAGAACTACTAATCACTTATATAGTAACTCGTGAGTCCTTTGTCATCCGAAGGTTGATGTTAGCATTTAGCTTTTGGATGAGCGTTTTAACATATGTTGTTAAAAGGCTTTGTTAGTGCAAGTAGTCTTGTTGGGGAGATTGCTAGTGCAAGCAATCTCGTTTGTTTTGATTGATGACAAACATGTAACTTGATACATAACGTAAAATGTACAAGTTACTTGTAATCATATATTGTCTCAACATACATTCAACACCTCTCGAGTCCTCGTATGATACAACACAGGTTCGTACATGTTTGTTATGTGGCATTATGATCAAACCCTTAACAAACCATTTAGAATGTTTAAAATACGGCTAGGTCATTAAGTATTTTAAAAAGGCTTACCATTCTACTTAGAACCTTATTTCACATTTTGCATATACAAGTATTCTTAATTGTACATCATGTTTTCTAAGTTTAATAGGATAAATACACTTTAGGTGTCAAACTAACATGATACATATTGGTTAACATATATTAGTTAAGCTAAGCTTGTATATACATGCTACATGATCACTAGGATACATGTTATAAACATATACACATTTATATTATTTACATTTTAAATCTTAAAATGGAAATATATATACATGACATCATGGCATACATCATTGACAAATCTTGTAGATTTAGAAAGATATTTTGTAATGATCTTGAAGCAACATAGTTGACTTTGGAAGATATGGCAAGATATGGTAAGATATGGAAAGATTTTTTGAGATATTAGCTGTTAGGTCCGGCGGATCCGGCGGATCCCTTTTATCAAATCCGTGGTTTGTTTTACATTTTGCCTATAAATAGTAGCCCATTGTTTACCCATTGTTCAAGCCACTAGAACACACATTCCCTTTACCCTTTGCACACACTTAGATCAGTAGCAAACCATGTAGATTCATACATTAATCACCCTTTACATAATGATCATAATGTTACTAACTTTCATTATGTTGTAAGCATACACTGTTAATGATCCTGTGAAGCAAGCTCAAGATCATGAGTCATTATCCATAGCATACTTCCTGATCCACCAAGAAAGTTAGAAGATCTTGAAGTCATTATCCACCATAGCATTCCAACATATGAAGATTCAAGGACACTTGACATCCTCAATGATTGAAGACTTCTCATTCAAGAAGTTCATGTAGATTTCACATGCATACATGAAGATCCATCACAACAAGTTTAGGGAGCTTGTGATCTTTATCCATTGAAGGCTTCCTATCAATGGAAGTTCATTTAGAATAGTCATTCATATCCATGATACATTTATGTCAGGATCATCATTGATCATTGTAAACATCAACCTAGATTAGGTGGTTTATGTGTTTGTGCCATAAAACACAAGGTTTCTATGTTGGGCCATAAAACATAGTGGGAGTGGTTGAACCCTTGTAAAAGAACCAATGGAAGTGGTTGTACCCTTGTAAAGAACTCGACATCTAGCTTAGTGTCAAAAATTGTATAGGCGACGATGGGAGTGGTTGAACCCTTGTAAGAGAACCAACGGGAGTGGTTGTACCCTTGTAAAGAACTCGACATCTAGCTTAGTGTCGGAAAATGTGTAAGCGACGTATGTAAGGTTTTCTCCGCCAAGAAGAGAGCTTGTTGATCTAGTGAAGTAACTCTCGAGTTGGGTACTCGGGGAGTGGAGTAGGGCGGAGAGGAGCTCCGTGACCGAACGACTATAAATCATCGTGTTCGGTTTGCGCTTTCTTTTACTTATCTTTTTACTTTTATGTTTGCATTATGTGATTTCTTGTGTTTTGATTATTTGATAATACTTGTGTGACAACTTGGTAGTCATAAACTACAACAAACATCTTTCATATTAGAACAAGCCAAATTGGAAATTTGATACAACAAGTTTTAAGATTTTAAAACGGTAACGTATTCACCCCTCCCCCCTCTACGTTTTCACAATTGGTATCAGAATCTCGTGGCTCTTATTTTCAAAACAAATGGTTTTTAAAATAGAGTACGATCCATGTATCAAATTACCTTTGAAGTAGAATATAATATGAAAAATGTTTCGCTAAGTATACTTAGAAATTTTGTTGTTAAATATTACTTTGTATACAAGCTTGAAGATGTCTTTGGAAAATCAAAAGAAAAGATTTCTTAAAATAATTAAGTGTCAAATTGTGGGCGTAAAGCTAATTTACGAAAAACATGGGTTTTAAAGGGGCGTTTGGGATACCTATTAATTTAGTTGAAAAATCACCTCCGTAATGTTTAGATAAGTCACATAAGTAGAAATGTTGTTAAATATGTGTAATATATGTTTAATATTAAGTCTAGCAAGTCCTACATGTTTTCTATATATCAAAATACGAGTTTAGGAGAATTTATCACAGACACCCACGGATCCCTTTGTTACAAAGGGTGGAACCCTCAAAAAGGATCCGCCAATTCCGTCGGTATTATATGTAGTTTTTGTCCAACTTAAAAAATTCATAACTAATTAACCGTAAGTCCGTAGGAGTCGCGCCACCTTTCATTTTGAAGGGAATTAAGTCTACTTTCATTTAAAAATAATCTCATGTCCTAAATCTAAATTGAAGTAGATAAAACAAATCAAATACTACAACCTGTTCAAAATATTAAGTTTCATTTTGACACAGTAACTTAAACTTTTACGTCGGGCAATGTAAGTTGGTATTCTTTGAACATTGATATGATTTATTTTGAAACTAAAGAATTTGGTAATATAAAGGAAACAAATCAAGCTTGGCATACATCTTCATATTTAAACGCAAAGTGACGAAAAGTATCTTTTCATTTATGCTATGCTATGTGACTATCTGTTCTAAGTTATTTGCATACATGTGATTTGCCTGTTGGTAATTGTGATTGAATTTGTTGATAGGAAATACATAAGTGTTTTGCCATCACAATTATTTGCTTGTTTATCAATTGTTTGTTTGATGCATAACAGGACTTTTGCTAGATCTTGTGCACTAAGTTGATAAATTGTGTTTGTTTCACTTATAGACTTAGATATTTTTATTTGCATATGTTTTGTGAAAAATTTGCATAACTTAGTAATGTGAACTGAGTGAAACTAGTTTAGTATCTTAAAATGTATTGTCTTAGACAAACCTTCACTTAATTTCAAGTGTTAAAATGTGTAAACATGTTGTATCTGTGTAAGTGTGTTTGGTATAAGAAAATTTCAAACAATGATGTGATGACTTGTTGTGTTATTTGGATATTGTGTTGGTATTATATTTTTATGTGAACTAACAAAACAATGCAGGATGATAACACTTGATGTTATCGATTTTCGTGTTTAAGCCACCGTTTGGCTTAACTTCCTTTTATGGTAAGTTATTATCATTTGATTGATCTATATGCAAACGTGTGTTTGAATCTGTGTTTTTGCTTTTACACTAGTACAAAAATGGGATTTAGTCACATATGTGGTTTTTCGAACAACCACACAATAACTTATTTGTGTGACTAAATGTACCAGAATAAAATAAACAGCCACACTTGATCTGACTTGTGTGACCATTTCGGAATTACAACTGAGGCTACAGCCACACATTTGAATATTTTCGTGACTATACGTATCTGGTAAAAAAAATTTTGATTTTTTAGTCACTTATAATTTGGGACGTGTGACGGATACAAATAAGGTTGAAACATTAGTCACACTATATATATACATATGTGACAAATATATGTCACGCAATTGAAAAGTGTGACCAAAATCCATATATGGTCACACGAAGTAATTGTGTATGTGGCTAAATCATATACTCAAGTTTGTCACACATTATTTAAATGTGACTGCTAGTTTTTATTGAAAATTTAGCCACACACTTGAACAGTGTGACCAAATGTCATATATGGTCACACTAAACCATAGGCATACATGATTAAGTGTGACCAAATTGGATACAAATGGTCACGTAAGTTAATATGTGTGTCTAAAGTTAAGTGTGTGTTTGCCTGCCAATTCCTAATGTGTATGGTCACATTTAATTGTAGCACAATCATGTGACTATAGGCTATACAATAGTCACACCATACCACAAATGTGTATCTAAATTATGTTTATGGCCACATTATAAGGGTATTATATGTGACCAATACATTCAAAATAGTCACACTGTGAAATATTCATGTGACTATAGTCAAAAATTTCAAAATCTCAATGTTTTGGCTCCATTGGGCAGTGGTGATGAAGAAAGTAAACCAACTGCAACTCAAAAAGCAAGTGGAGTATGCCCAAGTCAAGCACCAAGTGAGGAACCTGCTACTCAAAAACCAAGTGAAGAATCTGCAAGTCAAACACCTAATGAAGAACCTCCAACTCATAAACCAAGTGATTCACCTGCTAGTCAATTAACCAAGTGAATCACCTGCAAGAAATGCTATGTTGTCTTTCAGTGTAAATGTAATTTAACTGATATGTTGTATAATTAATATGTTATTTCATAAGCAGTAATAACTATACATTCTAGCAGTGTTAACTCTAAATCTAGCAGTCTTAATTCTATTTCTTGTCCTTGGGTCCTAGATACGTTCCCATCTTCCTGAGCAGTTCTCTTTTCTACTCTTTCTGCTTCTTGAATCCCTCAGATTCCAATGGTTCTGCAGTTCTCTTTTCTGCTCTTATATCAAATGTACCACCTTTCAGATCCTTGGAAAGTCTGGCATGTGTCTTAATGTAGATTTCTTGAATTTGTTCATAAGTCCTATACTTGAAGTATTTCTCTTTTCAACCATCCTAACCTTTCAAATAAGCTTTCATGTACTTCAGTCTCTCACTTCTTGAAGGAGGTTTATTGACATAAGATTTCTTCTTACTCATTTTCTTTCTAATGTCATCCAATAAGTCATGAATTTGTGATTGTTGCTTTTCAGGAGTATACTTTAATCTTTCAGCTGCTTGTAATTTTTCTGCATACTCCTTTTCTGAAAGAATCTGAGCAGCTTCTTGAGCATCAAGATTAGCTTGCACTTGTTTGCCAAATTCTTCATCTGTAATCATTTGATTGTTCTTTTTGAATGGGTGACAGAAACTTAAATTTCTCCTTGGTTCATCACTCAACAAACCTTTGCCTTTTTTGATGGTGAAATAGTTGTTGATGGTGTTTTTGGTACTGATACTGGCTCTTAAATGACAACTCCTCTTTGCCTTAGGTTTTGTTACTCCTCATCTTGTTAATACTTGGCTATAGTTATATCCATCATCACCTTGAGTAGCGACAATACTAACTTCAGTCTCAGTAGCACTAACCTTATCAATAGCACATTAACTTCAACACAAGCATATTAACATCTCATTGGCAGTCTTTAGTGTAGCAGCAATCCATAACAGCAGTCATTACCCTGTTGATCACTAGCAGGAATAACTGGACCACTAGCAGAAATAACTGGCTCACTAGCAGGAATAACTGGCTCACTATCAATAGTTTTTAACCTTGCCCAAACACCTATCCATCACCACTTCATTCCCTTGCTTATCAGACAACTACAAATTCAATTGGGTCCTCTTTTACACCAATACTTTCACCCTCTTTAGCCTCCCCTGAAACTTTGCCTTCATTCCCCTCCTGTTTGGAGCATCTTAGAAGCTTCAAAAGATTTAACCTTGGTTTGAGAATTCTTGATCCTTTGACTCCTTCTAAATACCTGACCCTTCTCTTCAAAGCCTTTAGCCTCCCCTGAAACTTTGCCTTCATTCCCCTCCTTTTTGGGAGCATCCTTAGAAGCTTCAGAAGATTTAACCTTGTGTTTGAGAATTCTTGATCCTTTGACTCCTTCTAAATACCTAACCCTTCTCTTCAAAGCCTTATCTCCCCACCTTGAGCTTTGATGATTCCATCTTGGGAAGCAACTTTTGTTTGCAGATCAACAATTTCTGCAGACACCTTGGAACAGTATCTTCAATTCATTCAAAAGTTGCATATTATCCTCACCACTTCGGCTTGTGTTACCTAGCCCGAGAAGGTTGGATCACCGGAAAAGTTAAGTTCAGTCTCACCCCTAGGATGAACATCCGAACCCCCCATTGTTTCCATGTGAATGGCACCTTCACTTGAATCAGTTCCATAGGAACTTTCTTCGTTAGAAGTTGTCTTGGTTCGGGTCTTAATGATGTTACCACTGTCCTGTGCTGCTGCTAACATGTCACTCTCCCCCAGTGACATCCTCATCTGCAACAGTTGGTATAGAACTACTGCCGAGGTAGCTCAGTGTTGTTGGTGTTAGTCCTACGTTTATAGGTCTGTTGTTGTTGTTCTGTGGGTGTGTGATGGGTACCAGCTGGAATTGCTGAACCTTCACCCATTTGGGTTTGGGCTAGTGCCACCATTGTTGGAAACAAAGGTGTCACTGTCCCTGAAAAAACTTTTCCAACCCTCCTCGTATTAGCAAAAACCTTTTTGGTAAGGCAGGGAGTGGGATAAACATTTTTGTAACTTTTCTTTTTTTTTAAATTGGTTGTCCAAAAAGAGTAGCAAAAACCTTGGATATAGAAAATATTTAGCCGAAGAACGAATCAAGTTCTTAACCATACTATCAAAAATTAATTTTGAGAAATTAAATCTTTGAGTATTTTCAGCAAAACAAATTATAGCAGAAGCTAAATTGCTGCTAAATTCATTCCACGCAGTGGTCTTTGGACTCAGACACACTAAGACAGTATGAATTAAGAATTTCCACTGAGGAGAAAAATTACCTTTTTGAAACTTTAAAGCATCTGTATTTCTCTCATAGCCCATCAGTGAAAGTTTTTCAAAGATTGTAGTATTTGGAAGATTCTCAACTCCGTTAGCATCATCTAGGAGAAGATCTCTTCGAATAGACGCCTCTGTAATGATAATCCTCTTCCCATCTACAAGGGCATGGATTTGTGCTTCCCCATTAATAGTTTTGACCTTAGCAGATGACCAAAACTGGATAATGTTAGAAGTATATGTAATAGGTTTTACTGTTAATGCAAACTTAATATAGTTTGCATTAAGGAAATCAATGATCTCAGTAAAATCTACAGACTCATTGGATTTTTCTAAAAAGGCAATATTATTAAGAGGTTCGGTAAAAGTTAGTGTTGACATAAGTAATGCCTAAAAACATTATTCATACTTATTCATATCTCTATGTTTTGATAATCACAAAATGTAAACTCATTAAACATAAACTTATCAAATAAACAAGTATTTAGTTGTAAATATTCATTTCTACAACTTAATCACTTAAGGTATGAATAAACAAGTGCTTAATGCATTATATGATCAAAGGAACATTTTCTTAATCACTAGATTTTTTATAAAATGTCAAAAACATTTTATATCTTTTAGAAAAATATTTTTGGTAATAAATAAAAAGGTTTAATTCATTATAAATTTATGAATTCAAATTTTCAACCAAAATCAGTAAAAATGTTCCAGAAAAACTGTAGGATATTCACGAGTCAATACACACACGTTTGGGACTAGATCTACGGATCGAATAGATGAGAAGTTAGAGAGAGAAAGTGGGAACTCTAGTGAGAGAAAGATATGTGTATTAGATTAGAGAATAATGAGAAGTTCCACCCTTTCCCTTGTGTGGGAAAGGGTATTTATAGTTCTTACATAATATGCCCCTAGCGGGATGTGGAGCGAGCTGACAGTGGGTAAAGACCCAACCCACTCCACAATACTAATAATAATAACTAAGCTACTACAAATATTACTAGTTATCCTGCGAGCTATGATGTGCTAATAAGTACTCGGGGTGACTGAGTCTTCAACTGAATAATAAGTACTCGCGGTGACTGATTTGTAGTTTTTATTCCCAAGGAAAACGCAACGGATGTATTTTCCCCGGGTCGTGTCCCAACGAAGGTCGAATTCGAGTTGTCGTTATGTTTGTCGAATATGTGTGGTGAATGGTGTAAAAAGAGTGATGATTGGTGATTTTATACCACGAATAATGAAATAATAAATGAAAATAACTAATTAAGCTAAGGGTACAATTATACTAAGCACGTAATCTAAAAAAAAACGAAAATAGAATTTAAAAACGTACGCTACGAATTTTAAAAACGTAATTAAAAAGTGAAATTCTTAATTTTAAGTCCTAAAAATGTAAAATAATTTTTCCTAAACTCTAAATATTAAAAGAAAATTTTAGCAAAAAGAAATTTATTTTTTTGACTTTTTATTGATTTTTTTATGATTTAAAAACTAAATAAACTAATTAAATAAATTAAAAATAGTAAACAGATTTGGAAAAATATGAAATTTTGCAGATAAATCTAAATTATTATGCTGAATCTAGGAAAAATGAAACCAAAGCTTTTCTACAACTAAATAAGCTCTATGGCTAAATAAGCAGTTTTGGAAAAAGCCAAAAATAAGCAAAACTGATCCAAAAATTATCCAAATCTCAAATACTAATTAACACATTAAATGAAGCTATAAACAACTGATATAGCACAAATAAGCTCAAGGATTAAGTTGAATAAGCAAATTAGCAGTAACAATGTTGTGCAGAAATGACAGTCCAAACAGCCACTTTGCAGCTATCCAATAAGCTAAGCAAGAGCTTAATGGTGAAATCCAAAGGCAGAAGCTAAAAGCTGGTACTACACACTTCTTAAAAACCAAATATGCCCAATTTCTATCCACTATTGCTATCCTAATTAACCTCAAGAACAGATGCTCTTAGAACATAAAAAACTGATTGCAGACTTTGATTAGTTCAGATAGGGTTTTTGCAGACCTCTTTAAAGCTACTGATTAAGCTATAAAGTGCAAATAAAACTCAGAATCTAAAAGCTAGCAGTGTAAATTACTTGTAACTCAATTTCCAAACAATAGTACCTATTGGATAACCAATTGCAGACCAATTAAACAGCTGATGTGGGCCAACTTAATATGCAGGTCTGCACATTTAGCTCATGTGCAGCAGAGTGAGTTTTAGGCCTTATCTTTAGCAAATCTAGATGAAACACTACAAACTTTTGAGCATGCACTAATACCACTGAAATGAACCTATAGATGCCAAAAATTAGACCAAATAATCCTTGGCTTATATGAAAGCTTACCAAGGCTGTTAAGACTCTATAATTTGCACTAATCCTCCACAAACCTCAAAAACCTCAAACCACTAAAGTCCTATCAGAAATGAGCTCAAACACCCTTAATTAAGCTATATCATTATTAAGAAAGATGCAATTGAACAGTACCTAGAAGCAACTACACAGCAGTGGGTTAATCCAAACACCTCTTAATAAACTAAAATAGCTAAATTAAACTAGAAACTACAATTATGAGATATGAAACTGATCAAACTAAGATTACTTAAGCTACTTATCACTAAAAAGCAAATTCTAACCTATGTAATCTCTAAATAAACAGTAGCATATATTTAACCTATTAATGTAAAACTAATGAAACTTACAAGTAGGAAATGGGTGAGAACAGATCTGAACCAAACCACAAACTATCACCAGGCTTATCCAATAAGCCAAGCAATACCCAAATAAGCTCCTCAGAGCAGCTTATCACCTCCACAGCTTATTTGACCCTAGAGTTGACTATTTATGTTGACTTTTGGAGATTTTTAGACTAGAACAGTTGTGATCTAACCAAAAACTCACAACAAGCTATTAGGCTTATATGAGCTTATATAATTGATAAAACAGCTTATTGAAGCTGGGATTAAAACTATTTTTGGATTTTTAATGATTTTCTTCTAATATTTTTGGATTTTCTAAAACAACTTGAAAAATTATGGAATATAAGAGTTGAAATAAACTGAATATATTTATCAGAAGCTACTGAAACACACAATAAGCTAATATCAGAATAAGAACTTTAAAGAGAAAAGGATTAAAAAGAACTAAATCAAACTTTCATTAACTAAACTTCTGAAAATTACAAAGGAAATTTAAAACTACAATTTAGAAACTAATTTAAGCAGCATAACACTAAATTAAAAACTACTTCCTCAATGATGAAGATAGACCCTCTATTTATAGGAGAGCTAGGATCATTCTAGACCTGCCATGTCATCAATCCGCGTGCATTTGTGCTACTTTGAATCATTTTCGACCATCTGATCAAGCCTTGATCACAACTCCTTCATTGCTAGCCCTTGGATCAATTTCAATGAGGTGTTCGGTCCAATAGCATGCTGCCACGTAGCCCATTCATGCGCTTTTGTGCTTCTCTGACATCTGACACCCAATGATTGGACAGATATACCCTTAATCTCGGTAATTTTTGTACGGGGTAATTAGGGTTCTATGTATCTGGGTAATTGGGGTAAAAGGGGAAGAACATGTGCGGGATTTTATTTATTTATTTATTTGTTTGACTGAGATATAATAACTCTGACCGGGTTTGGATATTGGATTCGGGTTAAGGGATTAGGATAGTGGGCTTGGGTATATGTGTGTGGGCTGGGGTTTATTAATTTGTGAGTTGGATTGGGTTTTTGGATTAGTATTAAATCCGGATATAAGGTGTAGGATTATTAGGATTTGTGTAAAGTGAAAAATGATAAGGACCAAAGTTGTACAATTTGAAATTCAAGGGACTATTTCTGCTACTTTTTCAAAATAAATCCAAGGGCTTCTTTTGTCAATTGATGATTCTTCAAGGATCTGAATGACATAAACTTCCCGGCTCCGACTTTAAATATCTTTTCCATATCTCGTGCTCGTTTTCCCGGTTTAGACTTGATTTTGTCCTTTTTTCTCGATATCCGTTCCTGCATATAAACAAACACAAAAACACAAATATCTTTGGCATTTTGGTTAGTTTTTGGTCGTTTTGGTCTTAATATGGTAAATAAAAGGTATGTGTTTTAGCACATACCAAAATCCCCCAGAATAAGCTATTGCAATGTCCTCATGCAATGTTATAAAAACACGTTTTTGTAACCAAAAATTTCCAATCTCTTTTTACTAACTTTGAGAAGTAGCAAAATTTTCAAAAGAGATCAAGAAATCTTAAGTTCTAAAAACTCCCCGATTTTCCTTTTTATTCTATTTTTGTATTTTTCTCATTATACATGTGACGGCTTTGTTGACAATCATTATCTATCAATAACTTTTAGGGTCAACGAGTAGAAAACACAACTCATAAAGAAATGACCATACGGATAAAATTCGTCGTCCCTGATTTTTCCCGAGTCCCCAAGCCAAGCTTAAAAATGAAATCATTGTTATTTACAAGTTAGATTGCCGACACTACCCATAAAAGCTAATTGTGTATTACTTCTTGTTCCCAAATTCCTATTTTCCTCTATTTATTTTATTTTTGGTGAGAAATGAATTTCTTCAAATTCTCATTTCGATAATTTTTAATCCGATAAAGATACCTAGTTTAGACGCTAAGTAGTTTCCAAACCTTCCCTCGAAAACCGTTGCATACAAAAATGAGGTTCACATCAAGGTCTCTGATTTAACACGATTTTGAGGATATCCCTTTTATATACGACCGAAACAACTCATCTACGAGTCCAGAGACAGAAGCTTTTATTAGGACACCCCCGGAGTCGAAATTTGGCATTTTTTTTTAACATTATTAAGCACATATTATTATTCCTCGGCCTTTTAAACAACCTAGACAACGGCAGCAATCCGTCAAGAATCGGGAGTCTTATTTTGACCTTGGATATTTTTCCTCTGCCTTTTTGAAGTCTGAGTCAACGGGAGCGAACCGTCAGGAAACAGAAAACTTTTATCGGCTTTGGATTATTATTATTATTATTCATTATTCATTACATATTTTGCCAAATCCCGAGTCCTACGGCTTTTATAGCAATAGAGACAATAGCACGTACTATCAGGAATCAGTTGCCTATTACACTGTAACACTGGCAGTACCTTGATGTGTACCCAACTTTCATAAGCAAGGACTCTCTAAAGAAGAAATAAAAACTAATTATCGCCAAAACTAAAATACCTTTAATTATTCCTAGATTACTATTTTTGGGTGAAACAAGCTTATGGGAACAAGAAACCACAAGTAACTTTGATGAGCTCTAAAGAGATCCAACTACTCCACGTTTAGCAATCTAACTTATAAACAACTCTATCATTTCTCATTCTTCGCAAATTTAAAATCTTAAATAATAAGATCCGCGAATGCTTAGCCAAATAATCAAGCCATGCATATATAAAGTCGATACGGGAACTTGCAAACTCTTAAAAAGAATTCGCGTTTTATAGCTCCTTATGTAAAAGACTGGCACAAGCTTATAGATTATGAACGGTTAGGGGAACTAGCTAGGGCTCAACACGCCCGATCAAGTCAAAATTTTATTCCTACTCTCACCAGCGGAAAGTCAACAAAATGTCAAAATTTATTATATTTTTGCAAAAATTTTTAAATTTTTCTCATTTTTTGGATTTTTTCAATTTTTGGAGGAAAAACGGGGTTGCATGAGTAAATGGCAAAAAATGCAAGGCAAAAATCAAATCGAAAGATTACCCCCCAGACTAAAACGAGACATTGTCCTCAATGTCTTAAAGGTAAGGGTTCTCCTACATAAATTTAAGGCCGTTTATTAATTATGCCAAAGATAAACGTAAAACGATAAGATTTTAGGATATCGGATGAGCAACGAATGATGAAACTCGAGTGGAGAGAAGTAAACCACGAGCACGAGAGTCTTCAATCATCGGGCAATCCTGGACACATCACAGAAAACCACGAAACACAAAAAATGGAGAAGGAATCCCTCCTCACGTCACTTTATTAGAAAATAGATAAGAAGATAGATGGATAAGCATGGGGTGCCTCCCACGAAGCGGTTGTTTTTTATCGAGTTGGAAAGCTTAGACTCGCCCCTAATTAATTTGTTCTTGGGGGAGCAAATAGAGAATCAACACTGGAACGGACACCCGGCATGAAAAACGGAGATGCCGGGGTCAAAGACGGTATCCTCACTCCTGGTGGAGTGGAAAAATGGAGAAATGATGGGATAAGTGAAGAATGGGTGAAACACACGGATGACGAAAGCAGAGTCAAATTCTGAATCACGGGTGGGTAGGGTAGGGAAAATATCAAGCACCGGAACATCATGTTTAGAAATCTCGTCCATCCCTCCAAAAATATCCTCCTCTGTATCGGATTCAAAATCTACATCCGGTGGTTTCGCAGGTGGACGAGAAGATGGTAAATCAAAGAGAAATGAGTCAGCTTCGGAAAGTAAATCATCGTCATGAATTTCTTCAATAAGAACATTTCTTCGAAGGTCATTCTCGTTATTCTCAATACCCGGTGGTATCGAGTTATCCGTAGCAAGAAATAGATCGACCTCCTCTAAAAGAGAGTCACGTGACGGATTATTGGAAATATTGCTCAAAATAAGTTCGGAGTCGATCTCAAAGTCAAAACGCTCATAATCCAGAAGAGAAATATTAGCATGAATAGTGGTACTGCCACTACTCTTCTCTTCAAATCGAAAAATTTCAAGCTCGGGTAAGAAATCACTATCCATATCGGGGATAGGAAATGAAGAGGTGATCACGGCATCAGTAGACGGAGTCGGATTATTTAAAGCTTCGATCTTTGAAATAAGAAGATTGATATTGGACAATTTGTCACGAAGTAAATCATCTTTGATCTCATCATCATCAAGGTCAAAATCCTTTATCTCCTCTAAGCTAATGAACTCATAATCGGAACGTGATTCCTCAACATCATCGATATCTCCACAAGAGTCTTCAACACTCGGAGTATACTCATTGTGAGAATCGGAATCCTTCTCAACGTGATGATCATCAAACGGCATATCATTCGTATCAACAGTTTCTAAAAGTGAGTTCGAATAAGAAATGATATTTTCATTCAGAACATCCTCATCCGGAAGTGTATCATCATCCAAACTTGCGGATATATCAAGACAATTATTTTCAACAAATTCACCATCACCGTTAGAAATTTCCCCGGACTCACATGGGATTAGGACGAAATTCTCAACATTGTCTGATTCTGTTGCCGGAATAGTGTTTAGATGCTCGTCCCCCATTTTTAGAGAGTCCTCGGTTTCTACGGTAGGAAAGACGGGTGCTATTTGAGGATAAATGTTTAACGGAACAAGTCTCTCCTCATCATCATCGGAATCATCGTCACAGTAAATTAAGGACTTTCAAAATTTAGCCTCTTTTTCCCCGGCAGCGGCGCCATTTTTTGATTTGTAGTTTTTACTCCAAAGGAAAACGCAACGGATGTATTTTCCCCGGGTCGTGTCCCAACGAAGGTCAAATTCGAGTTGTCGTTACGTTTGTCGAATATGTGTGGTGAATGGTGTAAAAAGAGTGATGATTGGTGATTTTATACCACGAATAATGAAATAATAAATGAAAATAACTAATTAAGCTAAGGGTACAATTATACTAAGCACGTAATCTAAAAAAAAACGAAAATAGAATTTAAAAACGTACGCTACGAATTTTAAAAACGTAATTAAAAAGTGAAATTCTTAATTTTAAGTCCTAAAAATGTAAAATAATTTTTCATAAACTCTAAATATTAAAAGAAAATTTTAGAAAAAAGAAATTTATTTTTTTGACTTTTTATTGATTTTTTTATGAATTAAAAACTAAAGAAACTAATTAAATCAATTAAAAATAGTAAACAGATTTGGAAAAATATGAAATTTGGCAGATAAATCTAAATTATTATGCTGAATCTAGGAAAAATGAAACCAAAGCTTTTTTACAACTAAATAAGCTCTATGGCTAAATAAGCAGTTTTGGAAAAAGCCAAAAATAAGCAAAACTGATCCAAAAATTATCCAAATCTCAAATACTAATTAACACATTAAATGAAGCTATAAAAAACTGATATAGCACAAATAAGCTCAAGGATTAAGCTGAATAAGCAAATTAGCAGTAACAATGTTGTGCAGAAATGACAGTCCAAACAGCCACTTTGCAGCTATCCAATAAGCTAAGCAAGAGCTTAATGGTGAAATCCAAAGGCAGAAGCTAAAAGCTGGTACTACACACTTCTTAAAAACCAAATATGCCCAATTTCTATCCACTATTGCTATCCTAATTAACCTCAAGAACAGATGCTCTTAGAACATAAAAAACTGATTGCAGACTTTGATTAGTTCAGATAGGGTTTTTGCAGACCTCTTTAAAGCTACTGATTAAGCTATAAAGTGCAAATAAAACTCAGAATCTAAAAGCTAGCAGTGTAAATTACTTGTAACTCAATTTCCAAACAATAGTACCTATTGGATAACCAATTGCAGACCAATTAAACAGCTGATGTGGGCCAACTTAATATGCAGGTCTGCACATTTAGCTCATGTGCAGCAGAGTGAGTTTTAGGCCTTATCTTTAGCAAATCTAGATGAAACACTACAAACTTTTGAGCATGCACTAATACCACTGAAATGAACCTATAGATGCAAAAAATTAGACCAAATAATCCTTGGCTTATATGAAAGCTTACCAAGGCTGTTAAGACTCTATAATTTGCACTAATCCTCCACAAACCTCAAAAACCTCAAACCACTAAAGTCCTATCAGAAATGAGCTCAAACACCCTTAATTAAGCTATATCATTATTAAGAAAGATGCAATTGAACAGTACCTAGAAGCAACTACACAGCAGTGGGTTAATCCAAACACCTCTTAGTAAACTAAAATAGCTAAATTAAACTAGAAACTACAATTATGAGATATGAAACTGATCAAACTAAGATTACTTAAGCTACTTATCACTAAAAAGCAAATTCTAACCTATGTAATCTCTAAATAAACAGTAGCATATATTTAACCTATTAATGTAAAACTAATGAAACTTACAAGTAGGAAATGGGTGAGAACAGATCTGAACCAAACCACAAACTATCACCAGGCTTATCCAATAAGCCAAGCAACACCCAAATAAGCTCCTCAGAGCAGCTTATCACCTCCACAGCTTATTTGACCCCAGAGTTGACTATTTATGTTGACTTTTGGAGATTTTTAGACTAGAACAGTTGTGATCTAACCAAAAACTCACAACAAGCTATTAGGCTTATATGAGCTTATATAATTGATAAAACAGCTTATTGAAGCTGTGATTAAAACTATTTTTGGATTTTTAATGATTTTCTTCTAATATTTTTGGATTTTTTGAAACAACTTGAAAAATTATGGAATATAAGAGTTGAAATAAACTGAATATATTTATCAGAAGCTACTGAAACATACAATAAGCTAATATCAGAATAAGAACTTTAAAGAGAAAAGGATTAAAAAGAACTAAATCAAACTTTCATTAACTAAACTTCTGAAAATTACAAAGGAAATTTAAAACTACAATTTAGAAACTAATTTAAGCAGCATAACGCTAAATTAAAAACTACTTCCTCAATGATGAAGATAGACCCTCTATTTATAGCCGAGCTAGGATCATTCTAGACCTGCCATGTCATCAATCCGCGTGCATTTGTGCTACTTTGAATCATTTTCGACCATCTGATCAAGCCTTGATCACTACTCCTTCATTGCTGGCCCTTGGATCAATTTCAATGAGGTGTTCGGTCCAATAGCATGCTGCCACGTAGCCCATTCATGTGCTTCTATGCTTCTCTGACATCTGACACCCAATGATTGGACAGATATACCCTTAATCTCTGTAATTTTCGTACGGGGTAATTAGGGTTCTATGTATCTGGGTAATTGGGGTAAAAGGGGAAGAACGTGGGCGGGATTTGTTTTTATTTATTTATTTGTTTGACTGAGATATAATAACTCTGACCGGGTTTGGATATTGGATTCGGGTTAAGGGATTAGGATAGTGGGCTTGGGTATATGTGTGTGGGCTGGGGTTTATTAATTTGTGAGTTGGATTGGGTTTTTGGATTAGTATTAAATCCGGATATAAGGTGTAGGATTATTAGGATTTGTGTAAAGTGAAAAATGATAAGGACCAAGGTTGTACAATCTGAAATTCAAGGGACTATTTCTGCTACTTTTCCAAAATAAATCCAAGGGCTTCTTTTGTCAATTGATGATTCTTCAAGGATCTGAATGACATAAACTTCCCGGCTCCGACTTTAAATATCTTTTCCATATCTCGTGCTCGTTTTCCCGGTTTAGACTTGATTTTGTCCTTTTTTATCGATATCCGTTCCTGCATATAAATAAACACAAAAACACAAATATCTTTGGCATTTTGGTTAGTTTTTGGTCGTTTTGGTCTTAATATGGTAAATAAAAGGTATGTGTTTTAGCACATACCAGTGACCGAGTCTTCAACTGAATATTCATATTCCTAACAATCTCCTCCTAAGGGAGGTCACCCCGGAAGTAATGTTCTGAATCTTTGCACTTCATCCATGGCTCTTGACTTCATAGCTCGTTAAACAATGATTCATCATAATCCTTGATCATTGTGCAGCAGCAAATCTTCAGATGACTTTTTCTTCTGTCTTGGATGATCTTTGTTGATTCTTTGGAGTTATCATCCACCATGTGTTTCCGTGTCATCTTTCAGTGGTATGTTTCAATGTGATGAGATATTCTTTGAACCGACATGCTCACACTATTTAGAGTCATGATCTTTCAGCATCAGAGTTTGCAGAAGCTGTGTTGAAGGTCTTTTAGTTTATCATGACTTCTTTGATTATAATGATGATGTAGTGTGAACATGTGGTGGTGGACTGGCATCTTGTTCGGCAATCTGCTACAACCGCATCAGCTGCATCATCAATCAGCTACAACCGCAAACAGCTGCAACAGCAATCAGCTACACTCGCCAGATGTTCCTGCATACGATAGTTAGCAATAAAACGACCGGTACTTACAGGTTCAGACTTCGAGATTGTTAACAGCATAGTGTGAAAACTCTCTCTAATCCTTACCAAGACCATTCCTAAATCGAAAACCCACAGAGGGTTTTTTAAGATCTTACCGTAGTAAATCAACGATTAGGTGAGTCGCTGGAGATCACTCCACGACTATAGACCGTTTGGAACCGTCGTGATCACTAATTGTAATCCACAAGGAATTACCGAAGTGACCTGCTTTCAGGGCTGTTTGATGTTGACCCTGGCAGGAATTTCCATTCAATCATTGAGAATTACATTCGCAAATTCTCTCATAAATGTTCTGGCAGATTGCTAAGATCTGTGTAGGACTCATGAGTTTACAACTGGTGTCCTTAATGTTGAACAACCAATGTAGAAATAATTCGTGTTCCTATGAGATCTTATTATGCATCTCGTGGCTCTAGACTCGATTGTGCGTTTTGATTTGGTGTTCGGAGGCTGGAGAGGACTGCCACCTTTTCAATATCATCTAACTCGGAGTGAGAGAGACGATAGAAACGTATTGATCTCTGTGACAAGTGAAACAAGAGTCCTTTGAGGGACCTTGAGTGGCTAGGGAGGGTTGTGCAGCGTATCACTGGGTCCATGATACTTTGTCTTCAATGCCAGCAATCAACTTAAGTGATTCTGACAGCATATGTATTGACCCGGTTTCTGCCTAAAGTGTAAGGAGGGCTTCTTTCTTTTCACCCTTTATCTTTACATTTCTTTTTCATTCTTCAACCCCTTCAGTGCTTACCGAGACTTCGTAACTAGCACCTTGTTGGGTTTGTTCCAGTGCTAGCTCCATCTCAGTCGGCACTCTTCCCTTATTCACTTTTCTCCTTTTTAATCATACCTAAGGACTTCTACACTAACTAGTGGATTGTCCCTGGGAAGATCCCTCCGGCTCTGGCGGGATCGTGGGAACTTGAGCCTAACCTAACCATCCTTATAACTCCATGCATTAATTAAAATGGTCGGTCTTTGGAATTCATCCACGATTGCCAAACCAAATCTTTGAAAAATCTCTCAAAGTGTTCATGATTCTGAAACACATTTTTGCAAACACTTGAGAGTTTTATATTTTTCAAATGCTCCCCCTCAACATGTGCTCGGTTGATTGTTTTATAAATTTTCGCATGTTAGGTAGAGCTCGCACTTTTTGAATTGATCAACTTTCAGTGAACATGACCGATTCGAGACACACTTACATCACTAGTTAGACTAGCTTGAAATTATTACCAGGCCTGGTCACATCCACAGAAAGTTTCTCGAAACGGTACACTCTACTCAGACACATCCTTTTCGAGACACGCTTACATCACTGGTTAGACCAGCTTGAAATTATTACCCGGCCAGGATATTTCCTTTCGATCAATGACAATATAGGTTTCGTCAATTCATTGGTTAAATCTGAGTCACGATCACATGAGATGCCAAATCCTTTGCTCCCCCTTAATAAATGCATGGGAGAGCATTTTACCACATCTAAAACATTTTGCTCCCCCTCAATATGTGCATTGTTATACAAAATGGTTTAGCACATATGGGAGAGCTTACATATATGTCCAAAACATCACATTTTATCAGATTTCATATTTAAATCACATTCTCTCCCCCGATCAAAAATTTCAAACCCTTTGAGATTTGTGATCCTAATTGATTTAAATTAGTTAGAAAATTCTGGGAGAAAATGTGTCCGATTAAATGTTTTCTGATAATTGAGCAAAGAAGACTTCTCTTCTTATATACGAAATGACGCACTGAAACGTACATCAAGTCGGGGAAACATGGATATAAAGTAATCCATGCCCAGGTGAACATCACCCGGTTTGAGGAACAACTGTCTTTTTGGCGACATGCTTTCCTCAGTGTATATCGCGGGTTGCAGTATGAAGTAACTGCAAGCCATTTAGACATGTTTTAACTGGTTAGTATAACTTCTGCTCGAGCTTCATTTAAAGACCCATGTCATTATTGAATGACATTTCTAGGTCCGTAAATGTTATCGATAAACAGAAGACATGCCTAGAGGAACTATTTTTGGTATTTTTGTGTTTTTCTGATTTTTATGGTTTTTGTAGGTTTTATATTTTTCTCTTTTCTTTTTGTTTTAAGATATATACAACTATGTACAAGGATATAAGAAGACAGTCCTTTACTCCTCCTTTTCTTCCTGAAGACACTTGAGGGTTTCAGGTGTCATGCTCTTCATACCAAGGCGTGGGAGAATAAACTGAAACCTTTCTCTTGGGAGAGCCTTGGTGAAGATGTCAGCTAACTGAAATTCTGTCCTCACGAAATATAGTTCCACAATTCCCTTTTCCACCTGTTCCCTGATGAAGTGATGCCTGATGTCGATGTGTTTTGACCTGGAGTGCTGAACATTGTTACAACAAAGAGCAATGGCGCTTTTGTTGTCACAATATAGGGGAATTTTGTTGTATGAGAATCCATAGTCTGAAAGTTGTGATCGCATCCAAAGGATTTGAGCACAGCAAGCAGACATAGCAATATACTCCGCTTCAGTAGACGATATGGAAGTACTCATCTGCTTCTTTGAAGACCAACTAACTAACTTCTCCCCTAGAAACTGAGCTCCTCCTGAAGTACTCTGACGAGTGTCTTGACATCCCGCATGATCAGCATCAACATAAGCCGTTAACTCCATTGCTGTGTCCTTAGGATACCAGAGACCCATATGAACTGTGCCTTGAAGATATCGGAAGATCCTTTTCACCGCTTCAACATGCTTTTTGGTTGGCTTGGATTGATACCGAGCACACATACACACAGCAAACAGAAGATCTGGTCTACTAGCAGTGATGTACATCAAAGATCCAATCATGCTTCGATATTTTGTTTTATCCACTGGAATCCCTGAAGGATCTTCATCCAGCTTTGTTCTATCAACCATGGGAGTGTCAATAGGCTCACTTGAATTGAATCCAAACTTTTTCAAGATCTCATTGGCGTATTTGGATTGATTAATGAATATGCCTCCGGGACTTTGAGAAACTTGTAATCCTAAGAAGAATGACATTTGTCCCATCATGGACGTTTGGAACTTGGAATTCATCTCCTTTGAAAATCTATCGCATTCACTAGGATCTGTTGAAGCAAAGATGATATCATCTACATAAATCTGAACAAGTAGTAGATGTTTTCTTGACTTCCTGGTGAATAGTGTGGGATCAACAACACCCTTGGAGAACCCGTTCACTAGAAGGAACTTGGACAATGTATCGTACCATGCCCTTGGCGCCTGCTTCAACCCATAAAGAGCCTTCTTCAAGCGGTAAACATGAGTAGGATATTCAGCATCCACGAATCCTTCGGGTTGGCTCACATAAACTTCTTCCTTTAAGTCACCATTCAAGAAGGCCGTTTTGACATCCATCTGGTAGACTATCATATTTCGACTAGCAGCATTTGCAAGGAAGATTCTTACGGCGTCAATTCTAGCAACCGGAGCAAAAGATTCTTCAAAATCAATGCCCTCTTCTTGTCTGAATCCTTTTGCAACTAGCCGTGCCTTGTTCTTTAACACATCACCATGCTCATCAAGTTTCACTTTGAAGATCCACTTTAAAGCAATGATCATTGCAAGCTCTGGAGGAGGAACTAATTCCCATACTTCAAATCGATCAAATTCATGAATTTCATCCTGCATAGCCTCGAACCAGCAATCTTTTGTCATTGCTTCTTTGGCATCTTTAGGTTTGACTTTGGACAGCACGGTTATCTGCACGTGAGGGATTGCCTATGATGTTGTCGATTGCTTCTTTGGCTAGTTGATTACGTGTGGATACTGGACGTGAGGGATTGCCTATGATGTTGTCGATTGGATGATCGCTGGTCCATTTTCTGAGATGGTTGTGAGGTTGAGGGTTTTGAACTGATGTAGCAGTGCTGTGTTCTTCAAGAGAGGATGTGTCTGATGAATGTTCAGGAGCAAATATGTTTTCAAAAGGAACCTCATCAACAGGAGCAAAAGGATTAACTTCCAAAGAATGGTTATCTGCAGATTCTTGTAGTACTGGAGAGGATTGAGTATTTGATGATAAAGGCGATTGACTGGCAGCTGGAGCATTGAGACTGACTGATACTGAAGCTTTTGGGCCTTCTGTGCCTTGCGGAGCTTGAGCCTCAGCCATAGGAAGTACAGCTGGTGCACTTGGGATGGTTCCATTTGTTGGCTCAAAGTATTCATCAAACATAGGATCAAATAACTTCTTCAACTCCTCACATGTAGGTGGTACATAAGAATCCGCAGGCGTGGAATTCTGTACAAGTCCTGAACTAATGGGTCCAGGTTTCAAAAGTTTAAGATCGGGTCCAGAACTAATTTGTCCTGAAGCAGGTTGCTCACTCAGCTCATCGAACGTGACATGAATGGTTTCCATGATTTTACGGGTTCTCTTATTATAGATTCTATACCCTTTACTGTCTGGTGCGTATCCAACAAAAATACCTACGTTTGCTTTAGCTCTTAACTTTCCCAAGTCTTGACTATCATTAGTTGGATAGCAAAGTGCGCCAAACGCACGGAGAAAGGAAAGATCTGGTTTCTTGTTATGAATTAACTTGTAGGGAGTCTTTTCATGAACAGGATGAATTAGAGATCGGTTTTGGGTGAAACATGCTGTTGCAATAGCCTCTGCCCAGAGAAACATCGGTGCCTTTGAAAATATAAGCATGGTTCTTGCAGCTTCTACCAGAGTACGGTTCCTTCGTTCAACAACTCCATTCTGTTGAGGAGTGCGAGGGATACTTTTCTGATGTGTGATGCCAATACTTTCATAGAAATTACGGAGTTGTTGGTTAACAAACTCAGTACCATTATCAGTGCGGATGATTCTGACAGTTTTATCGAGCCTTACTTGCAGCTGTTTTATCAGTTTAATGATAACCTCTGGAGTTTCGTCCTTGGTTCTCAAAAACTTTACCCATGTGAACCGAGAATAATCATCTACTATCACCAGAACATATTTCTTTCCATTTATGGTTTGTATTCTCATTGGACCGCACAAGTCCATGTGTAGGGTATGAAGAACTTCCAAGTTGGTGTTAACGGTTTTAGGCTTGTGGGTTTGTTTCTTGCTTTTGCCCAGTTGACATGCAGAGCAGAGATGATCTTTCTCATATTTTAGTCTGGGCATCCCTCTAACAAGATCTATACGAGAAAGATTATTTATGGTACCGAAGTTCAAGTGGTTCAAACGACGATGCCACAGCCATGATTTTGTTTTAGAGGCTTTTGAAAGCAAGCATATGGAAGAGGACTTCAACATTTCTTCAATCGATATGGTGTATAGATTGGTGCCCCGACTGCCCTTGAGGAGATCTATACCATCCAATTCTCTGACGAAACATGTATGTTTTCTGAAAGCCACTTCCAGATCTGAATCACAAAATTGACCCACAGAAAACAGATTGTGCCCTAATCCTTCCACATAGTATACCCTTGAGATTACACTGTCACCGAACACATAATCTCCATAACCCATAATCGCACCAAAGTGGTCGTTCCCGAATCTAACTGTCCCGATAAAATTTTTCACGAAGTTCTTGAGCCGTGAGCGATCCCCAGTCATATGTTTAGAGCAGCCTGAGTCCAAATACCAAAGGACGATTTGTACGACCTGCATTTGAAAACAGACAACGATGGATAACTGAAATATGTGGATCCCCACGTGCAGTTGGGGTCCGTTTGGTTAGCACACACAAATTCAGGAGCAACAGAAGTATCAATCACTGAGGTTACTATAGTGGAATCTACCCTAGGTTCAGCAGATGACTTATGATGAAGGCATTGTGTTCCTAAGGGCAAAATTTGACCTGTTGGTCTCCATTCCTTGACTTTTACATTCTTATGTTTATTCACCTTAGGTAATGGATATTTATTTCCTAAAAAAAATTTCTTTCCAGTGGGTCTCCATTGATACCCAACATTTGCAAAAGTTTTTCCTGTTGCCTTCTAAACTTTCTTACTTCTTTCAGTTTTTCTAACATAATTAACATGGGGTGGTGCATGAGACATCAGAAATGACACAACACATTCATCATGATAAGCAGAAATTAAGCATTTGTCACATGTTTTACAGACCGCATTCAAATTCGAATTAATTACAGTACTTTTAATACTAGAATCAACACGATTCAATCTAGTCTTTGCAAACTTATTGTTCCTAGGTTAGGCTTCTACACTCTTCTTGTGATCACTCTTAGCTGGCGTAGTCCTATCATTCCTTGTATTTCCTTTTGGCTTTGACCCGCTAGCTTGGGTGTCACTTTTCACTCCTGTAGAAGTAACGATGGGAACATTAGTTTGTTTCACTAACACATGTTTTCCTGATTTTGATGTGCTGGGTTCTGATGTTGTACATGGTAAATCAAAGGCTACATGTTTGTTCTTAACAGTGGATGATGATGCAACAAATCTATCTCTATGGCTGTTAAACTCAGGGACTGAGCCTATGGCATATTCTAAGTTTTCCTAAATCCTTTTCGTGAGTTTGCAGGCATAAACAACTGCCCTATCAAGTGGCTTTTCTGTTCTATCCTCTTCAACTACCTCACGAAGTGTGTCAAGGCCCTCTCTAAGATGATCGAGATATGTTTGATGGGCAAAGCTATTATTTCTAAGGTTAAATGGAATACGCCCAACATCAACATCATACTTTTTACTAGCAGTAGCCTTTGGTGCATCACAATTACAAGTGGTGCATGGCATTTTACCTTTCACCTGAGCCTTAAGATTCTCAATTTCATTTGTCAAAGAGGTTATTTGATCATTGTGATTGCTTCTTGTAACTTTAATAGAATCATATAACTCTTTGAAATGTTGTTTGACCTTAGAATTTTCTTCTCGATAACACTCATTTTCATGATGTAACTTATTTATGGTGTTTTGGTATTGAAAATTCTGAGAATCTGAAGACGAAGGTTTATTGGTGCCATACACATCACACTTGTTGGATTTCAATTGGGCAATTTGGGCCCTCAGCAGTCGAATCGTGTTCGTGTGAGCTTGAATTTTCTCATCTCGTTTGCTTAATTCAAAATAAGTATCAAATTCAGGAGCATCCAAGGATGTCTTGTCATTTGATATTTTGTGTTTTTCATTTAAATGTTGATGTTTCATTTGCAAATTTAGATAATCAACTTCTAGTTTTGAAAAACGTTTAACCATATTATCATGGTCATCATTTTGAATTTTTTCAAGCAATTTTAAATTCTCCCCCTCAAGCTTAACAACACGATTCTGGGTGACATTTAACGCATTAGCATACTCATGAAATTGACAAGCAGACAATGCAGAATCAGTAGTAGTGTAAAATACATCTTGTGCAATACATTTAGCAATCAAGTTGTCATTAGTGATGAGTATGTTTTTTCTTTCAATCTCACGACTCTTAAGTTCTATTGCATATTCATTCACCTCATTTTCCATGTCTTTAAACACTACTTTCATTTCTTTTATTTTTGTGTTGAGGGCAGTTTGCAACCCTTCAAAATGTTCTTTAAGTAGTTTAAAGAATGGCATGACCTCAGTTAAGTAACACCTTTTTGCATGTTCAAAACACCTTTCCCCCTCAGTAATGTCGGTTGGTGTGATTCTCTTCTTACATGTTTTATCGAAATCAGCAAACAGTTGCCAAAGCACATATAAGCTGATTAAGGTTTTGCATTCAGTGGGAAGAGACAAAGGCACCAAATTCCTAGGTGTATTGGGAGGATACACCGTTATGGACGCAACTTTTCTAATGAGAGGGGTGTTGGCCTTAAGTTTTTCTTTCTTAAGTTTTTCATTATCTTGTTTCCAGAATATCTGTTCAGGTGTTAACTTCTTTTGAGGAGCAAACACAGTCAAACGATTTTCCTCACTATAGTCATGGGGCTTGACTATTATTCGTCTGGCTATGCACTCGGGATCCCTCATTTTCTCATTCATTCTTTCCCTAGTTCTCTCACTTATCTCATCCTCCTCTTTAGTGTAGATATGCACAGGCGGGTCATGATTAGGCATAAACATCACATTGGCATCATTTAATGCAGGTTGGGCTATCTTAGCAATCTCATGAATAGCTAATTTAGATTTACCTACATTGCTTTCACTATGCTTGTCACTTAACTTTCTGTGCTTATACATCATTTGGGCAGTCTGTCTGGTTTGGTCTTGTGTGTACAACTTATCCTCAAGCTTATTCTTTAAGGTTTTGAGTCTAGAAAAATCATTTAAGAGTTCCTTTTCTTTTTCTTTGAATTCTAGCTTAAGTGTAGTTATACACTTTTGTACTTCCTATTTCTATTTGACAGACTGTTCTAGTTGATTTTTCAAAGAATTCAACTCTTGTTTTAATGTTTCTTCTCTTACTCTAGAATCTTTAATAAGTGTACTCATTTGACCTTCTAATTTCTGCTCACGTTCATTAAGTTCAAACTTAGCACGCTGTTCATACATGGCCACTTGTTCTTTATAAATGTTTAGCCTAGTGATCACGTTATTATCAAGGACAGGCAAGTTGTACTCAAGGCACTCAGATGCCTTATCTATGTTACATACATTATCTAAAGCACACACATTACTTATAACACAAGCATCATTATTAATAGAAGATTCACCATCTGGTACATCAGGCGAGTTGTTGTGATTCAAATATTGTTCATATGAAATAATATTGCTATTTTCCATGTCAACATTATTTGAATCAGCAGCATCTGCCTGTTGTACTTCATTGGGATTCTTTTGTCCATCAACTATATCATATGTGTCATAAATTCTTAGTACCTCAGATATCACAGATGCACTTGAGGAACCAGCTTGTCGAGGTGATGAAGCCAAGGAAGACAAGTTGGCCATGAAGATTGTTTGAGCCGTAGGTTCATCATCTACATCTGAGTCAAATGCATCACAATCATCTGCCTTGAAGATGTTAGGATCGTTAAGTGCTAGATCCTGAACTGGTTGCTCATCCACATCTTCATCAAACGTATTCCCCCCATCACCAGCCAAGAACAATAACTCTTCCTCATCTAGTACAACTCCATTCTCTTGAGCTTGCATTAACAGCATCTTGTCTTTGAAGTAATCTGAGTTCTGAGGACGTTTAGGTTGATTGCAGTTTCTGGCAATGTGTCTTAGCCCCCCACAATTATAACACTTGATCTGTTTCCCTTGCCCCTGATTGGCATTCCCTGCTCTATTCTACACATAACCTCGACCCATGTTTCTTCCAGCTCTCCCTTGCACATTCTGAACCACAATTTTCCCATCCTCCACCATTGCTAGATTGCGTGGGTTAGATGAATTCCTTAACTGATTGTTTGTCTGAGGGAGTGATGCTTGAAACTGTTGAACCAGTAATGATACTTGATTGGTGAGGTTGTCAATCATTTTGTCGGTCTGAGAGTAGCCTGAGTCAAGTTGAGAACTCATAGCAGGTACTGGTGAGTGAAGTTGATGATAGCTTGGGTTGGATGTTGATTGGGTTGTTGGTAGAACATTTGTCATAAAAGCCAGTGGATCATTTGGAGTTGAAGGATTTAACTTTTCTCTCAGCACCCGATCGTAGGCAGCATGCTTCTCATGTTGTTGCAGGTAGGCATACAGCTGTTCATAGTTGGTATCCCTTAAACCTTTGTTGAGTTTGACAACAGTAACAAATCTGTCCCATTCAGGAGTCATGTTGTTCGCAAACTTTGAGTTTAGTTGGATGTTGGGCATAGTCATTCTGATCATCCTCATATCATTCACCAACTTATGAAATCTCACATAGTAGTCTGTGATATTCTCTCCTGGGTTCATTTTGAAATGCTCGAACTCATCATACAGCAGTGACTCACGGTCTTCCTTTGTGAGTTCTGACCTTGCCAACAACATTTTAACATTGTCCCACACAGCTTTAGCTTCAGTGTTGAAATTGATGAGCTTGTATACATCCTTTGGCAGACCTTGAATGACAATGTTTGAAGCTCTAATGTCAGCATCATACCTCTTCTTTTCCTCTTCATTAAGATCATTGTAGTTTCTAGGTCTGTCGATTCCCAAAGTTACAGTCCCATCTTCACCAGTTGAAATAGCATCTCTGGTGGTACCCATCTGATATGGTCCTTCGTCAATTGACTTGAGAATGTTAACTCCATTATCTTTTCCCAAGCAGTAAAGTCTTATCCGTTGTGCCCAAGACTCATAATCCGTCCTATCTAGCATAGGTGGGCGAGTGTCAGATCCTGCTGCTTGAATATCATCTGATGAGGTGCTTGATATGGTAGCCATAGTAAATACGGGATTTTACAGATCTTGTGATTTAACTGAGAAATCGAATCTTTCGCGGGAATTTCTAAAATCACCAAGACACAAACCGCAACTGGAAAATAGCAACCTTGAGGATACAAACCGCAACCCTAAGGACACAAACCGCAACGACAAACCGCACAGACAAACCGCACACCACAAACCGCACAGACAAACCGCACAACACAAACCGCACACACAAACCGCACAACACAATCCGCCAAACACGTCGCTTTCTAAGCGTTTTGTCGTTATTTGCCAAATCCGGTAATAAGACAAACCGCTACTTCGAGGTAACACAAACCGCACCTTTCACTTGTTCAAAAGTACACAAACCGCAACTTAGAACTTGTCTCCGAGAGACAAACTGCAACGATCAACACTTTTTCAAAAACACACGATGCAGCCAAAAATCACCACACGAAGCTTGAAACAATGATTCCAAACACCAAACACTACTTCTATGCTATCCCTAAGCTAGAAAGTACAAGATTAAACAACTTTTAACCACTAAACAAAGCACAAAATATAATTTTAGGTACTATCTATTCGAACCAAAAACTACCCCAAAACTAATCAAATTCGTGAATACAAACACACATGGACCTAGCCATGGCTCTGATACCAATTGTAGGATATTCACGAGTTAATACACACACGTTTGGGACTAGATCTATGGATCGAATAGATGAGAAGTTAGAGAGAGAAAGTGGGAACTCTAGTGAGAGAAAGATATGTGGATTAGATTAGAGAATAATGAGAAGTTCCACCCTTTCCCTTGTGTGGGAAAGGGTATTTATAGTTCTTACATAATATGCCCCTAGCGGGCTATGGAGCGAGCTGACAGTGGGTAAAGGCCCGACCCACTCCATAATACTAATAATAATAACTAAGCTACTACTAATATTACTAGTTATCCTGCGAGCTATGATGTGCTAATAAGTACTCGGGGTGACCGAGTCTTCAACTAAATAATAAGTACTAGGGGTGACCGAGTCTTCAACTGAATATTCATATTCCTAACAAAAACCTTCCCCACAAAAAGAAAAAACTGGGCAACGGTTGGCTTGGGCGGCCCCCTTAATTTTGCTATGCGGCCCCCTTAAAATTAAGGGGACCGCCCCCCTATTTAAGGGAGCCGGCCACGCTCCAGTAGCCTTCCAGCTGTCCAGTTTTCTGCCTATAAATACCAGCCTTCCCCTGGATTTTTTCTTACCTTTTGCGTTAAAAACTTTCTGGTTTAGATCTCATTTCATATTTTCAAAAACCCTTTGATCATATAATTATAAGCTTTTGTTTCAAGTGATCCAAAGCTTCAACCTCTCAAGTGCAAGAGAAGAATACTTCTATCCTTCAAGACAAGAAGTATTACAACTTGGTGTATCTCTTCCATCCAAGTTGTTGGTGTATCATAATTGTAAATCATTCATTCATTTGTGTAAAGTGTGTGTATAAGGTGTAAACATAAGTGACTAGATAAGTATAGTATGTAAGTAGTGAAGAAGGTGTATAAGTAGTTGTGGTGCAAAAAGTCGTGTAGAAGTTGTGAAGTCGCGGTGTAGAAGTCGTGAAGCCGTAGCTTGGAAGTTGTGAAGTCGTCGTGAAGCCATAGCTTAGAAGTCGTGAAGTCGTCATGTAGAAGTCATGAAGCCATTGCTTAGAAGTTGTGAAGTCGTCATCTAGAAGTCATGAAGCCATAGCCTAGAAGTCGTGAAGTCGTCATGTAGAAGTCATGAAGCCATTGCTTAGAAGTTGTGAAGTCGTCATGTAGAGGTCGTGAAGCCATAGCTTGGAAGTTGTGAAGTCGTCATGTTGAAGTTGTGAAGTCGTAGCTTAGAAGTTGTGAAGCGGTCATGTTGAAGTTGTGAAGTCCTAGTCGTGAAGTCCTAGTGTTGAAGTCGTGAAGCCGTAGCATAGAAGTTGTGAAGCGGTCATGTTGAAGTCGTGAAGTCCTAGAGTTCAAGTCGTGAAGCCGTTGTGAATTAAGTTGTGTTGTGAAGTTGTGAGATTGGTTCTAGCTACTATTAGAACTCGACATTTAGCTTTGTGTCGTTAAACCGGTGTAAGCCAAAGTTGTGTAAGGTTTTCTCCGCCATAAGGGAGCTTGTTGAAGTAGTGAAGAAAACTCTCGAGCAAGGTGTGCTCGGAGAGTGGAGTAGGGCAAGGAAGGTGTCCTTGTAGCCGAACCACTATAAATCCCTCGTGTCTCGGTTTGATCTTTCCATCTCTTACTTATTTCTTTATATCGTCATTACTTTCATACATATAGGCATATATAACTGTTAGTATTTATTAGAAGTTGATTTCACATAAAGATCAATTTAAAACTCCATTAATGAAAAGAAAACTTTTATAACAAATCTAAAAGGATACATATATAATTAATAATAGGGTTCAAGTTTTATTTTTCATATAAACTTGAATCTAAGTGTTTTAAAAGTAAACAAAGGTTTTCATAATAAAATTAAAAAGACGTAAAACTATTCAACCCCCCTTCTAGTTTTCCACAATTGGTATCAGATCCACGTCAATCAAGATCTTTAAAATATATTGTATTTTAAAACTTGAATCGATCTATGGAATTCGAAAAATATCTAGAAGGGGAATCTTTGCTAAAACCACCACTATTTGAAAACTATACTTTTCTTGAATGGAAAAATAAATTTGAAACTTATGTGAAATCAATTGATCTAGATCTTTGGCATGTCATTTCGATTGGTGATTTTGAAAGTCAAACAAAAACATATTTTGAAAGTCAAACAAAAACGGATTTTGAGAGTCAAACAAAAACGGATTTTGAAAGTCAAACAAAAACGGATTTTGAAAGTCAAACAAAAACGGATTTTGAAAGTCAAATTGAGCATTTGAAAACAAAGAATGACATAAATAATAAAACTAAAATAATTATTTATAAAACCTTGCCGAAAGTTGAATATGAAAGAATATTCTTCTGTAAAACGGCAAATGATATTTGGAAAAATCTCTTAAACTTTCATCAAAGAAAAATGTCAAGCCAAAGATGAGGATTTTGATCTTATACATGAATTAGTCATCTTAGAAAATTTAATAGATAAACATTTAGATAAAATAGATACATGTGCTACTAGTTCAAATGTTGTTAATGAAGGTATTAACGACGAAGACAACTTGAATCAACTCCAAAGTGAACTCAATCCAATATCATGGAGTGACACAGACGAAGGAGAACATCATCATCCGATATGTGACGAATGCAAACTAGATAAAACTCCAAATAAGGTGACGTTACGCTCAAAGGAATAATACTCAATCTTACGACAACCTACTCAAATTCGAAACCTAGTGACATAGTGGAATATTTATGGATTCTCTTGCCATCTCGTCTAAATATGGAAGATTCTACATAAGACGTTATATGCATCAAGGCTAAGATATCAAATGAGTCTAGTACAAGACATGTTCAGGTCAAGCCACTTCGGTATTAATTATGGTGTTAGAAGCTTGCCATGATATACTTTCACACCTTGGTTATCTTGAAGACTCACCTATCATTCACACGTCGATTATCATCTGAGACATTACAAACAAAAGCTAGGACGTGAGGTAAGTTCTCTTTTTAAATTTCATAAGTAATTACTTCATGCATATAATCTTATTAATGCCTTAGGATACGCTTAGTCTGATAGGTTTCTTTGCCTTTACACTTTAGTTATATTCGTTCTGTGGCTTAATGAACTAGAAACCCTTTAGTTAGCCCCCCTAAGTATTAGTAAACCAAACAATCTTCATATTTGGTACTCTTCGATAGGTAAATTTAGGAACTTAATTTCTTCTAAAAAGAGAATGACTACTGGAGAATCTATTGACTAGAAACTCAATTTGACCTAACGGTTGAATTGCTTCTATGTGAGAAGTTGGGTGTGTGTAACCCGTAAAAACGGTCGTGTTTAGCCTGAATTGAGCACCACTAGTAATAGTCTCATACTCATTCTCCAACTTGAATACATTATTCTTCCTAAATATACCTAACGATAGTTTACTGTTATGAACTTTGCTTTTCACTAGAGCTTTTCATTCCTAGATTTATGTCATCTTGCTTACATAAGATTTCTAGATGTTTACTTGCTCATATGTGTTTTAATTGTATGCCTTCGTAATTATTTGCTTAATTATTAAATGCATATTTATTATAATAGCTTTTGTCTTTCTATAAACTATTCTGATATGATATTTTTTTTCATGCTTAAATGCCATTGAATGTGTAGAAAAGGATAGCATGTGACAATAGCCTTAACCAATTTCCTTGAGCATGAAATCTTTTACAACCATTGTTTTAATAACATCTATTTTAATATGCAAAAACTGAACATCTTGGAAAAATGATTTTTCAAAAGATTATATCACCTTTCTAATATGTTTTACCATCCCACTTTTCTTCCCAACATTTGTCCATGATGATGTTTTTATCAAAGCAAAAGATTGAAAATTTTGTTTCCTTTCCTCATAAAAACATTTTGAAATAAATACCAATCTATTTTATTCAAATAACTTTCAAATCTAAATAAAAACCCACTTTCAAACATTGTTGAATAATGCCAAAAACATATCTTTAAATCATGCATGGTGATCTCATGTCTGTCATCTATATTTATGTATGTGACTTTTATAAGTGAACTAAATTTGAAAATAACCATAATTTATTCACTAAGACCTCACTTGGTACAAGTCTAGAAGTCCATGCTATCACAACTCCACATTCCCATGCACATAGATACTCATTAGGATTATTTAACTAGCTTATTAATCTTCCTAAATATGATACTATGAATTACTTGGTGCTATGTAGTGTTTTCTTGTCCAACATATATATGTTACATGCTAAATGAGTTGTTTGCATACTAGATAATAATGTCTAATGAATATGCTTAGCATACATAAGTTATTAAATCCTAAATTGCCCCAAAAGAAGTTGGACTTGCTTGAAACTAAACCCAAAAACACAACCTTTTCTACAAATTTATGCCAAAAACCCATTTCCAGTAATCTGGAAGTCAGCAGATGGGCGGCCCATTTAAATCCGTAGGCGGCCCCCTTAATTTTAAGGGGACCGGCCCCTATTTAAGAGGACCGGCCATCTGGAGTGACGGATTACTATTTTCTTTTTCAATTTCCAACCCATTTTATCCTATACTTCCCAAAATTCACAAACACATTTTGTCACAAACCACCCACCAAAATTTACCTTCCACAATCACATCATCACTACACCATTAATACCCAACTCCATCATAAATGCTCATCCATATCATCCATCCAAACATGTCATCATCTAACCACCCAAGATCCAAGCCTTCAAGAGTTGCTAAAATCTCAGTGAGGCCCATTTGGAGGAGGAAGCTTGACATTTGCCATAACCCAACAAATGATGTTGTTCAAACTCAACCAACACCTAAACCTCATCCTAATGAACCCTTTCACACACATAACCAATCATCCATATGTCCACCTTCATTCACTCATAATTACCCAAGTTCACAAATGTCTCCACCACCAAGAGTGTCACCACCACTTCCACCAAATAACAACCACTCTCCATCATCATCACCTTCCACTCAACACTTGAAGTTCATTGAAGAACTCAAGGAAGCCCATGAGCTTAATGCTCTCCTTGCTTTGCACCTTGCTCAAAGCAACTTAGACCCATCACCATCCATCTCACCATCATTACCATCATCACCACATCACTTGAGTCAAATTTAGAAACATGTCAACAATTGTCCTTGTTGCATATTTCTCCAAAATCAAACCATCGCCTTAAATGAGCGTCTCACTTGGATTGAGTATCTTCTCACTAGATCTAATCCAACACCACCACTTGAACAACATCAAAACCCTCATTCAACACGGTCAAGTCCAAGCTCTCCACCTCCAGTTCCTCCATCAACACTCTCTCCAACATCCATACACCCAAACTTACAACCCCATTAATCCAACATTTTTTACCCCCTCTTTACCATCATCCATCCAAAATAATTCAAGTTTTTCATGTCTCAAGCAAGTCAAATGGATCTCTTAGGCAATTTAAAATTTTCTACTTATTGTATGCTATAAGCAAAATATGTGTTGTATCAATAATTATGTTTTTAACATAATTATTTTCAACTAATGAATGTTTTATTTCTTGTCTTTAATATACGATTGTTATGCTTATTCCATGATATGTTTTAAATGTATGCATGCGTATTTAACATGTTTATGCCACTATTTAATCATTCTTGATGTACATGATTCAAATGGAGCTTGCTGCAAAAACACCCTAAAAATGACCCTTTTCTGGAAATTTTTCAAATTTGGTCGCCTGGGAAAACACCAGATGGGCGGCCCCCTTAATTCCCTAGGCGGTCCCCTTAATTTTAAGGGGGCCAGCCTACAATTAAGGGGACCGGCCATCTGGGCAGTAAAATTTACTATTTTCTTTTGCATCTTGTGACCCCTGATGAGTGTGTAAATACTCATTATTTTATACCCATAATAGACACTAAAATGACCTAAAACACTGAATTATACTGCAGATATCCTTGGTTTGTGTTTTATGTGTCTCAGGTACTGAAGGATTGAAAACGGAACAAAAACGAGCATTTTTTGATCGACTCGACAATAATTGTGCATTTGATCAAGTAAAGACGAAAGTCAAAGACAGAGTCAAAGTCAACCCCCAAAATCCCAAAATGACACAAATGGTCCCTGGAAATAGTTTTGATTTTTGGCAGCCTTAGTCCCTTGGATTTTCAGATTTTACAACTTTGGTCCCTTAAATCAAAACTAAAATCCAAATCCAACCCAACCCACACTTAATTTAAACCCAGCCCAAACTAAAACATTACCCAAGCCCAATCCCATAAACCCATAACCCGACCTTTTTAGTTAAACAAAAGGTTTGACTTCGGTCAAACCTTCTTCCTCAAAACCACCCCGCCAAAAACCATACCAGAAACCACCAATCTCCACCGCCCTTATCCTGACACATCCACCACCCTCCTCTTATCCCACTTCACCTAACAAGCCAATATGCATTTATTGCTTCTTCCTCAGTACACTCAATCAGAGATAGTGGATTTTTCCACTATCTCATTTTTGGCGCCAAAATCAGTTTCAAAGGCTGAGATCATTTCAAGGGCATCCAAGGGTCAGAAATGGATCAGAAGAAGATAAGAGATGCATCCCACTTCATTTTAGTATAAATAGGAACTCAATGTAGCCTTAACCAGTAGTAGTTAATTTCCTTTCAATCGTATTGTACTTTTAATGTTCAAGTTTTATAAATTTTAAGTTCCAGTTGTTAATTCAAGTTATTTACAGTCATATTGTTCTAATTTTCAAGCTATCTTGTATTAAATCTCAGTTACATTTAAATTAAAGTGATCTTGGTAATTCGTAGTAAGTGTTCTAGTTGTTAAGAATCACTCAAAAGCCATAAACACCCTTCCTATAAGCTTATGAAAGCTTTTCATAGCTTTGTGTAAGCTTATATTAGAAATAAGTTGTTCAAATTTCAAATGATGAAGAAAGTCAACAAAGTCAACATAAGCTCACAATAAGCTGTTCTGGGGGTATAAGCTATTCTGGAAGGCTTATATTGGGTTTCTAGCTTGTTGTTGACAAGCTAGGTGTTTCTGATCCTTAGTCCTTTGTTCTATAATCCATTCAGTTGTAAGCTTATTTTTCAAGTTTTGCATATTTACTGTACAATAGCTTAATATTAGCTTATTTCCATTATTTACTGTTTATTAATAGTTCTTAAGTATATTTAATCTATATTATCAGTTTTTAATAGCCTTTGTTTCATTTTACTTAAAAAACACTAAAAAAAGCGAAAAATAGTCCTAATTAAGCTAGCTTATTAAACTACTTGATTTTCAGTTAAAAGTCATTATTTATAGCTTGTTACACTTATTAGTAATCTTAGAATTCATATCATAGCTTAAAATAGGCCTGTACTAATTAAAGTCCACCACAGACCCCAATAAGGGCTGTTTGGTTTGAAAAGTCAACTAGGTCTAATAAGTTGTTACTGTACATTTGCACTTAGCTCAACTTTGATCTTACTTAATATGGTCCATATAAGCTGTTTTTAATTCCTAATAAGGTATTTAGATAGGTATAGTAGTGTTTCATGGTCTGTGATCATTTAAGGCATAAAAAAGGTCCAAATAAGCCATATTAAGCTACAAGCCCTTTTGGACTTCAACTCTGGCTTTTCTGAGTCCCTTTTGATCCATATAGTGATAACACAATAGCCTTGGTAGAGTAGGATTAGTTTTGTGCCCTCTGCACACCTCTGCACAACTTCTGCATACACAGAACACATAAGCAGTCTGCATCAGATTTCTAGAGCTATTCAAGTGCTTATTAGTGTTAATCTTAGCTTAAGTTTTTGGTTTCCAGTAGTTTGCTAGTCTATCTTTGCTTATTTCATTTCCCAGACCCTAACTTAGCTTAATTGAGCTTTAAAACAAGCTCAAAAGTGGCTTGTTCAGCCAAGCATATACTGCATCATCAGTACACACTTGGCCAAACTAGTCACCTTCTTAGCTTCTTTTTAAGCCCCAAATAGGCTTCCATTGGTCTGAGTTTTGGTTTTATATAATCCTCAGTAGGTGAATTTTAAGAATAATCAGCTTTTGTGGTAATCAGTAATCATTTAAGTGCTTAAATCTAAGCTTGAATTTGCCTAGAAATCCAAATAGTTGCCCTGTGCAATCAGCAACCTTTGTGCTTAATTTGTGATTAATCAGTGCTTATTTTTGATTTCTAGTGCTTAATCAGTGTTCAATTTAGCTTAATATTGGTTGCTTCACTTATTTCACTTTGCGTTTAGCTTATTTGAAAGCTTATCAGCTTTTTATCAAATCCTTGGGCTTATTCCAATTTTTGCCCATTGATCAGCCATTCATTGGCTTATTCTAGGCTTATTTGTGGGTTTCATAAAAAGTTGTAGTTATAAAAATTGCTTATCTCATTGTGCTTAATAAGTTTCTATAATAAAAATCAAAAAAATAAATAAAAGCAAAAAGTGACAGACCTAGGATTCGAACCCTGGTCTGCTCACTCAACACACCACACACTTAACATCTGCCCTAGGGACTTTATCAGTCATACCTTACACCCTTTTTTATTTAAACTTGTTTTTCTAAATTAAGCTTATTTTTCCATTTTGCTTATTATCAGCTTATTAGAATAAGCTGATACCTTGGTTTTAATTTTCATAAATTCTAATTAGCATTAAGTAATTTCATGGAATTTTTCATAATTTTCCAAGTTCAATTAGTATTTTTAATCTATTTTTCTTTTTAAATTAGTTTTTAATTCATAATAAAAAATATAAAAGTAAAAAAATATAAATCTTTTTTCTAAAATTTTCTTTTATTATTTAGGATTTAAGAAAAATAATTTTACACTTATAGGGTTTAATTTTATAGATTTCACTTTTTAATCGTGTTTTTATAATTCCCGTAACGCGTTTTTAATATAATTTGTTAACCTTAATTTTCCCGTGAGAATTCGTTTCTCATTTGTTAATTAGAATTAAAAAAGCAAAAATTTCTTTTCCCACTCATCTGTCACTGTAATCCAAACCTTACACGGTTGTCCATTCACTCCTCGTTGGGACACGACCCGGGTAATCACTTATCTGGTATCACACACACAAACGTGAGTTTTTGCTAGTTAACAATTTTCCTAAAGGGTTGATTTGTCTTTATTCACGTGTATCCGTCTACATAATATTTATATATACACTTTAGCACGGATCAAATTTTGGCGCCGCTGCCGGGGAGGTTGTGTTGCGACAATATCGTTGAGATTTTTAGCGATTAGTGACTTGAGATCCTTCTTTCAGAAGTTTCCACTTTCATAAACCATATAAAATACAAAAATATTTTTTTCTTTTATATATATAATATCATATAAAAAAACCCCAAAAACATTTTCTGTTTTATTGTAAAATAAAAGATAAAAGCAAAATTAATATAATATTCCTCAACTTGGGTATTATCATAATAAGTTCCCAAACCAAAGATTAAAACTTGCCTTTGTGTCGCTTGCGAATTCGGCTCACCTTTGATTGATAAACAAACTCTAACAGAGGTTTAAGGAGGGTTTGACATTAAATTGTCGAACCGAAAGAAGCGGGTTTTTAAGGAGCATTTATTGCCCACCTTTGCTTCTCCGCCACTCTGTGCGTTTTTCAGTCAGAGAGCTACCGTACGCTGGTTGATTTAAGGTTTAAGTTCCTTGTGTTTTGCTTCGATCTTGATTTAATTGAAATATTTTATTTAGTGCATGCGCACTCGTTCTTCCACGTCGACAAGTCCTTTACGTGAACTCGTAGATATTCTGAGAAGACGTAATCGTAGACGTGCTGCCCGAATAGTCGAACCCGAGATTCGTGTTGTTCCCATTGATAATATGGCAGACGATCGAACAATGGCGGAGATGCTCCAAGCACCCACCGAGGGTTACGGAGATGCCATCGTTTTACCACCCATCGATTCTGATCATTTTGAATTGAAAACGCATTTGATTCAACTCGTGTCCACAAACCAATTTCACGGGTTTGAACGAGAAGATCCGTATGCACACATTCGTTGGTTCAACAAGTTGACCTCTACAATCAATTACAAGAATGTGCCGCAAACAGTTATCAAATTGATGCTATTTCCGTTTTCACTCGAAGGGGCAGCCCGGATTTGGCTGGATAAAGAACCCCCTCGATCCATTGAAACTTGGGAAGATCTAGTACAAAAATTTGTCAATTATTTCTTTCCTCCATCAAAGACGACTAATCTTAAAAATGAAATTTCTGGATTTCGTCAAGATTTCGATGAAAACTTCGGAGAGGCATGGGACCGATTTAAAGATCTCCTAAGAAAATGCCCGCATCATGATTTCATGGAGTTACAACAGATCAATACGTTTTATAATGTGTTGAATGGAAACGATCAAGATTCTCTAAACGTTGCCGCCGGTGGCAATATCTTGAATCGTCGACCTAAAGATGTGACTGAAATTTGTGAAAATAAATCAAAAGTTCCTATTTCTAGAAACAAAGTGAATGTTCCTATCACTCCTGCTTCTTCCTCCGGTAACTCATCAGAGTTAGCCGCTCTAACAGACGCAATTCGTTACATGATGAAGGAAATGAAAGAAATTAAGAGTGAAAGTCATAAACCGGAACAAATCAAAGCCATAAACAAAGTGTGTGAAACTTGTGGTGGGCCGCATGCATATTACGATTGTCAAGCAACCGATGCTTCTGTTTACCCAGCTCCCGTAGCTGCAGTAAACCACAATCAATACCGACCGCATGCTGAAACTCATTACCGAGCACCAAATGCTATGGTACCACCTGGTTTTCCACCCGTGCCAAATCAAAATAATCAAAATCGCTTTGTTCAAAATCAAAGACAAAATTTCAACAATTCTCAGAATTTCAACCAAAACCGTAACAATTTCAACCAGCCACATCAAGCTCCGAATCAACATGTTTATCAACAACCTCCTCAAGCTCCTTTGACTAATGATTTCATGAAAATTCATGAGTCCAGCATGCGTTCAATGCAGACTCAAATCAATAATATAAATGTCGAGTTGCGAAAGGAAATTGATACTACGATGTCTCGTTAAACAAATGAATTAAAGAATATGATGGGCAGTTTTATGAACATGAACCAATCTTCTTCATCTTCCGGACGACTTCCGAGCAATACCATTCCTAACCCTAATGCTGAGTTGAAAGCCGTCACCACTCGTAGTGGTAAGACGCATAATGGACCCTCGACTCCAATGCCCCCTCATCCGAGGGAAGTGAGTCGAGAAACTGAGGTGACAAAGGACAAAGTACAAATTGCTAGCCCACAAAGTACCGCACAGGTCCAACCTCCGGTCGTCCAATCTCCAATTCCGGAACCCGATGTTTCGAAGACAAATTCTAAGCCCTCGATTCCTTATCCATCGAGGCTTAATGAACAAAAGCTCCGTGACAAAATTAATAGTCAAATGATGAAGTTTCTTGAAATCTTTCAAAATTTACACTTAGATATTAGTTTTGCGGATGCTCTTCTCTACATGCCAAAGTTTGCTTCAACATTCAAGAGTCTCCTTAGCAATAAGGAAAAGTTGCTTGAATTAGCAAAGACTCCATTAAATGAGAATTGTTCGGCGGCGATCCTTAAAAAGTTGCCCGAAAAATTAGGAGACCGCGGCAAATTTCTCATCCCTTGTGATTTCCCGGGGATGGTTGAATGCTACGCCTTGGCCGATCTTGGTGCAAGCATCAACCTGATGCCGCTTTCCGTGTGGAAAAAGCTTTCACTCCCGGAACTTACTCCCACAAGGATGACTCTTGAATTGGCGGACCGCACTGTTACTACTCCTAAAGGCGTTGCTGAAGACGTTTTTGTCAAAGTAGGAAAGTTTCATTTCCCCGCCGATTTTGTAGTAGTGGATTTTGAATGCGATCCCCGAGTACCTCTCATTCTCGGGAGATCCGTTTTAAGGACCGGCCGTGCTTTGATCGATGTTTTTGGCGAAGAAATAACACTTCGGGTTGATGATGAAGCAGTCACGTTTAACGTTAATGCGAATTCTAAATCTCTAACCACCAAAGGCAACGTTGCTATGGTTAATCAAAAATCTGATTTCGAAATTGCTTCCAAAAGAGGTGATTCGATGCTCTCAAGATTTACGGTTAGGAGTCCTTCACAAAAACGTGCTGAGCTAAAAACAAGGGAAATTACCCCTGGTACAACCAAATGGTTTGAAAGTTGTACTACAGAAGTTAAAAGTGTTTTTGACTACGATGAACTAGAATCGGAGATCACATCGGAAGTGGTGAAAACTGCTAGCTCTAAGAGCACACCACTTGCCCCACCTCCGGAATCGGTTTATCGTGTTGATTCTGTGGATAATCCTACCATTGCTCTCTCTTCCCCCTCTCTCACTCCGTTTGAGGGAGGTGACTCCATCTTGGAAGAGATTGAGGCTTGTTTATCTTCTGATTCAATTTATTCTGGAATTGATGATGGTGTATTTGACATGGAGGGAGATATTCTTCTCATTGAGAAGTTGCTTAATGATGATCCACCTTCTCTCCCTCCGAAGGAAATTAAAATGTCTAGAAGTGATTATCTTCTTGAGGAGTTCGCCGATGAACTCGCTCTCATCGATCCAATCCCACCGGGGGATGAAGATGATAACTTTGATATCGAATCAGATCTGAGAGAAATTGAATATCTTTTATATCGTGATCCATCACTCGATTCCTACCCTTATAACGAGTATAGTGATTCACAAAGTAATGACGATCTTTTCGACTTTGGAGCTGATAATAATGAATGGAAAGAACTTTTATATGGCAAACCTTCTGATAATAAATCCCTTGGAGATGAAAACCCAAAGAAGAAAACCGAGACTGAGCTAAATAACTTCTCTCCTTCATCCCCAGAGGATGATTTTCTTTTCTCTGAGGAGTCTTCCATCGAGTATCCTGTTGAGTTTTCTTGTGAAGACAAAGTGTTTAATCCAGGCATACTCGATGGTAGTAAGAATCATTCAATGATGAAATTGACTCCCGATAAGAATTTAAAGTTACAAACCTCGTTTGAGGAGCTTTTTATTTTGGAGAAAAGTGATCCCCCTCTGTCATATCTTAATGGTGAACTCCTATTTTGCATGGAGTTAAATCTGACTGGAACTTTACTATCATTTCCTTACCGAAATGAGGACAAAGTTTTTGATCCCTGCATCTCAATTTATCATTCTTTTGAGCCGGATGTATCTCATCGGAGTGGAACTTTCAAGAAATTCAATATTTATCCAAACATTTTGAATGAAAGCCCGATGGAGATTGTTTCTTCCACTTGCTTCCCCATGAACCAATGAATTCGGGGTCGAGTCAAGCTAGTGACTCGGTTAATAAAAACATTAGCATTGCATGGGTAAACGCCCATGTTTCTATCTTCTCTCTTATTTCTAACACTAAGTGTGGGGGAATCCCACTGTGATGTGCTCTTTTGTGTTGTTTGCACTGATTTTCAGGTTTCCCTTGGATTGTGATGATTCCCGCGCCTGTTTTCAATCCAGCCGCCCAATATCCTATCCTTTTGCTAATGATTATCTAGGGATATCTTTTTAATCCTGTTTGTGAAAATTGAGATTTCTTTCACACACTTGGCTATTAGTATTACCTTTTTACGTTCTAAGTCTCGGAATAATAGCCGATACTTTGAATATTGAGGGCAATATTCAATTCTAAGTGTGGGGGGGAATTCTCTCGAATTTTGTCACATTGTACCTTCTAGTGCCCTAGTACCCCCGTTTTGGCCAAAATTTTAAAATTTTTTCGTTTTTAAATAAGAAATTGCAATAAAAAAGAAGAAGTGTTTAGTCTTGATTAGGTTAGAACAAAGGGAATCCCGACTCTGCCAGAGTATTGATCTGGCTGCTTCCTTAACGATTAGACTAAGGTTTTACGATATGTGCAAATGAAAATGCTAAGCGTAGAGTAGTTGGTTCTCTTTAGAGCTTATATAAGTAATCTATGGCTTTTTCTCCCAGAAGATAACTAATCTGATTAAATGCGTGCTGTTTTCAAACGTTTGAACGTTAAAATCATGTTGTTATGCAATACAAATTTTTGTACAATTTTGATATAGATCCCGAGTTCAACTTCTTATTTTAATTTTTGGGAAAGCATATATGTAAATATATATAAGTGTAAAAATAAAAAAAATAAAAAAAATAAAAAAAAAAAAAAAAAAAGATGAAAAAATGAAAAAATGAAAATTAAAAATAAAAATATAATGATATTGCAAAATGCAAAAATATAAAGATATTGCAAAATGCAATAAGTTTTGATATTGTGAAAATAAAGAAGTATGTGTTGTATAAATGTAGGAAAATTGCTTTCTCTTAAAATTAAATCGGAACTTGAACTTGGATTCGTCAATTTTGTATAAAAGTTAAACGGTAATTTAGTAGATCGTTGATTTCAAAGATCCCGAAAGCTCCGGTGCTATTCTCTGTGAGGTGTCAAAAACCTGGTCACCTAAAACCAACTGGTTTGGGACGTGCCGAGAAGAAAACCGTTACATGGAGTGATCTCATCTTTGAGTCTCTAATCTCTAAATGATCGTTTGTTGTTATCTATTTAAGTATTTTAATACTAGCTTAGTGGGAATATCTTAAATCTTTGAAATCAAAATTCCGCTGATTCCAGTACTATTCTCTGTAAGGTGTCAAAAGCCTGGTCACCTAAAACCAACTGGTTTGGGATGTGCCAAGAAGAAAGCCGCTACATGGAAAAGGCCCTTTTGATCCTTAGATTTTCGAGGTTCCCGGTAAATTAGTATTTGACTTAGACAAATAACAACCATAATAAATGTCGATTTTCGCGGTCAAAATTTTGAAAATGAGCACAGTCGCCTAAACTTGATAATTGTGGGAGTGAAAAGTTAAGTTTCGGCTTACATAGATTATTAGTATAAGTAGTGTTAGCATTTTACAAAAGCATTTGCACATTAAGTTTAAGCTTAGTTGGGAGTATCAAAAAGAGGATGACGATTACAATTCCCTGGAGACACCCAGTTTGTGTGAATCCAGTTCCGTGATACCATTTTTGGAAATCAAGCGTGTTATATATTTTGTTCTAAGTTTAAATTTCTGGCATTTTGTAAAAATCGAAACGGGGTATGCTTGGTATTCTTTTGATCCTTTCATTACTTTATATGATCGGATTGCTAGGGACTAGCAATAGCTTAGTGTAGGGGATTGATGAGTGTGTAAATACTCATCATTTTATACCCATAATAGACACTAAAATGACCTAAAACACTGAATTATACTGCAGATATCCTTGTTTTGTGTTTTATGTGTCTCAGGTACTGAAGGATTGAAAACGGAACAAAAATGAGCATTTTTGGATCGACTCGACAATAATTGTGCATTTGATCAAGTAAAGACGAAAGTCAAAGACAGAGTCAAAGTCAACCCCCAAAATCCCAAAATGACACAAATGGTCCCTAGAAATAGTTTTGATTTTTGGCAGCCTTAGTCCATTGGATTTTCAGATTTTACAACTTTGGGCCCTTAAATCAAAACTAAAATCCAAATCCAACCCAACCCACACTTAATCTAAACCCAGCCCAAACTAAAACATTACCCAAGCCCAATCCCACAAACCCATAACCCGACCTTTTTAGTTAAACAAAAGGTTTGACTTCGGTCAAACCTTCTTCCTCAAAACCACCCCGCCAAAAACCATACCAGAAACCACCAATCTCCACCGCCCTTATCCAGACACATCCACCACCCTCCTCTTATCCCACTTCAACTAACAAGCCAATATGCATTTATTGCTTCTTCCTCAGTACACTCAATCAGAGATAGTGGATTTTTCCACTATCTCATTTTTGGCGCCAAAATCAGTTTCAAGGCTGAGATCATTTCAAGGGCATCCAAGGGTCAGAAATGGATCAGAAGAAGATAAGAGATGCATCCCACTTCATTTTAGTATAAATAGGAACTCAATGTAGCCTTAACCAGTAGTAGTTAATTTCCTTTCAATCGTATTGTACTTTTAATGTTCAAGTTTTATAAATTTTAAGTTCCAGTTGTTAATTCAAGTTATTTACAGTCATATTGTTCTAATTTTCAAGCTATCTTGTATTAAATCTCAGTTACATTTAAATTAAATTGATCTTGGTAATTCGTAGTAAGTGTTCTAGTTGTTAAGAATCACTCAAAAGCCATAAACACCCTTCCTATAAGCTTATGAAAGCTTTTCATAGCTTTGTGTAAGCTTATATTAGAAATAAGCTGTTCAAATTTCAAATGATGAAGAAAGTCAACAAAGTCAACATAAGCTCACAATAAGCTGTTCTGGGGGTATAAGCTATTCTGGAAGGCTTATATTGGGTTTCTAGCTTGTTGTTGACAAGCTAGGTGTTTCTGATCCTTAGTCCTTTGTTCTATAATCCATTCAGTTGTAAGCTTATTTTTCAAGTTTTGCATATTTACTGTACAATAGCTTAATATTAGCTTATTTCCATTATTTACTGCTTATTAATAGTTCTTAAGTATATTTAATCTATATTATCAGTTTTTAATAGCCTTTGTTTCATTTTACTTAAAAAACACTAAAAAAAGCGAAAAATAGTCCTAATTAAGCTAGCTTATTAAACTAATTGATTTTCAGTTAAAAGTCATTATTTATAGCTTATTACACTTATTAGTAATGTTAGAATTCATATCATAGCTTAAAATAGGCCTGTGCTAATTAAAGTCCACCACAGACCCCAATAAGGGCTGTTTGGTTTGAAAAGTCAAATAGGTCTAATAAGTTGTTACTGTACATTTGCACTTAGCTCAACTTTGATCTTACTTAATATGGTCCATATATGTTATTTTTAATTCCTAAGGTATTTAGATAGGTATAGTAGTGTTTCATGGTCTGTGATCATTTAAGGCATAAAAATGGTCCAAATAAGCCATATTAAGCTACAAGCCCTTTTGGACTTCAACTCTGGCTTTTCTGAGTCCCTTTTGATCCATATAGTGATAACACAATAGCCTAGGTAGAGTTGGATTGGTTTTGTGCCCTCTGCACACCTCTGCACAACTTCTGCATACACAGAACACATAAGCAGTCTGCATCAGATTTCTAGAGCTATTCAAGTGCTTATTAGTGTTAATCTTAGCTTAAGTTTTTGGTTTCCAGTAGTTTGCTAGTCTATCTTAGCTTATTTCATTTCCCAGACCCTAACTTAGCTTAATTGAGCTTTAAAACAAGCTCAAAAGTGGCTTGTTCAGCCAAGCATATACTGCATCATCAGTACACACTTGGCCAAACTAGTCACCTTCTCAGCTTCTTTTTAAGCCACAAATAAGCTTCCATTGGTCTGAGTTTTGGTTTTATATAATCCTCAGTAGGTGAATTTTAAGAATAATAAGCTTTTGTGGTAATCAGTAATCGTTTAAGTGCTTAAATCTAAGCTTGAATTTGCCTAGAAATCCAAATAGTTGCCCTGTGCAATCAGCAACCTTTTTGCTTAATTTGTGATTAATCAGTGCTTATTTTTGATTTCTAGTGCTTAATCAGTGTTCAATTTAGCTTAATATTGGTTGCTTCACTTATTTCACTTTGCGTTTAGCTTATTTGAAAGCTTATCAGCTTTTTATCAAATCCTTGGGCTTATTCCAATTTTTGCCCACTGATCAGCCATTCATTGGCTTATTCTGGGCTTATTTGTGGGTTTCATAAAAAGTGGTAGTTATAAAAATTGCTTATCTCATTGTGCTTAATAAGTTTCTATAATAAAAATCAAAAAAATAAATAAAAGCAAAAAGTGAGAGACCTAGGATTCGAACCCTGGTCTGCCCACTCAACACACCACACACTTACCATCTGCCCTAGGGACTTTATCAGTCATACCTTACACCCTTTTTTATTTAAACTTGTTTTTCTAAATTAAGCTTATTTTTCCATTTTGCTTATTATTAGCTTATTAGAATAAGCTGATACCTTGGTTTTAATTTTCATAAATTCTAATTAGCATTAAGTAATTTCCTGGAATTTTTCATAATTTTCCAAGTTCAATTAGTATTTTTAATCTATTTTTCTTTTTAAATCAGTTTTTAATTCATAATAAAAAATATAAAAGTCAAAAGAAAATATAAATCTTTTTTCTAAAATTTTCTTTTATTATTTAGGATTTAAGAAAAATAATTTTACACTTGTAAGGTTTAATTTTATAGATTTCACTTTTTAATCGCGTTTTTATAATTCCCGTAACGCGTTTTTAATATAATTTGTTAACCTTAATTTTCCCGTGAGAATTCGTTTCTCATTTGTTAATTAGAATTAAAAAAGCAAAAATTTCTTATCCCACTCATCAGTCACTCTAATCCAAACCTTACACGGTTGTCCATTCACTCCTCGTTGGGACACGACCCGGGTAATCACTTACCTGGTATCACACACACAAACGTGAGTTTTTGCAAGTTAGCCTTTTTCCTAAAGGGTTGATTTGTCTTTATTCACGTGTATCCGTCTGCATAATATTTATATATACACTTTAGCACGGATCAACCCCTTTTATCTAGCCCCAGCTACCATTTCTCTTAAAGGACGAACTGGTATTGGAATTTTACCACAAAACCTCCAAACCTTACCTAAATCAACCATCACCTCCATCAAACACCCATTTTCATTCACCATGCTATCACCAAAATCATCCATCTCTAAGACATCCAAGAAACACAAAATTCTCATCATACCACCAAAACAACTCTTCATTGACTTAACCCAAGAAGACACCAAAACTCCATCAGCACCACCTCAATGTTCATCCCCAAGTGCACCAAATGCACCATCAAAAACACCCTCCACTCATGGCACATCATCTTCATCCATCAATGACTACATCAACTCACACCTATCATCACCACCATCAAGAGCATCAACTCCACCTCCCACTCAAGAACCTCCATTCACCCAACTTGTCATTTCCATATCACCAATAACACCTCTTGATGCTCATTTCTCATCATCACCAATACCACCACCATGCTTTCCCATCCCTTGGGCTTTACTTGAAGCCCATGGAGACAATTGCCTTTGTTGCATCCACAACCGAACCATCATCTTTGGTCTTAGAGATGAGATACACTACATGTTTTCATCCCTTGAACACATGCTTAACAACCAACCTCCACCACAACCTCCACCATTTTCACCCACTAAACCACCACCACCTCCATTCTCACCAAATTAAGCATATGCAATGCTTAATCAAAAATAATTTTTCAAACCATTTTGTGTGCAAGCCCCATGGAAGATCATGTACTCCTAGAATGATTATGTAGATTGCATTACTTCCTAGCTAATGTAGGATTGAATATAATCTTGGATGGTTGTGTATTTATACACAACATTTTTAATGAATGTCTTTATATGCATGCTTATTTTTGCTATATATATGCTTGTGCTTCTAATATTTTTTGATTAGCCACAGTCCCTCCAAAACACCTTTGTATTTTTCGATTCTCGAACACAACTAGTATATATTATTTCACCTCTTAATTACCCTCCCAGCCAACAAATAGGACGCCAAATATTAGCTCGAGATATGAACGTTTGATACGTTTAAATGAGCCCAAATGTTTGTCCCATTTTTATCAAATCGACCGTATACATTTTGCAAACTCATCCGATTTTATCCGAACTTATTTAAAATCCCGTTTCAACATTTTTAATTGATCAAGTGTTAAGAATATCGAGCTCGACATTAAACCCGATTCGTTTACACACTAACAATACATGTCGACTTAGAAAGGAGTAAATCAAGTTCCATTTGATATCTTTTACTCTCCCACATGCTACTAAAGTCTTCAATGTCAGTAGCTTTATTTCATGCACTGACTTTCAATGATAAAGCAAGTAACTGTGTCTTGCTAAACCCACTTGGCGCTCACTTCTATTACAAACCGAATGAAACATATACATACAAACAACTAAGGCCAAAAGTATCTTTGAAACTTTAACAGAGCATTCACTCATTTCACGCGGTTAGATACTGGCGTACACAACCAAAATATCTAGAGAATATATACAAAGACCAAACAAATAGAGACAAGATAGTATTGAATTTGCTTCTTAGCCTAACCTTCACTCACTCACTCGGTAGACACTGCCACACTCAACCGAAAATATTCATTGAATATGTGTATAATCCAAAGACTAAAGACAAGCTCTCAAACCACTCTCATACCTTCTAATGATTATAAATTCAGAAGAAGAGTTAGACATCAGGAGCATGTGAGGCTCATCGACTTACATATGAGAATTCGAATGATGATAACGTGTGCATATATGCATCATGTATACATCCCAACAACATAGGACAAACTATATCATACCTTCTAATGATTTAAAGTCATACGCATGCTAACAATCATGATCACTCGAACAGTAGCAGTATGATTGAGCTTAAGGATAATATAGTCAAAACCTTGTGTAGTTTTCTCAATAAAACCCACTCGATCTAGCAGCCTTCACTGCCTAAGTCGCACCCATTTCATTCTCACTTATCTCACTTACCTCACTCTCACTAAATACTTGAAAACCTAGCATCACTCGTCTCTCAACATAAGAAGCAAATCGAGTAGAGGATAGATACATAAAATGTATTGAGCTCGCCAACCTACTACTTTCTTCTTGGGTCTCAGTTGATCATCACTGCCTTCTCCCTCCCCACCTTAAATGGTGTAGTAAGTATTCGATAACCCTTCTTTGTTTCCATTCCTCACGCACAAAACACAACATGCATGCATATCACTCTTATACTTGAACGTATAATAAATACTCCTAGTTTAGTTTTCATGCACTTTCTCTCGTATAACTCACATCTGTGTCGAGAAACTCTATCATAAAAGACTAGCATTCGAGTCACAATACCACTCTCATGACTACACTTAATCATGTGCATAAATAAAACGTATCGATTATTTTTGCAAAGGTTGTATATGCTTTTTATTCGAGTAGAATGCATGAAAAACCCACTTGATCACAACCCCCACTGATGACCACTGCACGATAGAAACACATGCATGCACCTCTTTTGTTCACTCGAACGTATAAACACATATATTATTAAACACACGACCATACTCTAGTTACATGCTCCATTTTAAATACAAGAACATAATATGCAACCGCTATAAATAAAATGGAAACATCCTAAAAATATGTAAAGTGTGTTGTGCGTACAAAACGGCCCAAGTAAAGCGTGTAACCCATGTTTTGAAAAATAACTAAAAACGATATCGGGCTTAGATTTGTAAATCGATAAGGGCCCAATTATGAGAAATAAGCTATTAGCCGAATAAGCTGATGAAATAAGCTGTTTTTTTTTTATCTTAAATATAACTTATAAAAAGTCGCACACTTTTTCTTTATCATTTTGATATTTTTGGACTAACAATGTAACGCGTTTTAACTATAAGGACTAAAACTGCCAAATTGTGAAACCCGTGGATTGAAGCTGTGAAAACAGTTTCTAAAGGACTGAAATTGACTCTTAAATTAATTTCAAGTCTCATATGGACATTTAAACTATTTTTGGATTAATATTGAACTTTATATTTAACTAAGGACTAACGACGTAACGCAAATACGGTTAGGGTAAAAAGTATAAAATCGGGAAAGGACAAGGACCAACTATTTTTCACTTGGCTTTATTACTTCATTTTTCCACTTTTCATCATTCCATCACTTCACATGCATATACTTAATTTTCGTTATTAGAAATTTAACAATTTCACATGCATATCATTTCATCATATTTTGAGGAGATAATACCTCGAGTCAAGTGACATAAGAAATCAAGATAATATCATTGTATGATATTATATTTTCTTAACTTGAGGCATTTTAAGCATATCACACTCACATCATCAAATCGTTGTACGATTTCTCATTTCACACTCATCGTTAGTTATAAGTCGAATCTTAGACTTCCCTCATATTCAGGTCTCATATTGAAGACGTTTCCGTGATCGTTTCCATAAGTCTTACTAGAACTTATAATTCTATCTGGTCAGATACACTCCAGGTGAGTCGTGGCCCCTACTTTTAATAATTGTTTTAATAACTCTTTTGGGGGAGATACATTCTTCAACTGTTTTAAGTATTTTATACTTTGAAAACACTTATGATTTATTCAAAATCATCAATTATGTTTTACATGTTTTTGAATCACTCTTTGACGGGGATATAAACTCGTTATATTTGCAAAATACTTGCTAGCTGAAATGCTATATTTGAAACATAACATTTCCAAACTACTTGTTGTAACAAGATACTGAGACTCATTTTATGCATTCATATAATAGCTGAATGTACTGTTAACTAAACTATGATGTTTATACATCCCAACTGGAAATAATTGCCAAAACTAAAGAACGCATATTCTATGAGAACCCGAACCCTATATTGCCTAAGTTTAGCTATATTGCCATAAAGTCCCTCGATCATGAGCCATTAATCACTGCGGTGAGCGCGAATATAGTGGACAGCTTCGAAACCTGTAAAGGCTGACGACCTATCCCACTAAATACTGGATGGAATGCCGGATGGCTAGTCGTATTTAGTCGCGATACACTATATTCGACACAAATAGGATGAGGCAATCACCTATTATTTAGGGCAAAACCATCAGTAACCCTGATGTGACTTTCGCCGTTGTACGGTACTTTTGTTAACGTTTTGCGCGTCATGAGGCTTAGAGCAATATAACCTTTTGAATATATATGGCTTCTTATATATATTCGGATACAGTTGTATTTAGTAACGACCACTCTACACTGATAGACATCAGACTTTAAACTATTGTTTTCACTATGTGATTGAAATATGTATCATGTACTTGGAACTTAACTGCTATCATATGTGACTTAGTTGTGTCTTATGATAAAGACAACTCAATGCTTGGCATATCTCTACTTTTAAAAGTTGAGCTATTATTTCATTGCAAGCATATAATAACGTAACTCATTTAAACTCAAAACTTATGAACCTCTGAGTTCATAAAGGATTTATTCGTGGATTTTTACTAAATTACAAACTTGCTAGTTACCGCAAGAAGTACTAGTACCTATTTCAACTATCAACTCTTAAATTCAGTGGAAAGAAAGTGATTTTCTATCAAACTCCACGAACTCACCAACCATTGTGTTGACATTTTAAGCATGTTTATCTCAGGTAATCAACGGAGCAGGACAAGACACGGAGTAGGCATTAAATACTCTGATAACTTAAATGGTGTGAAAATCAAATATGTCATTCTTTTCAAATTACCATACTTTTGAAGGATTTTAAAACACATATTTCACCTTTAAAAGTTAAAACTATATTTAGAATGACATATAACTTTCAAAACGCCTTTTCAAGCCGTTTTCTAAAATTTTTGACTTCGATCCTCAGTGTAACACCTAATTATTTTCCGCTGTCATAAAACCAAATTTGGGGGTGTTACACGTCAGCATATTGTAATAAGGAGATATTAGAACTATTGTCACTTAGAGATACCCCTTTAAAAATTCCTTTGTTGCACGCTTCCTAAACAGAGGCTTGGATCACCTCGGAAACTATAAGAAAAAGTAACGGAGAGAGGGGTTCTCCTTAACGAAGTCCTTTTTTCCATTCTAAATCCCTTAAAGGGTGACCCATTAATCAACACCGAAAAAATTGAAGTCGAAGAGAGACATGAGCTAATCACTTTCTCCATTTGATCCCAAAACCCATTTGAAGCATAATGTCTTGAAAAAAAATCCAGTTAACACTAACGAAAGCTTTCTCAAAGTCAACTTTGAAATGAAGGAGCTTGAGACCTTCAATTTCTGCCCTGTTAATAATTTCACTAGCTATCAAACACCCATCAAGGATTTGTCTCCCGACAATGAAAGCCATTTGTTTTAGGCCAGTTATTTTGGAGATAACCTTAGCCAAGCGTAAGGCCATAATTTTAGAAATTACTTTATACACACATCCAATCAAACTAATAGGACGAAAAACCGAAAAACCATTTTCGAATTAGAACGATGAATGTGGGGTTACAACCCATAGTAGATAGTAATTGCTAATCATACATTCAATGTGGGTTTACAACCCATAGTAGAGATGCATATAATTCAAGTCGATGCATATCAAATGTGTGGTTATAGTTATTTCCCATCCTTCCCATTTTAAGTTTTTTTTTCTCATTGGAAGGTGAGGGGTAGGTATTACGGCATATAATCAAGATCGATAAAAGGTCCTTACCCTTCACCCTATAATACTAGTAACATTTGTTAAAATCAATTAATCAGTAGAGTAACCCGTCAGTAATTGCTTATATTGTATTTTAGAATAGTTATACACACTATGTAAACATTGCATGAAAGGTATGTTTGTCGAAACTATCAGCAAGCAGTTTGCAGTAATTGTTTGTTTATAAAAGTTTATAGTAAGGTAATTTTAATCAAATTATGATCTATAAAATCAGGTAAAAGTAGTGTTAGAACTTCTGCATGTTTTAAACGCGTTTGAAATTTAATACTTGTTTACATCGCTTGTTGCCAAACAAGCTTGTTATCATAAATGTTAAACATTATACGCTAAATGCTTCGAAACGAGATGTGCGTCGAACCGCCGCGTTGCGGCGGGGCGACGAAGTGTTTGCTATGTTTGTTGGTTGTTCTGCTGTGTTATACAGTTATACAACGAATCTTGTTCTAAGTGAAACAACATATACAAATGGAAGTAATCGAAATTTCGGGCCTGCTTTGAATCAAAGGCTGATTTTGGTGGCTGCTCATGAAGATGAGAGAAAGCTGCAATAGGCTTCATGAAATCAGTGGTCAATTCTAAACCTAGTGATGTCCAAGACAGTCCTTTGCACCAACCATTGACTTCCAGTAGATCTCCATTAGGCACAGCGACCTCCTTTGCACCAACCATTGACTTCCAGTAGATCTCCATTAGGCACAGCGACCTTAACGGCCTTTGTCTGTTGAAGGCTGCAAGCTACCTCTTTTTGAAACACTGCAATCAATGAAATCTTTACTTTATCTTCCTCCTTGTCGCTGCCAGCCTTTGTAGTGCTTGCGAGATGGTGGAGTAATCTGTAAACGGCAATTGTATAATTAGAACAGGCATGAGTACCCAACAAAAAAAAAATTTTGATTACCTGATTTAACCGAAAGTAACACGATGTCTGTAACTGCGAACGGCCACCATTAGGAAAACAAATAGAAGGTTCTGTAGCAGTTACAAAAACATGTACAGAATACATATCAGAAAACATTATAAACACTAAACTTACAACACAGTGCTTTAGCATCTAATTAGAACAGGTATGAGTAGCATATAAGGAAAGCAGTATTTCTGCAAATTAACAAATGAATGACTTAAGTTTGCAGTAACTAATAAAATTAGCAGCTCCCATGCACTAATTCATTGCAATAACTTACTTAATCACTAAAACCAATGAAACCAAGCGAGAGGTTCATTAGCAAGGAATAAAGAAATGATAGATAAGATATATTGTTAGCATTTGTTTGTTTATTTCTGGCCACTTTTAAGATCTTCAGTTCAATAATGTTTAATGCTTTGAAAAAGGCAAGGTAGAATAAATTAGTCTATAGTATGTGGCTGGAAAGTTTGGATACCTGTCAAGAATCTGGCATTTGTAAAAAAGTCTGTGAGCATAAGTACGAAACCTGCAAAACAGTAATGTCCAATTATGGGTGAGTAGATGTCGGCAGTGTGCATTATAGATATGGGCATTTTGTTTTTTTTGTTTTTAGAAGAGAATCTTGTGACTGTCTGTCTTGGATCTGGTTTTCCTATTTAAGATAGCTGAAATGGACATTTGTTTTCATAACTCATTTGATAAGTGTGTAGGAAAACAAAGAAAAGAAAATGTCTAGGCATCCTAAGTGTGATCAGCTGAGAGTTGAGGCCAATTCTAATAGTTGGTCTGGCATATTAGTTTTGTATTGTCGCCAAGCTAGTATCGAGGATGTTCATATGGCACAGCAACTGAGTGCGATTTGTGATAGGTTGGCTAGTGTTAACCGTGACAGGCTTTCTTTTATTCAAGAGCTTGAAGGTGTTGGAAATAGTCATGCTCAGAAAATAGCAGAATACCTAAGAGAAGTGATAGCAAAAGATGAACAGAAAGTCATGCAGATGCGCTTGATAGCAGCTGAATTTGGGTTAAATGCACGTAACAATGATGTGTTTATTATGAAACTTCAAGGTGCAATGCGTTTCTAATTGTGTGGATGCAATTGGAGGATGTTTTATGGTTAATGCTAGTCGATTGTAAGATATGTTTTTCAATAAAGGCTAGTTTCTATGTGAAGCAAATTTATGTTGATTGTAAGATATTTCACTAAATAAAATTAAGAATTTAAGTTGTTTTTGTTTTTAATCCAAATAGGTTGGGAAGAACACAGGAATCCATACAATTTGTAATTTCGTGGAATGCATAAATTCCCTGAGCATTAAAATATATAACATATTATGAAAAGCAAGTGAATGTGTAGTACCAGATGGTGCAGATGCAACATATGTTTGATCAGCAGGTACAGTTGACCATGTGGCTATATGTTCTGGTCTTAGTAAGGCTCAGATATGTACATATGTAATCAGCATTAAGTGCAAGTTGTGGCTGCAACTTAAAGTGCGGTTGCCCTGCCAACGAACATGCAGCTGGGAAAATGGAGATGTACAAACTTATCATCATTGCCTAAAGAATGTAGCTGCAAACGGTTGAGATACAGGATTATAGTTAGAAGATGTAGTAGGAGGAGGGTCAGTTTGAATCATGAAAAGAGCAACAAACATTAGTTACAGTTAAAAGTCTCATAGACCAAGAAAACATAATTAATATGACCTGTGTGTTGGCAGTTAACATGAGCTCTGCGTGTTCTGAGTGGCTGGCTAGCATTCGTTACAGGATTTGTAACTGTTTGACAAATGGCAGCAGTAGTAGATAACTGTGCATAATTCGCTGGTATAAAAAAAAGGAAAATAAGTTAAGCGCGATAGCAGTAATGGTTAGAATGTTTAAGGAGATTATCTATGTGAACAGCAATCGCATTTTAAATTTAGCATAGTGATATAAGTAACACTTATCTTTTGGTTGTAGGCAATAAAATATGCTGAGAATGTGAGTATTGATTCTTTGACAGGACAAAAATGGTAACAAAATATCAATGATGGATGCAGACCACATGCAAATGCGGTAGCAGCTATGTTCGGTGTCGGTACATCCATCACTGATATTCTGTATATTTTTGATTTTCAGCTTCTTTTTATGAGGATGTAGCTTGAATAGAAGTAAAAAAGGAATGCAGGCAGCTGGTTTGAGAATCTGTACAGGCTGTTTTGTCGTTTCGAGTGTCTTTGCATAATTGGGTGTACTACAGGACCTTAGAATAAGCGTCTATGCTGAAATGAATAGACAGTTTTTACTATAGGAGCATATAATTAGTAAATATAGATTGGATCATGAAATGGTACAAACGCAATATACCTTGGATCAGCAAGCGTAGTTGAGCGACGGGCTATATGTTCTGTTCTTAGCAAGGCTCAGATATGTACATATATGATCAGCATTAAATGCATGTTGTGGCTGCAACTAAAAGTGTGGTTGCCCTGCCAACGAACATGCAGCTGGGAAAATGGAGGCGTACAAAGTTATCATCATTGCCTATAGAATGCGGATGTAAACCATTGAGAAAAAGGGATTTTAGAAAGTCAGAAAAAAGAAGAACGTAAAATAGATGAATGCAATAATGGGAATGGGTATGCGAACCTGAAGAACAGGAATCATCAAGTTCATCGGGTGACAATATTCTCTTATATATAATGTAGCGTCGAGTTTTGCTACAGTTTTCGTAGCAGTGTTGGGCCCGCATTTGGGTTGCAGGCTCTTGCTTTTTGCCTTTTGTTTGTTGTATCTCTTCTTTTAGCCTTTGCCAGACCGCTAATCATGTGGCATACAGTTCATTTTTTTCATTCAAAAGTTTAGTTAAATTTTCTAAATCCCCTTACAGTTCCATTTGTTGTTTCACCTTCCTTTGTGCAACTGCTTGCACCAAGCGAGCTGCTAGGTTGTTGAAAGAACAAAAGGAACTGTATGGGAACTTAGAATGAGTAACTATGTTTAAGTTCAGAATTTAACCATAAGAAACAAAGGGCATCTATTAGTTCTTTTTTTTTTTGTGATAGTAAAAGTCGATGCCATGTGAAAAGATGGTGATCAGCAGTATGGGTCAATTATCGAAGAAAGATGGGAAACAAAAGAGGATAGTGTATAGAAGTAATTTGTGCCAAAGTATATGGCACACTATCCTCTCCGGTTTCCCACCTTTCTTCAAGAATTGTAAACATATGACATGTATTGTTACTATCAGCAAAAAAAAAAAAAAAATAGCAAATAGTCTTTGTTTCTTAGGTTTTTTTTTTTTTTTTTTTTTTTTTAATCGACATACAGGTAGAAAATCTGATCTCCACCTCAAACCCCTTTTGTTATTGAAATAGTCTTGAGACAATAGTCTGCACCAGACATATTGATAGACGATTAAAATAGCAAAAGGAATTCGAGGTGAAGGTCAGATTAATAATCTTGATTGTATTAATCTGGTGTGCATAGCGGTGCTGCTGAATACATGACCTGTTACAGATATTCATAGATGAAAAAATCTGGGTAAAATGTATATAAAGTTACGATTGATGGACAGCAAATGGTTACTTTTAGATAAATAAATTCAATATACCTCAGATCAGGAGTCGTAGCCGACCGAAGTGCCACATGTTTCAATGTTAGCAAGGCTCAGATATGTACGTTTGTAATCAGCTTGTAATGTACGCTGTGGCTGCAACTGATACCGTAGTTGCCCTGCCAACGAACGCACAGCTGGAAAAATGGGAATGGACAAAGTTATCATCATTGCCTAAACACTGCAGCTGCATACCATTCAGAAAAAGGCATTTTAGAAAGGCACAAAAAGCAATAAGCTGTATTGAGGAAAAATTAGTGCTCGAAGCAAGAGATAGGAGGAAACATTTTCTTTACCTGGTAAAGGACGGATACAAAAGGTTTATGTTATGTGCCAGTAAAAGGTAACATTTATTTTTTGCATAGGTAGACGTGTAGTGACAGAATTGGTTCTGGCCAAGAATATGTTTCAAGTCTGAAAGAAAGATGGGAAACGGAAGAGAATGCTGCGAAGAAGCAATTTGGATCAAACTACTTATCACACCATTCTCTTCCGCTTCTCATCCTTCTTTCCAAATTGAAGTATATTTTTGACCAGAAGCATTTATGTCACTACAGTTATGAGTATGCAAAAAAGAACAATGTATGGTTGCTGCGTAAGCTCAATTGTTAATATCTGCAAATAGAAAAAGACGGCATATTAATAGGTGGTAGTATCCCTGAAGCGAAAATTGATGGTAAACCATAATGAATATTAACTGTTGTTGTTTTCTTAACTTAATAAAGGATATTAGCAATCAATTGATGGATAGTAAATGGTTACCGTCAGATTAATCAAGCCAACATACGTCAGATCAGGGGCCGCAGTTGACTAAGGAGGATCTAGACATTTTGACAGGCTCAGATATGCACGTTTGTGATCACCATGAATTGTACATTGTGGCTGCAACTGATATCATGGTTGCCCTGCCAACGAATGCATAGGTGGAAAAATGGGAATGTGCAAACCTATCATCATCGCCTAAATACTGTGGCTGCAAACCATTGACAAAAAGGCATTTTAGAAAGACAGAAAAAGGAATAGCTTCTATCGAAGAAAAATTACTGGTCGAACCAAGACATAGGAGGGAACGTACAGTGTTGGATTCAGTGTTGGGTTGCGGGTTTGTTTTTTACCCGTTACTTGTGTTTTGGTTTTTTTTGTACTCTGGCCGAGATATGCATTCCTCTGATCAAAATTGATGGGTAATAATATGGACGAATTTTAGAAGATCAGTTAGAAGCAAAATAGCATAGTGTAAAGAAGTAATCTGCACCAAATCATTTCTAAGACTATACTATTTTGGTTCGCATTGATCTTTTATAATTGTACTCAATTATCAGTGACCGTTTTTTGTTATATATAACATGTATTAAATAGATGCAAACTTTTTTTTGGCACATATCTTTGTTATTAATTCTTCTAGTAAAAAGTATATATATATATATATATATATATATATATATAGTGTTAGTGTAAACCTTTTAATAGAATAATGAATAACAAAGATATGCACCCAAAAAAAAGTGTGTATGTATTTATGTATTTTACATGTTATATATATAGTAACCTGAAGAATAGAAAAACCTGGTCAAAATATGTACATGAATACAGTGAATATAAAAACAGGTTGTGAAATATAAGTTGCCCTTAACTTCTGGTCATCGCCATACGCAAGAACAGAAACCTGAAGAATAAAAAAATCTAAATAAATTATGCATACGAAGACAATGACTACGCAAAGATTTAAAAAGTATGAATGTTGAGTGTAAATACCATGTAAATATAGTGGTAGCTGAAAGGAGGCAATCATATGCAGTGAGACAGTTCAGTGTAAGAAAAATGTTCAGTACAAAAAACAACAACAAAGTATCAACGATGGATGTATACACCATATGAAACTGGGTATAGCTGCATATGTGCAGTAACCGTGACTGGTTGCCATACATCCATCGCTGATATTCTGTCTGTTTTTTTTTACAATCTTTAGTTTTACATTATCTGAGTTTGACCTGTAGATAAATTCAGAAATTGATATCAGTGGATTGATATTAAAAACTGATTGCAAGAAATAAATATACCTGGCACAGGTGCAAATCTAAGAGATTGGGTTACCAAAAGCTACATATTAACTTCTTTAAGCAGAGTAACAGGTTCATGACAGCCTATGACAACCAATAAGTAACAAAGTTAAACATTTTAGCCGAGGTCTGCGAAGAAGGTATCAGTTTAATATCATTGGGTTGATATTAATAAGCGATTGCAAGAAGTAAACATACCTGGTACGGTTGCAAATCTAAAAGTTTGCCCTGCCAAGTGGCAGAACTCATCAGAGGCTATTGTGCAAACATGTACGTGCGATCATCATTTGATATGAAAATCACAACATTTGTACAGCAGGCATAAAGAGTTTACAACCAATAAGCGACAAAATGAAACACTTTAGCTCAGATCTGTGAAGAAGTTATGAATTTCATATCATTGGACTGATATTAATAAGCGATCAGAAGAAATGAATATACCTGGCACGGCTGCAAATCTGAAAGTTTGCCCTGCCAAGTGCCAGGGATTCATTTCTTAAATCAGGGTCACAGACTCATCACAGCCTATTGTGCAAACATCCATGCATGGTAATTATCTCATATGAAAATGACAACATTTCTACAGCAGGTGTCAAAAGTTTACAACCAATAAGTGAAAAACTCAAACAATTTAGCTCAGGTCTGTGAAGAAATTATGAGTTTTACATCATCAGAAATAAATACACGTGGCACGGCTGCAAATCTGAAAGATTGCCCTGCCAAGTGCCAGAGATTCACTTCTTAAATCAGACTCACAGACTCATCACAGCCTATTGCGCAGCCATTCATGGATGTTAATTATTTCATATGAAAATGACAACATTTCAACAGCAGGCAACAAAAGTTCACAAAGAACATGTGCACAACTACCAACAAAATCACAGGGAAGAGACATGTATAAATCTTCAGCGAATTCTATCATTTGTTAGCGATCGGAAAAAGGCTAAAAAAATCGAGGCCAACACTGGTACAACAACTGTAACCAAACTCCACAGTCCATTATATATAGGAGAGTGCAAGAGCAAAGGAGGTGGTCATCACATTCTCCACTGCATTCTCTCATTTGGTAGCAACACCAGCCACTCTAAATCGAGGGCAGTTGCAAAACGGATCCGGTTACATAGGCAGTAGTCATACCATGATATTTAAGAACTCTATTGCTGAAACCGTTGCAAGGAACACTAAACAGACAGCATGGCTGCAACCGCAATCTTAGTTACCTTGGCAAGCAACATGTGTTCAGAGAATGTAAGGTGACAAAATTATCCCAGCTGCTGCACAGAGACAGCTGAAAAGAGGTGGTGGCTGCAAAATAAGACCGGTTGCTTAGCTATTGTTTAGACCATGCCGCCCGGTAATTGCCTTGCCACCACCTGATTATATAATAGCCGAAGTAAGCTGCTGATTGCCTTGCCACCAGCTAATTATATAATAGCCAAAGCAAGGTGAACATGTATACGAAACAGGTCCAGTCACATAATTAGCATTCATACTATGGCATTCAAGAATTTTGCCGCGAATATCTTTGCAAGGCAACTGTAACACCAACACAGAAGAAAAAGGCAAGTAAGTAAACTGAATCGCGGTGAAAAAATCTGAGACGTCGGTTACACCACTTGATATGGCACTCATATCTGCCATTTCAGGTAATAACAGGTATAGGTAACATATCAAGTGACCTAACAAACGCATCACAAACATGAAGATAATATTTTTTAGCCACACAAAACATCGAAAAGGCAGCTGCATAGACCTTAAAGAAACAAAATACCGGTAGACTACGGCAAAAGAAGCAGACACATAAGTAAAAGATCAACATAACTCAAAGACATGTAAAACAGCAGGTACCATAACGGTCGCGCACGCAAGAAGCAAAAAAAAAAAAAAAAACACGGTGACTGAAACAATGAACAAATAACGCACAACAAAAAAAAACACCAACCACCACAAAGGAGAGCTACATAAGCAAAAGAAATCTAAATGACCATAACCGATCCGCAAGTAGACAACACTGGCAACCAAGCAAACATAACGAAGCGGTGAACAGATAAACTATCAAAAAAAAAAAAACAGTAACTACTACAAAGAACAGCCATACAAAAAAAAAAACGCTAACCACCACAAAGAACAGCTACGTAAGGAAAAGAAAATGTAAAAGGCCATAACCGATCCGGCAAGCGCACATAACCAAACGGTGAACAAATAAGGTACCACATAGAAAAAACAGCAACCATTAGAAAGAACAGGCACATAAGCAAAAGAAATCTAAAAGACCATAACCGATCCGAAAGTAAAATGATGAACAAATAAGGTACTACAAAAAAAAAAGTAACCACCACAAAGAACAGCTACATAAGCAAAAGAAATCTAAAAGATCATAACCGATCCGCAAGTAAACGACGACGTCAGTCAAGCACACATAACAAACAGTGAACAAATAATCTACCACAAAAAAAAAAAGTAACCACCACAAAGAACAGGCACATAAGCAAAAGGAATCTAAAAGACCATAACCGATCCGCAAGTAAACACCACCGGCAGCCAATTAGGGTTTCGTTAGAAGGCAGTAGAACGTGCAAGAGTAAGTGAAGTGGTAGGTACCCGGATTGTGGTAGCTAAAGAAGCGAAGGAACAAACCAAAGGAGAAAACCGGGAGCCCACAGCCCAAAACGGAGCCCAACACTGCTACAACAACTGTAGCAAAGGTCGACGCCAAATTATATATATGGTAATGCTCTTAAATGATCCTTGTCAAAAGTCTCCTATTCCTTTGCATTTAATTCTTAGAAGTCACATAGCAGTTATATGTATCAAAGTATGAGCCCATAGAAGTTCGAGTTAAACTAAACATGCCAGTAAACATGGGCTCAGGCCCATTCTGGATCGTTATTTTTTCAATCACTTTGGATTTTTGAAAATGTTTTAGGTAAAAAAATTAGCAACCAATTTTTTCTATTCGGTCTTGGTATTTGAAGTATAAAAAATATCATTAAATACAACGAACTTTCATAAAGTGTTATAATATGCGCATTTTGATGTGTTGTCACGTTAAAAATAATGGCACGTATCAGTTTTCTGGTATGTCAACAGATCAAAATGTGCATATCGAAACACTTTGAGAAAGTTTGTTGCATTTAAAGATATTTTTTATAGTACACACACCAAAGCGAGATTTTGAACTAAAATTGTTGCTATTTTTTTTTTTATTATTATTTTTTTTTAACCTAAACTAAAGTGATTCCCATGTCAGTATTATGAAAAATAACCACCCTACACAAAGCTGCTAAGGATGATGCTAAAATTGTACTCGTAATATCAATTTTCTTTAATGATACGTTTTTTTTAACACAATCTATGTGAAAGCAATTCACATATCGATATTTACATAAGAGCACTATCATTTAAAATTAATTTATATATACACTAGCTCAAATATATATCTAGTTTTATCTATGCTAATTCTAATAAAACAAATTTTTTTTGTGAAGTAGTTTTATTCTTGAGTTACAATATTTGACAAACAAAACGTGTATTTCCAAACAACTTCGGTATTAATTAATACAATCATATATTGAAACTTGAAAATTCATATAAACCAGGCGAGCTCGTGCGATACACTTCATTGTATATGTATAAGTTATTGTTGATAAAGTTGGTGGCTCGTTGTGTTATCGGGAACTAAGAAGAAGTATCAAGCATATTGTGTAACTTCGCTTATTGAAGTTTTAAAAGAGTTTTAAGTTTTAAAAATTCACGATTCGTTGCTTGAATCTCAACTTTCTAAAATTATAGTTTATAATGAAATCTATATCTTTATACTTACATCTATTGCATAAACTCCAACATTTTAAATTTATAAAAAAGTTTAAAATTTTTGATATTATACTTACATCTATTGCAGAAACTCAACATTTTAAATTTATAAAAAAAAAAAAATAAAAAAAAAATAAAAAAAAAAATAAATAAATAAAATCTTAGATATCGGATATTTACATTTGTCGCATAAAACTCTAACTTTAACATATTAAATAATAATTTATAATGAAGATTTAAATCTTCAGAAGTCACATTTGTTGCAGGAAATTCAAACTTTTATTATTATTATTTTTTTGTAATTTTAAATTTATAATATTATACTTACATCTATTGCATAAAATCAACATTTTAAATTTATTGTATAAAATCAACATTTTAAATTTATAAAAAAGTTTAAAATATATGATATTTATATTTGTCGCATTAAACTCAAAATTTATCTTATTAAATAATAATTTATAGTAAAGATTTAAATCTTAAGAACTCACATTTGTTGCATCAAATTTAAATTTTTATTATTATATATTTGCATTAGTAAACTTTTATTACAATATAGTTTTTTTTTTTTTTTTTTTTTTTTTTACATGTAAAAAGAATATTATAATCACTAATACTTACATGATATGAAACTTTTATTGTTTGTACAAAAAAATTATGATTATTACTAGTATTTTGCCTTTATGACATGAAATTCATTTTTTCCTTATTTGTAAAAGAAAATATTATACTCATTAATACTTTGCATTTATGACATGAAACTCTATGTTTATATAGATATCTTCTATCTAACTATACTTAAAGAATGAGTTGCAAGTTGTTCCCATATTGAATGTGAGCATTAATGTCATAAGCCAAGAAACTCAAATATGAAGTATAAGCTCATAAATTTCGTGCAGGTCGAGCTTATTTTAAAGCTTCTACGCATTAAACCAAAAAAAAATTGATAATAATAATGAAAGGTATAAAGCCTCATTGATGATGTGGTTTAAGACACCTTGCCTTCCATCTTCCTAAAGTGATGGTCTTTCAACTCCTGCTCATTGAATGGTTGCAGGTTTATCATGTTCTTGAACTGTATAAATAGATCTTCTGGGTGGTATGAGCCATGCACATTTTCCAACTATACATTCTGTAGCATCATGTCTAAGTCCAACAAAAAGCAAGTTAAAAATTACACTCTTGATCAGTTGAAAGAAGGCATCGATGGCCCCATTGTGGTGATGATATGCAGAACGTGGGATGTTCATAATATCAACGGTCGATACCTGAGCACTGACTTTGTTGTTTCAGATGAAAAGGTGAAATTAATATCATTATTTTGCATCATTGTAAATGTCCTAATAGGTATGTCTTGATAAACTGATGTGGGTTAATTCTCTTCCAGGAAAATGTCATGCATTGTACCATGAAAAGCAACATTTCTCACTGTTTTGTTGACAAGATCCAGCCCGGTGCTGTCGTCTCTATGAGTTATTTTTTAGTGCAACGGAGAGATGAGTACCGTGTAATCAGAGATAACAATTACGCCATTGAGGTTAATGGTTCCACAACAGTACGTAAAGTTTCCAACAAAGTCGGTGGCTTTTTGAGGCATCCGTTCCAGCTTATGGAGTTTGAGAGTATCCAGCCTACGGGAAAAAAATATCTGATTGGTACATAGTTTACTATTTAAATAAGAAAAGTTTCAAATATATTTGTATTGGTAGGTTAATATTCATGGCATTCATGTTGTAGATGTCATTGGTTTTGTTACAACCGTTGGGAGATCTGCACAGCCAAGAACCGGCTCAAAGAACCTTGATTTCTCCCTTATAAATGAAAGGTATTGACTCCTTCCTCTGATAATATTTACATGCTAAGCAATTATGGTCCCATTTTAAAGTTACCCGGTTGAATATCCTATGTTTGCCTGGATCAGGGGTCGCGCCTTACGGGTCACCCTATGGGGAAAGTTGGGTGATCAATTCTTGAAGATGATGTCTACTCATTCTGGAAAGTACACTATAATCCTAACCTCCTTGACAGCCAGATATTTTAATGGTTAGTTTAAGGCCGTGTCGTTTAGCGTTAAAAACCCTGTTTGTCATACCTTTTTAACTGTGTTTACCTTATAGGCCAACTGGGCGTTTCTAGCTGTTCATCTACCCTTATCCTGGATAGCGATGATATCCCCGCCATTGTTGTGTTTAAGTCTCAGATAAGGTATCAATTATCATATGTTATGCATCATTTATGGTTTTAAAATTAAAAATACTAAGGATAACAAATAATCGCAGTGGTCTTGATGGTGATGAGCCAACTTTGCCTATTACATCGACTAAATCACAAATTGGGACCTCGAGGAGCTGTTAACTTTGGGTCGTAACGGAGACAAAGATGTACTTTGTTTTTAATCTATAACATTCAAATATATAAGTGATGCAATATCACCTGTTAAGATTTTAACCGTCTCTTTTTTCAACTTTGGCCTCTCTTAAGTGATGCAAAATGATGCAAAATACTAAGGATAACAAATACTATCTGTTGCAACACCATGAAACGGCCCAAATGACTCGGCCTCTCTTAATGTCTGATCACGCTTTTCAATTTTGGACCTTAGCTGGTTACACTTCTCACCAATATCCATGAGGAATGCTTCAAGTTCAGTGTGTTCCTGCACAAATAGAAACTGGAAGCATTCGTTCAGCTGATTTGACCCGGATGCTTCTTTCAATTCCTCGATGTTTGGGGTTGGAATAGCAGCCATTGGAGAAGAAGTTAGATAGGTAGATGAAGGCTCTTTGTTTAGAAAATGTGGTGTATGTGTGAGTAACACTAGGTTAAGATGGTTTAAATAAGCAATTCAATAATGCACTGAAGAAGCATCATTGCAAAACTTAACTCCCGTGCAGATATATCAAATCAGTATTTAATGATATGCATATGATCAGGCATAACCTAAACAACTTTTCATTACTGATGCATATGATGAGCCATATGATGATTGTTTCATTTTCCACATTAAAAATCTGCCTATTTATTTTATACCCTCTCATATTTAGACATGTATAAATATAAAGTATCTATAACTAAAGTCTGTATTTGATATTTTATTCAACGGCACGATTTCAGATATTGGATGAACTTAAGGAGAAAGCCGGTTCTCCCCGCTTACATGACCGTATGCGGGTGTGGTTTAACCAAGTGATTGATGATGGAGAGACGTTTGCATTCTTGCTTCGTGATTGCCGTGATCATCTTAAGAGGGTCATTCACAAACGTCGCATGCTGATTGCAGACATGAAAAGCCTGGGAGAGCATGGGATGACTGCTGACTGTTTGAATGCATTGAAGAAAACTATGGCTAGGGATTGCGATATGCTCAACGGGTTGATGGAGATGTTTCTTGATACAAAGGAAGGTATTCGTGAGCAGGAAGTATATGTGAAAAAATTGAATGAACATTAGGTTATGTTTGGTTTGGTTGAAAATTTGATGGAAAAAATATTCACATGTAATGGAATAAAATAGTAAAAGTTGTAATGCTGGGTTGGAAAAATTTATGCCACCATTTAACCTTAACTATTGGGGTAAAAATGGGAGGGTTGGGTCATGAGAAAAATGTTGCAGCAGCCATTACCAAACATCCTTTAACGCAGAACATTTGCAGAGAAATGTTGCAGCGGGCATTGCCAAACACCCAATAAAGTTTGGCTTGGTTGAAAATTTAATGCAAAAACTATTTAGGTGTATTGGAATAAAATAGTCAAAGTTGTAATGCTCCGTGGAACAATTTCTCCAAACATGAAACCTTAACTCTTGATGTAAAAATGGATCTTAATACAGGTTGGGAATTTAAAAAATGACACCAATCTCATACAATATGCACTTAGCTACTTGACCTATCAGGAAAATATTGAATCACCCATTGCTAAACACCCCTTAAAGCTGAACATTTGCAAGAAAATGTTGGAACAGCCACACCTAAGTGCTACCACCAATTTATACATTTTCATTATCCATAAAACTCAATTAGATGCTTCATACTAGGATTTATATTTCCTCAAAACGGCGTTGTGAATGTTTCAACACATGCTGATTACTAAACCACATTTCCTCAAAACAGCAACGGATGTTTTGTTCTTGGATTTTTAGATAACTCAGATATGCTATGCGCCTGTCCTTTGCTTTGTATTTGTGCTGCTCTTATTGTTTTTGACACAGGATATAGCAATACTTCGAGTAGTACAAACTGATAACACATGATGAGCAGTACTAAGTTCATAGGTAGCAGTACAAAGTATCAACTAGCATTGATGTTTGGTGTAGCTGCCATTGATCAAAGATTTGAAGTTTGGAAATTAGAAATAGGGTTATAAAAAGTGTTGGGAATTAAATATTCAAGAAGATTAATATCGGGTTCTGCTCAAGAAATACTCTTAAGTATCATTCTACTGCTAGAGCATTTGATTCTACTGCTAGCATTAAACGTTCTACTGCTGAATGATTCTGCTGCTGATGAAGAACTTTCTACTGCTAAATGGATAACTATCGAATGATTCTGCTGCTGAGTAGATAAGTATTCAAAGATATTATGTGTATTAAAGTAAACAATACACGGTAAATAATATATTACCCCATGTGATCAGTCATTATGTTATATTCTCAGAACAAGTTGTAAACATAGATACATGTTGTATCTTAATGACTGACACTCTCAAAGCATGTGTTCGATTAGACTTGACAATATTGTAAAGATCTCTCTTGGACTATAAAAGAGGAATCTTAGACTAGATATTAAGTGTGAATAATTAAGTGCTTAGAATATATCTGTTAAGAACATAGAACAAACACAAATATCATAAGTCATAAAAATATAAGATTCAAGGTTTTGTAACCCTAGTGATAGTGAAGATCACTCGTATTATTTTGAATAATATTGAATCATTTGGTGTTAACATTGTATGTTCATTGTTCGTTACAAAAGCATTACTTTCCATTTCCATAACCAAAATAACCTTCTAAGTGTGATTAAGTAGTTTCCGCATACTTGATCATATTAACTCAACTTATCACATACACAAAGCAACAAAGGTTTAACCACCTTATAGTGTATAGATCAACCTCTCAATTGGTATCAGAGCAAGGTTGATAAAGTTGATTTAGAAGAAGAAGAAGAAGAAGAAGAAGAAATGGACGTTGAATCTATTCAGACCAATGTTGCTGCAAAATTACCCATGCTCAAACAGAATGAGTTTGAGATGTGGAGGCTGAGGATAGAGCAATATTTCCAAGCGCAAGACTATGCACTTTGGGAGATTATTGAAGATGGAAACTCTTACCAGCCTACCACCACTACCTCAACAGTGGAAGGCAAAGTGGTAACAACTCTGCAGACACACCCAACATCTGTAGAAGACTGAATAAAGAAGAAAAATGACTTAAAGGCAAGAAGCATGCTGATGATGACCATTCCCAATGATCAACTTTTAAACTTCAGCAATTTCAAAGATGCCAAGTCATTATTTGAAGCTATTGTTGCCAGATATGGTGGAAATGAAGCCACCAAGAAAACACACAAGACACTGCTCAAGCAGCAGTTTGAAAACTTCTCCTCTACAAACAATGAATCTCTTGACCATATGTTTAATAGGCTTCAGAATATTGTGAGCCAACATGCTATTCTTGGTGTTGAAATACCTCAAGAAGATTTGAACTCAAAATTTCTGAGAAGCTTACCAGAAGAGTGGGCTATACATGTTGTTGTCTGGAAGAATAAGCCAGACCTTGATACAATGGAGCTGATAGATTTGTATAGTAACTTTAAGATTATGGAGCAAGATTTGAAGAAGAATGGAGGTACTAGTTCTAATACTGGGAACATGGCATTTATGTCAACTCCTAGTACCTCAAAATCAAGTGAAGTGGTGAAAGTTGTTGATGGTGTTGGTGCTGCTAGTTCATCAAGCAGTACCATGGGTATTTTGGATAAGAAGACTTGTTGTGCATTTCTCACAAGTCGAAATGATGGGTCCATGCTCACTTATGAAGACCTCCAAGAGATCAATGATGATGATCTGGAGGAAATGGACCTAAAATGGCAAATTTCTCTTCTTAGCACGAGAGCCAAGAAGTTCTATCAAAGGACGGGGAAGAAGCTCTTAATCAACAACACTTATACTGCTGGTTTTGACAAGTCAAAGATAGAGTGCTATAACTGCCACATGATGGGGCACTTCTTAAGAGAATGTAGAAGGCCAAGGCAGCAAGATAGCAAGAACAAAGGTTTTGGAAGCACATCCAAAAGAAAGGAGGTTTCTGAGCCAAACTCAAAAGCTATGGTAGCTATTGATGGGCTAGGTTTTGATTGGAGTTTCATGGCTAATGAAGAAGAAGATTCTTCACAGATGGCACTCATGGCTTTTTTTACTACTGAGGTACAATCTCATAAAGCTTGTTCAAATGCTTGTACTGCTGTTAAAGAATTACAAACTTTAATAAAACATTATGATGAACAAAAGAAAGAGCTAAGCAAAACTCATCAAAACTATATAAATTATAAGTGTGGTTTAGAATCAGTAGAAAAGCAGATCCTATACTACAAAGAAAATGAACTTGCTTTTTCGGATGACAAAGCTCTTCTTAGACAAGACATATTCTTTAGAGATGCTGAAAATAAGCTTTTAAGAGAGGCTTTTGACAGGGTCAAAAAGGAAAATGGAAACATTCACTTAACTACAAAAACACTAGAACATGCTTCTAGAGGTGTGACCAACATGATAGAATGCCAAGTGATCAACAGAGCTAAGTCAGGAGTAGGATATAAGAGTGTCCCACCTCCATACAGAGGTATCCCTAAACCCCCAGGGATTGACCTAGAAAATTCAGGTGTCCCTGAATTTCAACAACCTGTGCTACAATATGGTGTACAGCCAAAAACAAAGCTAGTTGTTGATGAACCTAAGAAAGTTAGTGAAAGTTTAAGTAAAACTTTACTTTTTTTGGACAAGGTGTCCTCTGATAGAAGATCAGATAGAGTAGTCATTGAAGACTGGGTATCTGATGATGATGAAGATGAACATGTTATGTCTAAACCTGAAGTAGTTAAGAAAGCAGGAACAAGGGTTCCTAATTTGATCAAAAAGGATACTGTTAAGCCTAGAACAAACATTAAACATGTTAGGCAACCAATTAAATATTGTGAACAATATAGATCCACTAGCAAGCCCAGAGGTAACCAAAGAAATTGGAATGGCCTCAAGTCTAACCAATTAGGTGATGACTTTTTCTTTTATAATAAAGCTTGTTACACATGTGGTAGTTTTGATCATCTTGCAGCTTTCTGTAACAAATAGGTATCTGGGTATGAAAACAATAGGGTGAATTTCAAAAGGCAAACTCCTCAAACTCTCTTTCACTCTAAGTCTAAGAGAACAAAACCCAGAGCAGTTACAAAAGCAGTTTCTGCTGCTAGACCATTCATGACTATTAACCCAAGACCAACAGTTAAAGATGCAAAATCTTTTTATAAAAATGCATCAAAGACTGTTCAAAGGCCCATTAAAACAAGAGCAGTGGTCCAAAAACAAGTTTGGAAACCAAAGGGAACAACTACACAGCTAGCAGTTTCTGCTGCTAAGCATGTAGTTCATACTACTGCTAAGGGAAACAGGGCAAATGCTGTTAAGGTCTCAGCATGTTGGATTCTTAAATCCAATGTTGCATCAACTATTCTCAAGAGATTAAATTTCATTGATGCAAGAGGCAGATCCAAGTCAGTAATGGCTTGGGTCCCCAAAGGAAACTAATACTCCTTATTACTGTGCAGGAACATTCAATTGATAAACAAGAGGATCAAGGATACTCAGATAGTGGATGTTCAAGGCACATGACAGGCAACAAGTCCTATCTTTCTGATTTTCAAACATTAGATGGTGGCTATGTTACCTTTGGAGGAGGTATTGGTGGCAAAATTTCCGGTAAAGGTACAATTAAAACTGGAAATTTAGATTTTGAAGATGTGTACTATGTACAAGAGCTAAATTATAATCTTTTTAATGTCTCACAAATGTGTGATAAAAAGAACAAAGTTCTTTTCTGTGACACTGAATGTCTTGTGCTTTCTCCTGATTTTAAGATGCCTGATGAAAGTCAAGTACTTCTTAAAATTCCTAGAAAGGGCAATATGTACAGTGTTGATATGAAGAACATTGTTCATAAAAGGCTTTAACTTGTCTTGTTGCAAAGGCCACATTGGATGAATCAATGTTATGGCATAGGAGGCTTGGTCATATTAATTTCAAAACCATAAATCAGATTGTTAAGAATGGTTTGGTAAGAGGTTTACCTCAAAAACGATTTGAAAATGATCAAACATGCATTGCTTGTCTTAAAGGCAAACAACACAAGGCCACTTGTAAGCCCAAGATTTTTAACACTATCAATCAATCATTATTTATGCTTTATATGGACTTGTTTGGTCCTACAAATGTTAGAAGTATGCAACATAAGAGATATTGTCTAGTTATTACTGATGACTATAGTAGTTTTCTTTTTAGCTACTAAGGATGAGACACCTAGCATCCTTAAGACTTTCATTACTGAGATAGAAAACCTAGTAGACAAAAGAGTAAAAGTCATTAGATGTGATAATGGGACAGAGTTCAAAAATAGAGTTATGGATGAATTCTGCAAAGAAAATGGTATTAGGAGAGAATTTAGTGTTGCTAGAACTCCACAACAGAATGGAGTTGCTGAAAGGAAAAATGGAACACTAATAGAAGCTGCTAGAACTATGTTAGCTGACTCTAAGTTGCCTATCACTTTTTGGGCTGAAGCAGTCAACACTGCTTGCTATGTTCATAATAGAGTTTTAGTTGTCAAACCTCACAATAAGACATCACATGAACTTTTTAGAGGTAGAACTTCTGCAATAGGATTTCTCAGACCTTTTGGATGTCATGTGACAATTCTAAATACCTTAGACCATCTAGGAAAGTTTGATGGTAAAGCAGATGAAGGATTCTTAGTTGGATATTCTCTCAATAGTAAAGCATTTAGAGTATACAACATAAGAACTAAGCGAGTAGATGAGAACCTGCATGTGGAATTTTTAGAGTATAAATCCAATGTAGCAGTTCAAGGTCCTAATTGGCTATTTGATCTAGAGTCATTAACCCATTCTATGAATTATGTGCCTGTTGTTGCAGAAACTAATGATTTTTCAGGGTCATAAACAACAAATGAGGTAGGGTTAGACAAGGAGACAAATCATGATCATGTATGGATGCCAATAAGTACCAGTGTGGCTTCAACTTCAACAAATGATGAATCTTCTTCTGGTAAAGCTAAAGAAGATGTTGAAGATGAACACAAGGAAGATGGAACAAAGGAACAACAAAATGTTTCTGCTGATGATAGTGCTGCTGAGACAGAGCATTCTACTGCTAGGCTAAATTTTTCTGCTGCTAGGCCAAATGATTCTACTGCTAGCCCTTCAGACTCAAATGAGTCAGATTTCTCAGATAAAGAGGTAGATTTGAGCAATATCACACCTAACTATCAAGTTCCTTCTACTCCACACACAAGGATTCACAAAGTCCACTCCCTGGAAAATGTGATTGGAGATGTACAATCAGGTGTGAAGACAAGACAACAACTGATGTCTTCAGACCAACAAGGGCTTCTTGATGCCCTTTATGCTTCAAAACAGCATGAGTTTTCAAACTCTTGCTTGTTTGTATGTTTTCTCTCACAAGATGAACCAAAGAACATTCTGAAAGCCTTAGATGATTCAAGCTAGGTAGAGTCTATGCAAGAGGAGCTTCTTCAGTTCAAGATTCAGAAGGTATGGGTGCTAGTTGATTTACCTAAGGATGCAAAGGTAATTGGCACTAGATGGGTTTTCAAGAATAAAAGGGATGAAAGGGGAATAGTGATTAGGAACAAGGCTAGATTAGTAGCCCAAGGGTACACACAATAAGAAGGTATAGACTATGATGAGGTTTTTGCTCCAGTAGCAAGACTTGAGGCAATTAGGCTTTTCTTAGCTTATGCTTCATTTTTAGGCTTCACAGTTTATCAAATGGATGTCAAGAGTGCATGTTTATATGGTACTATTGAATAAGAGGTTTATGTCTCACAACCTCCTGGTTTCATTGATCCTGACCATCCAGACAAGGTGTACAAAGTTGTAAAAGCTCTATATGGCCTACATCAGGCACCAAGAGCTTGGTATGAAACACTGGCTTCCTATTTAAAAGAGAATGGATTTCAAAGAGGAAAGATTGATCAGACACTTTTCATCAAACAACACAAGAAGGATCTTCTGTTAGTGCAGGTGTATGTGGATGACATTATCTTTGGATCTACAAGAAAGGAGATGTGTTTGGAATTTGAGAAGCTTATGCATGATAAGTTTCAGATGAGTTCCATGGGGGAACTTACATTGATTTTGGGTTTGCAAGTTAAACAGTCATATGAAGGCATATTTATTAGTCAAGATAAATATGTTGCTGAGATACTTAGGAAGTTCAACTTTGCTGATTCAAAAATGGCAAGCACACCAATGGACTCTGAGAAGCCACTTCTTAAAGACTTAGATGGAGAAAATGTGGATGTACACACATACAGATCTATGATAGGATCTTTGATGTATCTTACATCATCAAGACCTGATATCATGTTCTCTGTTTGTGCTTGTGCAAGATTTCAAGTAACTGCAAAGGTTTCTCATTTAACAGCAGTCAAGAAAAATTTTAGATATCTCAAGGGTCAACCTAGGTTGGGACTATGGTATTCTAGAGAGTAACCTTTTGACTTGGTAGCATTTTCGGATAGTGATTATGCTGGTGCTAGCTTGGACAGAAAGTCAACAACTGGAGGATGTCAATTCTTTGGGTGTAGACTTATCTCATGGCAGTGTAAGAAGCAAACAATTGTGGCTACTTCAACAACTGAAGTTGAATATGTAGCTGCTGCAAGTTGCTGTGCTCAAGTCCTATGGCTTCAAAACCAAATTCTTGACTATGGGTACAATTTTATGAATACTGTTATTCATATTGATAATAGTAGTACTATTTTCATTATTAAAAATCCAGTACAACATTCTAAAACAAAACACATTGGAATTAGACATCATTTTATAAGAGACTGCAATGAGAAAAGGTTAATTCAAGTTCTTAAAATTGCTTCAGAATACAACTTTGCAGATCTGATAACAAAAGCTTTTGATGTTGGAAGGTTTCAGTACTTGGTAGCAAGTATTGGAATGCTTAATCTTTGAATTTTTCAAACTAATGTGTTTTTGTATATAAATTTTTGGTTGTACTGCTAACTTTATAAGTTAATGCTGCTATTACAAAAGTTTGTGCTGCTAGTACAAATTTAAATTGTGTTATTCATACAGTTAGTCCTATGATTATTCTAATACAAGACAAGTACTTTGTACATTGTTCTTTTGGTTTTAGACTAACAATTTCAGGTATGAACATGTGAACACAAAGGAAGTTTCAAGTGAAATGGAAGCAGCAGAATGATAATATCAGTTGCTGACATAATAGGTTTATGATAGAAAGAGTTTGGGAATTTCAAACCTCCTTAAAACTTCTTTCTTGAAGCTTGATTATGATGTTTCACATTGAATTGATGACTTAGTTGATCAGAAAGTAACTGATACAACTCACTTTCTATCATTTTATACTTTTAAGTATAATGAGCAAGTCTAAGGACATCTGATAGAAAGAACAGCTAGTAAAAGTGAATCTAACACTTGTGTTAGAGGTAGCAATTGCTATGAGCTGGAAACCCTGTCAAGAAAGCCTTTTGAATAGGTTTATCTTTACACAGGCAGTTATTTATAACTGAAAACATTGGTTCTCACACAACCAGAGGTTGCTTTAAACCGAAATTTTGATTAAGTGTCTGTTATACACTTAATCCCTTCAAAATGTTTGTAAGCAGTATGGTTTTTCATAATAAAATCGTGAACATACTGCTAAGTCAAAAGTTTCTTAAAAATGATTTTCAAAGGGACTCACAAAAACCATCAAATGATGGACCATGAGTCAAATGCCCCATGAATCACCTCTCATAGGAGTTAACACACCTAGAAGTGATGAGGGCAGCAAATTAAATTCTTAAGGAATTGATGGCTACATGTACAATATTGTCTGATAACAAGTTCTAATAGATAGATCAGATGATGGGGAGAGAAATATTTTGGTACATTGTGAGAGATCTTCCAAACAGGGGAGGAAATAAACCCAAAGAAGGAAGATTAACCAATGAAAGGAAGGAAAAGACAAGAGCATACAAGATGATGACATGGAGGTTGAAAATGACAAGAACAGAGCTGATTCTGGAGTATTATATATATTCAGAAGGGATGAAGCATTCCAAAGGAGAAAGTTCTATCTAGGTCAAACGGAGAAAAGTTTCAATTTCAGTTCACTACGTTTGTTCATCACTTGCAAAGGCATGCTGATAGATGATTTCACTTGTTGAAACAAGCATCCAAGATACACAGCATCATTGCCTCTTATAATTCCACCATCCAAGGAAATTGCACCATCTTTTAGGCTTTGTTTAAACCTTGAAGATAGGTACTAATATTCTCGAAGTCAAAACATTTTCTCAAAGCATGGGAGGGTTGGGTCATGAGAAAAATGTTGCAGCAGCCATTACCAAACACCCTTTAACGCAGAACATTTGCAGAGAAATGTTGCAGCGGGCATTGCCAAACACCCAATAAAGTTTGGTTTGGTTGAAAATTTAATGCAAAAACTATTTAGGTGTATTGGAATAAAATAGTCAAAGTTGTAATGCTCCGTGGAACAATTTCTCCAAACATGAAACCTTAACTCTTGATGTAAAAATGGATCTTAATACAGGTTGGGAATTTAAAAAATGACACCAATCTCATACAATATGCACTTAGCTACTTGACCTATCAGGAAAATATTGAATCACCCATTGCTAAACACCCCTTAAAGCTGAACATTTGCAAGAAAATGTTGGAACAGCCACACCTAAGTGCTACCACCAATTTATACATTTTCATTATCCATAAAACTCAATTAGATGCTTCATACTAGGATTTATATTTCCTCAAAACGGCGTTGTGAATGTTTCAACACATGCTGATTACTAAACCACATTTCCTCAAAACGGCAACGGATGTTTTGTTCTTGGATTTTTAGATAACTCAGATATGCTATGTGCCTGTCCTTTGCTTTGTATTTGTACTGCTCTTATTGTTTTTGACACAGGATATAGCAATACTTCGAGCAGTACAAACTAATAACACATGATGAGCATTACTAAGTTCATAGGTAGCAGTACAAAGTATCAACTAGCATTGATGTTTGGTGTAGCTGCCATAGATCAAAGATTTGAAGTTTGGAAATTAGAAATAGGGTTATAAAAAGTGTTGGGAATTAAATATTCAAGAAGATTAATATCGGGTTCTGCTCAAGAAATACTCTTAATTATCATTCTACTGCTAGAGCATTTGATTCTACTGCTAGCGTTAAACGTTCTACTGCTGAATGATTCTGCTGCTGATGAAGAACTTTCTACTGCTAAATGGATAACTATCGAATGATTCTGCTGCTGAGTAGATAAGTATTCAAAGATATTATGTGTATTAAAGTCAACAATACACGGTAAATAATATCTTACCCCATGTGATCAGTCATTATGTTATATTCTTAGAACAAGTTGTAAACATACATACATGTTGTATCTTAATGATTGACACTCTCAAAGCATGTGTTCGATTAGACTTGACAATATTGTAAAGATCTCTCTTGGACTATAAAAGAGAAATCTTAGACTAGATATTAAGTGTGAATAATTAAGTGCTTAGAATATATATGTTAAGAACATAGAACAAACACAAATATCATAAGTCATAAAAACATAAGATTCAAGGTTTTGTAACCCTAGTGATAGTGAAGATCACTCGTATTATCTTGAATAATATTGAATCATTTGGTGTTAACATTGTATGTTCATTGTTCCTTACAAAAGCATTACTTTCCATTTCCATAACCAAAATAACCTTCTAAGTGTGATTAAGTAGTTTCCGCATACTTGATCATATTAACTCAACTTATCACATACACAAAGCAACAAAGATTTAACCACCTTATAATGTATCGATCAACCTCTCAAAAAGTTATGCCCTAAACTGCAAATTTATGTGGTTGTGATGATAAGTGATTAATTGTTGTATAAATAACGAAAAAAAAAGACACTCAAGAGGCATGATTGCAAGACTTAACCCCGGTGTTAATTCAGCCTTTGCACCTTCTCCCATGCAGAAATATCAAATCAGTATTTAACAAAATTTTTAGCAGTGCAAAATAAACCCCTCATTTATCAATTTGCTAAAAAAAACCCCCTCAATGCATACATTAAACCATAACTAAAACAAGTAATATGAAAAGATAAATTGGAAGTTGAAATCCCAAAATGAATATACAACAACTAAAATCATATCCAAATGTCTTTAAAATCAAAGTTTATACTTTATCATGTGAAGAGACTAACTTATTTATATTAAAAGATTACATGTGAAGAGACTATTTTAAATGTAACATATTGGAAAAACTCTCTTCACATATACTCTTTTAATGTGAATAAACTATTTTAAATACAAAAGTTACGATAACATCACAACTTATAAACATAATGAGGAAAATTACTACAAAACATTAATCTATGAACATTTAGATGCAATTTGTGCAACGCAAAAAATAATATATGAAGTGTGCAACTCCCAATATGCTCCTTGGTCAACGGAGTTAGAAACACTTTCATTCACTCAATAGAAAAATAACAAAAGAATAATTAAAAAAAAAGGTATATGAATAGTAAGGTCCTTAATAACTTTTATTTACCATTGAGTTGAAAATCTCGGTCATTTAGAAAATGTTTTGAATATTTTATAAATAACACCCAATTAATTCTATAATAAAAATAAAACTACAAACTAATTTTATAACAAAAATAAAACTACAAAATATTATACTCTATGTTTATTGGGGATAAGTCTTTGGAGAAGGATCAATCATAACACAAAAAAATAATAATAATAATAATAATAATAATAATAAATAAAAAATACACGGGCACTACAAAAAAACAGGCTTTCAGAGACTGAAAAATCAGTCTCCGATACACCATGATCAGTTACGGATGGTCTATCAAGGACTGATTTTGCTAGTCACTGATCAGTGATAGAAGCTTAGTTACGGAAAGTGACGTTATCAACTGAAATTCAGTCCTTGTTGTATCGAACCAACGAGGACCAGAGATCAGTCACCAAAATAAAAAAGTCAGTCCTTATTTCTATGGGTTGGTATCATGTTATTTCAGTCCCCAATGCATATTATCGGCGACTGAAAAGTCAGTCGCCAATACTATGTTTGATCAGTTACTAACACATGGATTTAGAGACTAAAAATTAGTCCATAAACATTGTTTATAGTCCCTAATACGTTTCGTTGTTTTGTAGATTACCGTACCAAATCAGTCTCTAATAATAGGATTTAAAAACTGATTAGTCTCCGATGAAAGGCTTTAAAGACTGATTGTTAGTCACAAAAAACAGATGAATTAGTCCTTAATTTGTTTTTCTAGTGACTGAAAATTAGTTTCAAAATATATGTTAATCGATACAAAATAACATTCAAATCAGTCTCCAATATGATGGCGCCGTTCCATTATATTTCTATTATAACTAAAAGTTAGTGGCAAATACAATTTAATTCGGTCCCCATTCACAATGCATACATGACCCCTAAGTGTTACACATAAATAGCAATCCGTAAATAGGTTTATATACAAACTTACAATTACTAACAACGATACAAATATATGTAGGTCTTAAAAACAAGTGTAACATTACAATATATAGAACCGTATGTTCTGTCGGTAATCCATTTTCGTCCGTTTTTGTCAATTTATATCTGTTTTGTCCGTTTTTATACGTTTTCGTCTGTTTTTTACGTTTTCGTCCATTTTTATACATTTTCGTCCCTTTATTACGTTTTATACATTTTTATCCTTTTTTTACGTTTTCGTCCGTTTTTTTAAGTTTTCATCCATTTTTTTACGTTTTTATACGTTTTATCCATTTTATCGTTTTTATATTCCTATTTTTTCGTTTTTTATGTTTTCTTCGTTTATTTACGTTTTATACGTTTTCATCCGTTTAGTTTTTTTTTATCATAATTTTTGTTTATTTTACGTTTTATACGTTTTCATCTTTTTGTTTTTTATACGTCCTTTTATAGTTTTCGTCCGTTTTGATACGTTTCGTCTGATTTTAAACGTTTTTGTCCATTTTTATAAGTTTTCGTCCATTTTTAAACGTTTTAGTCCGTTTTAATCTATTTTTATACATTTTAGTCTTAGCTATGATGTCCATGTATTAGGGACTGAGTTGTGATTCAAATTCAGTCACTAACAAATTTCCCTCCAAACTTTTTTTATTGCGCAAACATATTTGTAACTGAATTTTAGTCTTAAGTATGATGTCCATGTAATAGGGACGCAGCTGTGACTGAAATTCAGTCACTAAAAAATTTCCCTCCAAACCTTTTTATTGTGTAGACATATTTGTAACTGAAACTTAGTCTTAGCTATGATCTCCATGTATTAGGGACCGAACTGTGACTATAATTCAGTCACTAACAAATTTTCCGCCAAATTTTTTTATTGCGCAAATATATTTGTAACTGAAATTTAGTCTTAGATATGATGTACATGTACTAGGGACTGAATTGTCACCTTTATTCAGTCACTAACAAATTTTCCTCCAAATTTTTTTCCCGTACAGGCATATTAGTAACTGAAATTTAGTCTCAGATATAGGGTCACTGAATCGAGGACTGATTTTTAGTCGCCGCAATCAGTCAATAAAAGGTCAGTCCTTAAAAGTATCAGTAACTGATGGTTCAGTTACCGATGCTATGTATCAGCGACTGATACATCAGTCCCTAGAAATTCAGTCTCTGAAAGCCTGTTTTTTTGTAGTGGGGGTCAAGATTTTCCCGTCAATTCAAATATTTTGAAAACAAGATAATAGCTCTTTATGTTATTTTGAACATCATTTGATAGTAGACCGATGCCCATTTTTATGTTAACTTTCACATGTTCGAAATACAATTTTGACCAAGAAAATTAACGTATGTAGCAAAGCCTTGGGTAAAAATAGTACTTGAGGCGGTTATTGTTGTTAAATAATTTTTTTGTTATTTTGAAATAAGGATAAGGAACTATATGAATAAGGGAGAAACTCCATGAAAGAAAAATTAAGGATTCGTATAAATCACTTAGTGGAAAATGGCCCGAATAAATCCAACGAGTTATTAACAATCCTGACAGTACAACAACCTAGCATTGAATGGCATTAACTTTTACTTTGACAAATGGGTAGGATTTGCCTTTAAATTCACATCAATACATCCACTAATACACAAATTACATCCAGTAAAAACTTAAAATCTTTCCAAAATTCTCAACAATGAGTTCAAAGCCAGAAATCATTGAAATTTCTTCTGATTCAATCTCTTCTGATGAACTCATTTCTCCTCAACCACCTTGGAATTTACCATACAATAATGCTACAAATCCAAACAAGATAATCTCAAGCTCAAACTCCAATTATTCCAACTTTGTTTCTAGCTATGTGTCTAGCTATCATTCAACCTCATCCGAAGATTATCAAGCTGTCTCAAAAAAGAGTACAACTACTAGGTCTTGCAAAAAGGTTTCAAGCTCTGTCAATCCTTCTGTACAAGCTAAGCATGTTACCACTCAAGCTCTTTCAATCACTGGCAAAAGGATTCAAGTGCTAGGCCTTACAAATAAGGAGACTTATGCAAAGATCACAACGAAAGGGAAAGGGAAAGGGAAAAGGAGACTTACTTGAAGCATTCCCACCACTGTCTTTTGTTAAAAATGTATGACTTTATCTTTTGAATGAAATATGCATCTATGTATGCATCTATCCAAGTAATGAACTATGCATCTATGTGTGCATCTATGTAATGCCCATTTTTATGTTAACTTAATCAGAATATCATGAATTTAGGGGCATGCCGGGGTTTTTAGCATTGACAACGACTCCAATTTTATCCCTTTTTGAGCAAGTTTCCTTCATTTCACCCAATTTCAAAATTGAGATACAATTTTGACCAAGAAAATTAATGTATAATTTAATTTCAAGTTGAGATACAATTTCAAGTATATGAAATCATAAAAATTAATGTATAAATTATTTAACAAAACGTTTGATAAGATTTTTCCGTCAATTCAAAGATTTTGAAAACATGATAATAGCTCTTAATGTTATTTTGAACATCATTTGATAACAGACCGATGCCCATTTTTATGTTAACTTTCACATGTTCGAAATACAATTTGAGATACAATTTTAAAATTGAGATACAATTTTGACCAAGAAAATTAATGTATAATTTAATTTCAAGTTGAGATACAATTTCAAGTATATGAAATCATAGAAATTAATGTATAAATTATTTAACAAAGCGTTTGATATTTATACTGCCAATGGTTAGTAAATACTGCTACGTCTTGAATGTTTATACTGCTTGGTATGTTAGTACTGCTTGCCTACGTTAGTACTGCTACTTAATTCTTTAGTACTGCTACTAAACTTTTAGTACTGCTAAAACGTTAGTACTGCTACTTAATTGTATAAAAATTCAATCAAAACTGAAAAACCCCAATTCGATTTTATCCATAAGAACAAACCCTAGACTCAAATTGAAAAGAAATTAAGGTTAATTAACTTACAATTGATGTTGTAGTGATTGAAATTCTTTAAGTGCAATGCCTCGAGCTTGATTCACAAGAGTGTAGTAGGATTTGAGTGTAGTGTTCGGTTTTGACAGCAAAATAGAAGTGGGTATTTTGTTTTGAATGAATGTGCAGAGGGAAAGAGGGAAGAAAACGGGTTAACCAGACACATGGTACCACGGTACCACTAATGTTTAGTGGTCCCGTGCCACTTTAGTGGAGCCGTGCATGTCTGAGACTCATTTTTGTTCAATTTTGAATTTTGACGAATTAATCTTACTTAATTAGTAAGACTTTTTGACGAGAGGAAAGAGTTTATACCTAATAAACTCTTTAATGGAAACGATTAGGTGAGATGACAAGAAATGACCTTAGTATTTTCTAGGAAATGCATAAGTAGTCATTGGAGGAATACGAGGGGTGACTTTAATATTTCTAGTGAAATATTTAGAAAGTCATGAGACGAGAAAGAGGAGATGACTTCAATATTTCCAGTGAAATATTCAAGTAATCATACGAGGAACGTGAAGGATGACTTAATATTTCCAATGAAATATTTAAAAGTCATAAGACGAGATGTAAATGATGACTTCAATATTTCCAATGAAATATTTAAATAGTCATGAGAGGAATGAAAAGGATGACTTGAAAAGTCATGAAGCTAGACGTAAGAAATGACTTCAATATTTCTAGTGAAATATTTAAGTAGTCATAAGACGGATGTGAGGAATGACTTAAAAAATCATGAGACGAGACGTAAGAAATGACTTCAATATTTCCAGTGAAATATTTAGAAAGTCATGAGACGGGATATGAGAGATGACTTCAATATTTCTAGTGAAATATTCAAATAGTCATAAAAGGGATGTGAGGAACGTATTTGAACACATGGGAATTGTGAAATTCACGGAATGTGTTCCATCATTCTTGGATCTAGATGGAGATAGCTAGAGGATTCTCGATAGAGAAGTTTGGTTGGGATATCAACGATGTTGTCCTTTGGGGGAAACTTTTCTAAGAAAATAATTCCTCTTTGGACATTAACGCGACGGAAGAGATGACGTACTTCGATGTGCTTCGTACATGAGCAATCCACGGGGTTCTTGGTCAAGTCAATTTACACTTCAGTTGTCGCACTTCATAGGAATATCGTTGAGATGGATGTCGCAGTCGATTAGAGCTTGTTTCATCCATAGTGCTTGTTGTCATGTCTTTCCGGCGCTTACGTGCTCGGCTTCGGTCGTGGAGATAGCAAGAATCGTTTGTTTCTTGGAGAACCAAGAAGTTTGACAACAAGCTATGAAGGTACAAACGTCACTCTTACTTTTTCAATCCACATTATCTCCCGCATTATCAGAGTTGGTATAGACAATAGTTTCTACACCAATCCCCTTGAGATATTACACTCCCAAGTGTATAGTGCCTTTGATGCATCGGAAGATACATTTAACCGCTTTAAGGTAAGAAGTTTTGGGATCCTTCTTACAAGCGACCACAAGGGCAGACACTAGACATGATATCGGGCCTACTTGCCGTTAGGTAAAATAAATTACCTATCATGCCCCTAACCTAGTACTATCCGCGCACTCACCTTCATCGTCTCTTGTGAGATTCGTCTCCGCGGACATGGGCGTTTATATCGATTATGATTGTTCTAAGCTAAATATCTTATACATACATACATATATATATATATATATATATTATATATATATATATATATATATATAATATATATATATATATATATAGGATAAAGATCAAATAAAAAGACAAATATCCGTACATTACGTAAAAAGATTTTTTTTTCAAAAATTTTCTCGAAAAATTCCAAAAAAATTCCACAAGATCAGGTATGTTGGTGCATGAAAAAGTTGTGAAGGAAGTTTTTCTAAAAGTTGATATTTTTTCCCAAAAAAAATTATAAAAAATTACGTTTGTTCATTAAATCGTTTTTTTGTGCATGAAAAAATTGTTTTTCCACCCAAGTTCTTTTGACTTTTTTAATCAAAATAACATTGCGCACCTAACTAAAACAAGTTGAAAATTTTGTGCATCAAAAATTTTTTGCGCATCAAAATTCGTTTTTTGTGCGTTAAAAAAAACGTATAAAAATTCAAAATCATAAAAACTTCTTTCACAAAAGTTTTATGCACCAACATACCCGATCTTGTGGAATTTTTTTTGGATTTTTTCACGAACTTTTTTAAAAAAAAATCTTTTTACGTAGTGTACGGATATTTGTCTTTTTTATTTTAACTTTACCTATATATATATATATATATATATATATATATATATATATATATATATATATTCACTTTAGTATACTTAGACTTAAGAAGATACCATCTTCAAGTAATATTATATGAGGGCTAGGACAGAAACTTAATTCACTCATCATGCTCATCTTCAAACTTGTCATGCATGATCTTTGAGCGATCATTGTACATTTCTGGACAAGTTGAGTTTGACATAATTGTCTTCGACAAATATTTGAGTCATGATGGGATGTGAATTTCGTTTCTTTGTGAAAAGCATGTTGTCAACCATTTTCATGGTATATTCATGTTTATGTAAGAGAGCCTTTAATATTTCTTACCAAGCTTAAAAGGCTTGTTTAAGAACATACAATGCTTTCTTGAGTTTATAAACATGATATGATTTTTATGGATCAACAAATCCTGGAGGTTGTACTACATATACCTCCTTGTTGACAAAATCATTGGGGGATGCACTTTTCACGTCCATTATGTTAGTGCCTACTAAGTTAGATTCTAAGAACACTACATGCTTACCATGTCTACTAACAAAGGGGGTTTTAAGAAAGTGTACCTAAGCCTGAGGTGTTGTCCTTAAAATTAGAAGATTAGACTACCTTTGTTGAAAGCTAAACAAGATGAGACAAGATTTGACTTTGCGTCACAAGATTAGTGCAATCACTAATCATACTCCATTTGTCAGGCTTCAAGTTGCTTCACAACCATATCTATCTAGCAAGACAGAAGCTCAAACATTTGGTCTCCAATATCCCATGGGTCCAAAGTTGTTAGTGTTAAACATCCCATGCATTTGTTGCATTTGGTTGGGATGTTGGAATGGAGGACACATTTCCCATGGTAAGTAACTTCGTGGTTGACGGTTATTCCAAGTTATGGGAAAGTTACTTGGATAACTTTGTCTTCTGAAGTTACCTCTCGGTAGAGGAGTTCTTGACCGAGCTTTAGGAACATTTGTTCTTCTAGGTGAAGGAGTCTTTGATCTAAAATCAGATTTTACAAAACCAAGTCTGGGAGTTGACAAGGGTTTGTAAAAACTTTTGACTTCCTTTTTACTAGCAATAGGTACTTCTACATTATTAATAACTATGTGACTCGGTTTAGGACTTAAGTTATTTTTTAAAATTGACCCAGATCTGAATTTAGCACCAGACGGTACCACGGTACCACTAATTTTAGTGGTGTTGTCTGTACCTTTAGTGGTGTCGTCGCCTCATATTTCAGATTCTTCAGGCTTTACAAATTTTACTTGTTTAGTACCACTTGTAGAAGCTTCGTTTGGGTCATATCCTAAGCCTGCACCGGCATGTTCACTAAACCTAATGTTTTCAAGCATATCATTAAGTGCCTTTGTTCCTTCTTCAAACTTAATAATCCTTAACACATTTTCTTTGAGTTTTTCATTTTCTACTCGAAGACTTATGCATGACCTACAACCTACATCTATTTCTTTATTTTTCTCAAGTCTTTTTACTTGATCCTTTAGTTCTAAAACTTGCATTTCGAGTTCGTGCAATTTTAATTTTAGTGTTTTGTTTCTACCTAAAATTTTAGAACTTACTTCACATAGTTTATTATATTCATCATATAGTATATTATCATCTATTGATGAATTATCATTACTATAATAAAAAGAGTCGGAATGTACCTCATTCGAAGCCTGAGCCATTAGACATGTTTCATCGTTGGGCTTCTTCTCTTCTTCTTCACCGCTATCACTCCAAGAGCCTCCTATGAAAGCTCTTTGGTTGTTGGTTTTCGGTGGTTTCGGACATTCTCCTATGAGGTGATTAGAATCTCCGCATCTAAAACATCTCCTATCACCCTTTCCTTTCTTTTCATCTCCGTTCTTTTGTGACGGCTTCTTGTCATCACGAGGTTGCCTAACGAACCTACCTCTTCTCCTAAAGAATTTTTTAAAGTCTCTAACGGCTAACGCATACTCTTCATCTTCACTATCGGAATCCGAACATTCCTCATCACTAGACTCCTTTTTGGCTTTCAATGCTAGAGATCTTACTTTCTCGCTTTTGCTTTTGACTATATCGGAGTCTTTCTTGATTAACATCTCATGAACCTTCAAGTTTCCTATTAGTTCATCAAGAGATAATGTCGCCAAGTCCTTTGACTCTTCAATGGTGGTGACCTTTGCTCTCCATTTGGGATGTAGAGGAGCGCCCTAAGAAACTTCCTGAGGGGTTGATCGACACACTGTAAGGTGGTTAAACCTTTGTTGTTTTGTGTATGTGATAAGTTGAGTTAATATGATCAAGTACGCGGAATTTACTTAATCACACTTAGAAGGTTATTTGTGTTGTGGAAATGGAACAGTTATGCTTGTGTATATAGAACAAAGAACATGCAATGTTATCACCAAACGATTCAATATTATTCAAGATAATACGAGTGATCTTCACTATCACTAGGTTTACAAAATCTTGAATCTTATGTTTTCTATGACTTGTGATATATGTGTTTGTTCTATGTTCTTGAGAGTTATTTTCTAAGCACTTAATAATTCACACTTAGTCGTGTCGTATATCTAGTCTAAGATCTTTCTTTTATAATACAAGAAAGATCTTTATAATATTGTCAAGTCTAATCGAACACTTGCTTTGAGAGAGTCAGTCATTAAGATACAACATGTATCTATGTTTACAACTTGTTCTGTGAATGTAACATAATGACTGATCACATGGGGTAAGATATTATCTACCGTGTATTGTTGACTTTAATACACATAATATCTTTTCATACTTATCCACTCAGCAGCAGAATCATTCAACAGTTATCCACTTAGCAGTAGAAAGTTAACGCTAGCAGCAGAATCAAATGCTCTAGCAGTAGAATGATACTTAGAGTATTTCTTTGAGCAGAACCCGATATTAAACTTCTTGAATATTTAATTCCCAACAATCCTCCCCTAAACATGTGAATCCTTTTCAACATGTTTCTGAATTAAATTATGGATTGTGAAGATCTTTCAAACACTTCTGTAGTCAGATTCTTGATCTGAGCTATCTTCTGTTCTTCAAGATTAAATATCTTTCTCAGTAACTCATCTGCTTTATGTTCTTTGACTTTAACAATATCAATACACATCTTTAGGCTTCAAATATTGACCTAAAAGATGATGCAATTTCCTTGGATGGAGGAATTATATGAGGCAATGATGCTGTGTATCTTGGATGCTTGTTTCAACAAGTGAAATCATCTATCAGCATGCCTTTGCAAGTGATGAACAAACGTAGTGAACTGAAATTGAAACTTTTCTTCGTTTGAACTAGATAGAACTTTCTCTTTTGGAATGCTTCATCCCTTCTGAATATATATAATACTCCAGAATAAGATCTGTTCTTGTCATTTTCAACCTCCATATCATCATCTTGTATGCTCTTGTCACTTCCTCCCTTTCATTGGTTAAACTTCTTTCTTTGGGCTTTATTTCCTCCCCTAAGATGCAAATAACATTTTATCCTCCCCTGTTTGGAAGATCTCTCACTATGTACCAAAATATTTCTCTCCATCATCTGAGCTATCCATCAGAACTTGTTATCAGACAATGTTGTACATGTAACCATCAATTCCTTAAGAGTTTAATTTGCTGCCCTCATCACTTCTAGGTGTATTAACTCTTATGAGAGGTAATTCATGGGGCATTTGACTCATGGTCCATCATTTGATGGTGTTTGTGTGTCACTTTGAAAATCCATTTAAGAAACTTTTGCCTTAGCAGTATGTACTTGATTTTATTATGAAAAACCATACTGCTTTCAAGCATTTTGTAGGGATTAAGTGTATAACAGACACTTAATCAAAATTTCGGTTTAAAGAAACCTCTGGTTGTGTGAGAACCAATGTTTTTCAGTTATAAATAACTGCCTGTGTAAAGATAAACCTATTCAAAAGGCTTTCTTGACAGGGTTTCCAGCTCATAGCAATTGTTGCCTCTAACACAAGTGTTAGATTCACTTTTACTAGCTGTTCTTTCTATCAGACATCCTTAGACTTACTCATTATACTTAAAAGTATAAAATGATAGAAAGTGAGTTGTATCAGTTACTTTCTGATCAAATAAGTCATCAATTCAATGTGAAACATCATAATCAAGCTTCAAGAAAGAAGTTTTAAGGAGGTTTGAAATTCCCAAACTCTTTCTATCATAAACCTATTATGTCAGCAACTAGTATTATCATTCTGCTGCTCACGTATTTCACTTGAAACTTCCTTTGTGTTCACATGTTCATACCTGAAATTGTTAGTCTAAAACCAAAAGAACAATGTACAAAGTACTTGTCTTGTATTAGAATAATCATAGGACTAACTGTATGAATAACACAATTTAAATTTGTACTAGCAGCACAAACTTTTGTAATAGCAGTAGTATCTTTTAAAGCCAGCAGCACAAACAAAAATTTATTTACAAAAACACAAAGTTTAAAATCATTGAGGATTAAGCATTCCAATACTTGCTACCAAGTACTGAAACCTTCCAACATCAAAAGCTTTTGTTAGCAGATATGCAAAGTTGTATTCTGAAGCAATTTTAAGAACTTGAATTAATCTTTTCTCATTGCAGTCTCTTATAAAGTGATGTCTAATTTCAATGTGTTTTGTTTTAGAATGTTGCACTGGATTTATAATTATGCAAATAGTACTACTATTATCAATATGAATAACAGTGTTCATCAAATTGTACCCATAGTCAAGAAGTTGGTTTTGAAGCCATAGGAATTGAGCACAGCAACTTGCAGCAGCTACATATTCAGCTTCAGTTGTTGAAGTAGCCACAGTTGTTTGCTTCTTACACTGCCATGAGATAAGTCTACACCCAAGGAATTGACATCCTCCAGTTGTTGACTTTCTGTCCAAGCTAGCACCAGCATAATCACTATCCAAAAATGCTACCTAGTCAAAAGGTGACTCTCTAGAATACCATAGACCCAACCTAGATTGACCCTTGAGATATCAAAAAATCTCTTGACTGCTGTTAAATGAGAAACCTTTGGAGTTACTTGAAATCTTGCACAAGCACAAACAGAGAACATGATGTCAGGTCTTGATGATGTGAGATACATCAAAGATCCTATCATAGATCTGTATGTGTGTACATCTACATTTTCTCCATCCAAGTCTTTAGGAAGTGGCTTCTCAGAGTCCATTGGTTTGCTTGCCATTTTTGAATCAGCAAAGTTGAACTTCCTTAGTATCTCAGCAACATACTTATCTTGACTAATAAATATGCCTTCCTATGCCTGTTTAACTTGCAAACCCAAAAAGAATGTAAGTTCCCCCATGGAACACATCTGAAACTTATCATGCATAAGCTTCTTGAACTCCAAACACATCTCCTTCCTTGTAGACCCAAAGATAATGTCATCCACATACACCTGCACTAACAGAAGATCCTTCTTGTGCTGTTTGATGAAAAGTGTCTAATCAATCTTTCCTCTTTGAAATCCATTTTCTTTTAAATAGGAAGCCAGTGTTTCATACCATGCTCTAGGTGCCTGATGAAGGCCATAAAGAGCCTTAACAACTCTGTACACTTTTTCTGGATGGTCAGGATCAATGAACCCTGGAGGTTGTGAGACATACACCTCTTCTTCAATAGTACCATATAAAAATGCACTCTTGACATCCATTTGATAAACTGTGAAGCCTAAAAATGAAGCATAAGCTAAGAAAAGCCTAATTGCCTCAAGTCTTGCTACTGGAGCAAAAACCTCATCATAGTCTATCCCTTCTTGTTGTGTGTACCCTTGGGCTACTAATCTAGCCTTATTCCTAATCACTATTCCCCTTTCATCCCTTTTATTCTTGAAAACCCATCTAGTGCCAATTACCTTTGCATCCTTAGGTAAATCAACTAGCACCCAAACCTTTTGAATCTTGAACTAAAGAAGCTCCTCTTGCATAGCCTCTACCCAGCTTGAATCATCTAAGGCTTTCAGAATGTTCTTTGGTTCATCTTGTGAGAGAAAATATACAAACAAGCAAGAATTTGAAAACTCATGCTGTTTTGAAGCATAAAGGGCATCAAGAAGCCCTTGTTGGTCTGAAGACATCAGTTGTTGTCTTGTCTTCACACCTGATTGTACATCTCCAATTACGTTTTCTAGGGAGTGGACTTTGTGAATCCTTGTGTGTGGGGTTGAAGGAACTTGATAGTTAGGTGTGATATTGCTCAAATCCACCTCATTATCTGAGAAATCTGCTTCATTTGAGTCTGAAGGGCCAGCAGTAGAATCATTTGGCCTAGCAGTAGAATGCTCTATCTCAACAGCACTATCATCAGCAGAAACATTTTGTTGTTCCTTTGTTCCATCTTCTTTGTGTTCACTTTCAACATCTTCTTTAGCTTTACCAGAAGAAGATTCATCATTTGTTGAAGTTGAAGCCACACTGGTACGTATTGGCATCCAAACATGATCTTGATTTGTCTCCTTGTCTAACCCTACCTCATTTGTTGTTTGTGAATCTGAAAAATTATTAGTTTCTGCAACAATAGGCACATAATTCATAGAATGGGTTAATGACTCAAGATCAAAAAGCTAATTCGGACCTTCACCTACTACATTGGATTTATGCTCTAAAAATTCCACATGTAGGGTTTCCTCTACTTTCTTAGTTCTTAAGTTGTATACTCTAAATGCTTTAGCATGGAGAGAATATCTAACTAAGAAACCTTCATCTGCTTTGCCATCAAATTTTCCAAGATGGTCTAAGGTATTGAGAATTGTCACATGACATCCAAAAGGTCTAAGAAATCCTATTGCAGGAGTTCTACCTCTAAAAAGTTCATATGATGTCTTATTGTGAGGTTTAACAACTAAAACTCTATTCTGAACATAGCAAGCAGTGTTGGCTGCTTCAACCCAAAAAGTTATAGGTAGCTTAGAGTCAACTAACATAGTTCTAGCAGCTTCTATTAGTGTTCTATTTTTCCTTTCAGCAACTCCATTCTATTGTGGAGTTCTAGCAACACTAAATTCTCTCCTAATACCTTTTTCTTTGCAGAAGTCATCCATAACTCTATTTTTGAACTCTGTCCCATTATCACATCTAATGACTTTTACTCTTTTGTCTACTAGGTTTTCTATCTCAGTAATGAAAGTCTTAAGGATGCTAGGTGTCTCATCCTTAGTAGCTAAAAAGAAAACTACTATAGTCATCAGTAATAACAAGACAATATCTCTTATGTTGCATACTTCTAACATTTGTAGGACCAAACAAGTCCATATAAAGCATAAACAATGATTGATTGATAGAGTTAAAAATCTTGGGCTTACAAGTGGCCTTGTGTTGTTTGCCTTTAAGACAAGCAATGCATGTTTGATCATTTTCAAATCGTTTTTGAGGTAAACCTCTTACCAAACCATTCTTAACAATCTGATTTATGGTTTTGAAATTAATATGACCAAGCCTCCTATGCCATAACATTGATTCATCCAATGTGGCCTTTGCAACAAGACAAGTTAAATCCTTTTTAGGAACAATTTTCTTCATGTCTACACTGTACATATTGCCCTTTCTAGGAATTTTAAGAAGCACTTGACTTTCATCAGGCATCTTAAAATCAGGAGAAAGTACAAGACATTCAGTGTCACAGAAAAGAACTTTGTTCTTTTTGTCACACATTTGTGAGACACTAAAAAGATTATAATTTAGCTCTTGTACATAGTACACATCTTCAAAATCTAAATTTCCAGTTTTAATTATACCTTTACCAGAAATTTTGCCACCAACACCTCCTCCAAAGCTAACATAGCCTCCATCTATTGATTGAAAATCTGAGAGATAAGACTTGTTGCCTGTCATGTGCCTTGAACATCCACTATCTGAGTATCCTTGATCCTCTTGTTTATCAATTGAATGTTCCTGCACAGAAATGAGAAGTATTAGTTTCTTTTGGGGATCCAAGCCATTACTGACTTGGATCTGCCTCTTGCATCAATGAAATTTAGTCTCTTAAGAACAGTTGATGCAACATTGGATTTAAGAATCCAACATGCTGAGGCCTTAACAGCATTTGCCCTGTTTTCCCTAGCAGCAGAATGAACCACATGCTTAGCAGCAGAAACTGCTAGCTTTGTAGTTGTTCCCTTAATTTTCCAAACTTGTTTTTGGACCACTGCTTTTGTTTTAATGGGCCTATTAACAGTTTTGGATGCATGTTTTGAAATTAATTTTGCATTTTTAACTGTTGGTTTTAGGTTAACAGTCATGAATGGTCTAGCAGCAGAAACTACTTTGGTAACTGCTCTGGGTTTAATTCTATTAGACTTAGAGTGAAAGTGAGTTTGAGAAGTTTGCCTTTTGAAATTCACTTAATTGTTTTCATACCCAGATACCCATTTGTTACAGAAAGCTGCAAGATGATCAAAACTACCACATGTGTAACAAGCTTTATTAGAAAAGAAAAAGTCATCACCTAATTGGTT